>CAJQUW010014322.1:0-13483 GCA_907163375.1 Prostheceraeus crozeri
AGCAGCACCAACAGAGGATCCACAGAGTCAGGAGAGCCGAAACAGGAGCAGACGAGCAGGTCAGCAGCACCAACAGAGGATCCACAGAGTCAGGAGAGCCGAAACAGGAGCAGACGAGCAGGTCAGCAGCACCAAACAGAGGATCCACAGAGTCAGGAGAGCCGAAACAGGAACAGACGAGCAGGTCAGCAGCACCAACAGAGGATCCACAGAGTCAGGAGAGCCGAAACAGGAGCAGACGAGCAGGTCAGCAGCACCAACAGAGGATCCACAGAGTCAGGAGAGCCGAAACAGGAACAGACGAGCAGGTCAGCAGCACCAACAGAGGATCCACAGAGTCAGGAGAGCCGAAACAGGAGCAGACGAGCAGGTCAGCAGCACCAACAGAGGATCCACAGAGTCAGGAGAGCCGAAACAGGAGCAGACGAGCAGGTCAGCAGCACCAACAGAGGATCCACAGAGTCAGGAGAGCCGAAACAGGAGCAGACGAGCAGGTCAGCAGCACCAACAGAGGATCCACAGAGTCAGATCAGATACCGGAGCAGTATGATATGGAAGTCCATTTATTCGTTTACACCATACACATATCTTGAGAATTTTCCTTGCCACTTGTCGTCCTCGTAATAACCAGAACTTTTCTCGAATTTTTGCTAAAATGCAGGATACTCCCCCATGCATAATTTTCTCGTGCATGAAATTAACAAATATTTCACAAAAATGCTCATTTCTAGGGAGTAAAATCGGACAAATAGCATCTGATGGGAAACAACTTGAGAGACGACCTTTTGAACGAATCAGCCCATTCTCATCAAGAAAAAGTCACAAATTCCTGGACAAATTTGTACTACCAGTACCATCTGTCCAAATGAGAAATTTCCATTTAAAAGTCATTAGCCTGTAATGAACGTACCAAAACTGCTTCCGCCTTCTCCAATTCTGTGGAATTCAAGTCTATGGTTGTGTATCTGATCCTGCAAGACTGTGAGATTCTGAATATGTATGAGATTACTCTCAACAGAAAAGCGTATGAGCTATATCTTGAAATATCAATAACATCTAGAATTGATTGTCGAGGTCCGCTTACATGCAAACATTTTTCTTCCAGCTCTTCTTCTACATCGGTTAGATTGACATATTCGGTCTGATTCAAATCATGTTGCGGCCATTTTTCCTGTGATTCAATGTCGTTGAAGTTAGCACCAACTTCAACACCAACTTTTTGAATAGAGTTTGTACAGAATAGAAAACCACATGTTTAGGTACTACTGATGACGCAGAGTTTGTACAGCCAAAAAGTTTTCCAAAATTCGAACTCCTTCACCTTCAAAATTCAAATTTAAATTCGAAAAATTGGTGCAAGTATTGGTGCTACCTGGTTAGCGAGTTTGTACAGCATTCCGATGGAAAAATTTAGATACAAGAGCAAAAACCTGAGTTTGTACAGCAACTTCCAGCACTTTCCTTACACGAACAACCGGAAAAAACCGCCAAAAACCGATTTTTTCAAATAATGATAAGATTTTCCAGAAAAGTTGTTGGTCACTCACTCACTCACTCATCCCGTTTTACGGCCGTTTTCCCCGCTGGCGCAGGGGTTGGCCGGTCACTCCAGTCGACAGCTGCTTTCTCCAACGAACTCGATCTTTGGCATCCGCCCGCGTCAATCCAACTTCTCGCATGTCCTTCTCCACGACTTGGCTCCATGTTGTTCTTGGCCTTCCTCTCTCTCTTCTCCCAGGAACTTCGATCTCCATGCACTTCTTCACCCAATCAGCATCATCTTTCCGTAAAACATGTCCCATCCATCTTAGTCGACCTCTTCGTACCACTTCTCTCACCGAAACCAGACCCATTCGTCTCAACAGCTCATCACTCGGTGCTCGGTCTCTCAGGCTTGCTCCACACATCCATCGCACCATCTTCCGTTCAGTCCGCTCTAGTCTCACCATCTGCTCTTCTGTCATTCCCCACGTTTCACTTCCATAAACCATCACACTTCGAACACAGGCAGCATAGATCTTTCCTTTCACACGCAGCGGTATGTCCCTCTTTCCCAACAGACCCAACAGCTCTCTGAATTTGCGCCACGCACAGCGGGTCCTTGCAATCGATGCAGTGTTTGCACCTCCGTTTCCATCGATGACATCTCCGAGATAGCAAAACGATCTTACTCTGTCGATGCTGGCTCCATCTGACAACTTCAGTTCTGGTTGTTGGTTGGCGTTTCCTCCACCCTGTGCTTCGCATTTGCTACATCGGAATGTTGCAGCATGCTGGTAGCTCCGAAGGGGAACGTGCAACCCAGAGCATCGGCCGTGAATCCAGCCTTCACACTCAGTGCACTTGATCGAGTTCGTGCCTACGCCTTTTCCACAAATCGCACATGGCCATTTTCCTGATCTTTCTTCTGTGCCACAGCTTCTGCCTGATGCCATCATTTTGGTCTTTGCAATGTTAACTTTCAATCCCTTTGACTCTAAGCATTCTTTCCACCGGCATACTTTCTCTCTTAAACCATCAATGCTTTCAGCCACCAAAACCAAATCATCCGCGTATAGCATCTCCCATGGTAGACCTTCTCTGACTTCGCTTGTCAAGACTTCCATTACGGCTACAAACAAGAAAGGACTCAGCACAGAACCTTGATGCACGCCCACTCCAACATCGAATTCTTCGCTAACTCCGTGCTTCGTTTTCACAACTGTTCTCGCTCTCTCATACATTGACATCACCGCATTTACAAGACACTCCTCGACTGCCAGCTTCCTCAGAGCCATCTAACCACCTCTCTCGGCACACGATCGAAAGCCTTTTCGAGATCTACGAAGGCATAAAACAGTTCTTTCTTCTTGTCCATATACTTTTCCTGCAGCTGTCGAACCACGAAGATAGCATCAGTCGTACCCTTGCCAGGCATGAAACCCATTTGCATGCTGTCGATGTTCACCCTTTCTCTCAGTTTTCGTTCCAATACCCGCTCAAGCACCTTCATTCCATGTTCCAGCAACTTGATCGCTCGATATGACCCACATTCAAGTGGATCACCTTTCCCTTTGTAAATAGGTATTATAGTGCTCAGGGTCCAGTCGTTTGGGATTCTTCCCGAGCTCGCGACAAGGTTACAGATGTCCGTCATCATTCTTACTCCTTTCTTTCCAGCGGCGCGTAACATCTCACTGACAACCCCGTCGGACCAGCTGCTTTCCTCACTTTCATTTCTTCGATCGCCTTCTCAACCTCCACTTCTGTGATATACTCCATTGGGCCTTCGACCAGATCAGCAGTCACCATCCATCCCAGACATTCTCCTCGTTCAGCAAACTCTCCATGTACAGCTTCCACCTCTTCATCACCATAGCAGGATCTACGACAACATTTCCACCTTCGTCTTTCAGACAGTTCACTCCAGTGACATCTCTGCTCTCTTTCACCAACTGCTTTGCAATCCTGAATACCTGTCGTTGTCCTTCGGTTGTATGCAGCTGTTCTGTGATGTTGCTTCTCTCTTGATGTTGTGCGCGCGCCACGGATCTTTTTGCTTCCTTCTTTGCAGCCACGTACGCAAGATGCATTGATTCTTCATCAGTCGTGCCTTTCGCCTGACACCAAGCCTTGAACTTTGCTCTCTTGTCGTTTATCATCTCTTCAACTTCTTTGTTCCACCACCAGGTCTCCCTATGTCTTTTGGGTGCTCTTGTCCATCCACACACCTGGTCCCCCGCTTTCAACAGGGTTTCTCGCGCCTTCTGCCATGCAGTGTCTGTGTCGATACAGCCCCATGTGTCCATATTCACGCATTGTTCGAACTTTCTTCTTACTTCATCATCCTTTAATTTCCATATCTTCATCTTAGGTTGAAATCCTCCATGCTTCTTCTTCACCGCTCCTTCCATCATTAGATCGACACATATAAGGCGATGTTGTGCCACTGCTTCCTCCCCAGGAAAGGCCTTCGCGTCTTTCAGGAACTTTCTGTCCCTGCTTCGTATCAGCAGGTAATCCACTGTAGTAGATGTACCACCCGAAGAGTAGGTCTTCAGCTTCTCATTGGACTTTTCGAAGTGAGTATTGCAAACGATCATTTCCATAGACTCAGCGCATTCTAGGATTCTTTCGCCTTCACCATTTCTCTCTCCAAATCCATGCCCGCCGTGCACACCTTCATACCCATCGCAGGCTTTTCCAACGTGCCCATTCAGATCACCACCAAAAACTATCATCTCTGTTCTATTCAATCCAATCAACACATCTTGCACTCTGTCCCAGAACTCATCCTTTTCTTCAGTACTTCTACCGACTTGTGGCGCATAGCCAGAGATCACATTAACCAAACACTTTCCGATCACCAACTTTACCAACATAAGTCTTTCACTGTAGCGTTCAACAGCAACGACTTTGTCAACAAGCTCTTCAGATAGGAGAACACCAACCCCGTGCTGTCCATCAGCCCGTCCTTGCCAAAAGAATTTATACTTGCAGGATCGCCCCTTCAGCAGCCTCGCACTTGCACCCCTCCAACGCGTTTCCTGCACATAACAACAGACATCAATCTTCCGTCTCGCCAGTGTTTCAACGACTTCTGCAGACCTTCCAGACATGCTTCCAACATTCCACGAACCAAAACGTACAAACCGGGCTTTGTTCCGGACCTCAGGCGTGCAGCCATCATTTTTGGGAGTAAACCCGCCGTCACATCGCCCGGGTCCCTCATCTTGAGTTTTAACGAGAGGAGAAGAGGACCCCCACAGGGTACTTCGGGCTGTACCCCGCCCATGCTTTGCAACTGTCATATTGAAGATTTGAATGAAGCCCGGTTTTACGGCCGGATGCCCTTCCTGACGCCAACCTTGTAAGGATATTCTACACCTCGGTGCAGAACCATGGTGCTACATGGAAAATGAGTTTGCATCCATCCATCGATGACATCTCCGAGATAGCAAAACGATCTTACTCTGTCGATGCTGGCTCCATCTGACAACTTCAGTTCTGGTTGTTGGTTGGCGTTTCCTCCACCCTGTGCTTCGCATTTGCTACATCGGAATGTTGCAGCATGCTGGTAGCTCCGAAGGGGAACGTGCAACCCAGAGCATCGGCCGTGAATCCAGCCTTCACACTCAGTGCACTTGATCGAGTTCGTGCCTACGCCTTTTCCACAAATCGCACATGGCCATTTTCTGATCTTTCTTCTGTGCCACAGCTTCTGCCTGATGCCATCATTTTGGGTCTTTGCAATGTTAACTTTCAATCCTTTGACTCTAAGCATTTCTTTCCACCGGCATATTTCTCTCTTATAACCATCAATGCTTTCAGCCACCAAAACCAAATCATCGCGTATAGCATCTCCCATGGTAGACCTTCTTGACTTCGCTTGTCAAGTTCCATTACGGCTACAAACAAGAAAGGACTCAGCACAGCGAAACCTTGATGCACGCCACTCCAACATCGAATTCTTCGCTACTCCCGTGCTATCGTTTTCACAACTGTTCTCGCTTCTCATACATTGACATCACCGCATTTACAAGACACTCCTCGACTGCCAGCTTCCTAGAGCCTCATCTAACCACCTCTCTCGGCACACGATCGAAAGCTTTTCGAGATCTACGAAGGGCATTAAACAGTTCTTTCTTCTTGTCCATATACTTTTCCTGCAGCTGTTCGAACCACGAAGATAGCATCAGTCGTACCCTTGCCAGGCATGAAACCAATTTGCATGCTGTCGATGTTCACCCTTTCTCTCAGTTTTCGTTCCAATACCGCTCAAGCACCTTCATTCCATGTTCCAGCAACTTGATCGCTCGATATGGACCCACATTCAAGTGGATCACCTTTCCATTAGTAAATAGGTATTATAGTGCTCAGGGTCCAGTCGTTTGGGATTCTTACCGAGCTCGCGACAAGGTTACATATGTCCGTCATCATTCTTATCTCCTTTCTTTCCAGCGGCGCGTAACATCTCACTGACAACCCCGTCGGACCAGTGCTTTCCTCACTTTCATTTCTTCGATCGCTCTTCTCAAACCTCATTCTGTGATTATACTCCATTGGGCCTTCGACCAGATCAGCATGTCACCATCCCATCCCAGACATTCTCCTCGTTCAGCAAACTCTCCATGTACAGCTTCCACCTCTTCATCTTACCATAGCAGGATCTACGACAACATTTCCACCTTCGTCTTTCAGACAGTTCACTCCAGTGACATCTCTGCTCTCTTTCACCAACTGCTTTGCAATCCTGAATACCTGTCGTTGTCCTTCGGTTGTATGCAGCTGTTCTGTGATGTTGCTTCTGCTCTTGATGTTGTGCGCGGCCCACGGATCTTTTGGCTTCCTTCTTTGCAGCCACGTACGGCAAGATGCATTGAATTCTTCATTACAGTCGTGCCTTTCGCTGACACCAAGCCTTGGAACTTTGCTCTCTTGTCGTTTTATCATCTCTTCAATCTTCTTTGTTCCGACCACCAGGTCTCCCTATGTCTTTTGGGTGCTCTTGTCCATCCACACACCTGGTCCCCCGCTTTCAACAGGGTTTCTCGCGCTTTTGCCATGCAGTGTCTGTGTCGATACAGCCCCATGTGTCCATATTCACGCATTGTCGAACTTTTCTTCTTACTTCATCATCCTTTAATTTCCATATCTTCATCTTAGGCTTGAAATCTCCATGCTTCTTTTCACCGCTCTTGCATACATGTAGATCGACACTCATATAGCAGCGACTGTTGTGCCACATGCTTCCTCCAGGAAAGGCCTGTTCTCGCGTCTTGCAGTGATGACCTTTCCGGCTTCGTACACGGTCAGGTAAGCACGGAAGTGTAGTTTAGATACTACTACCCGAAAGAGTAGGTCTTAGATTTGTCTGGACTTTCGAAGAGTGGATATAGGCAATGACAGATATGCTCCATAGACTCAGCGCACTCCTCTAGGATTCTTTCCTCTCACGATTTCTCTGCAATCATGCCCTCGTCATGACGCTTCATTGCATCGCAGGCTTTTCACGTTGCCCATTCAGCATCACCACAAAAAGCTATCAACTTGTTCTATTCAATCAATCAGAACATCTGGTAACATCTCTGTGACAGAACTCATCTCTTTCTGATTACTTCTACCGAACCTTGTCGGCTCATAGACCAGAGATACACATTAACCTATAATTCTTTCCCGATCACCAACCTTTACCAACATCAAGTCTTTCACTGTAGCGTTCAACACGCAACGACTTTGGTCAAAGCTCTTCAGATAGGGAGCACCAACCCCGTGCTGTCCATCAGACCCGCTCATTGCCAAAAGAATTTATACTTGCAGGATCGCCCCTTCAGTCAGCCTCGCCACTTGCCTACACCTCCAACGCGTTACCTGCACAACAGACATCAATTTCCGTTCGGCCAGTGTTTGAACACACGACTTCTGCAGCCTTCCAGACATGCTTCCAACATTCCACGAACCAAAACGTACCAAACGGGGCTTTGTTCCGGGACCTCAGGCCGTATTGCAGCCATCATTTTTGGGAGTAAACACCGCGTCACATCACCCGGGTCACTCATCTTGAGTTTTTAACGAGAGGAGAAGAGGACCCCCACAGGGTTCTTCGGGCTGTATACCCGCCCATGCTTTGCAGACTGTCATATTGAAGATTTGATTGAAAGCCATGGTTTTACGGCCGGATGCCCCTTCATGACGCCAACCCTTGTAAGGGTATATTCTACACCTCGGGTTGCAGAATCCATGGTTGTGCTACATGGAAAATGAGTTTGACCATCCATCGATGGACATCTTCCGAGATAGCAAAACGATCTTACTCTGTCGATGCTGGCTCCATCTGACAAACTTCAGTTCTGGTTGTTGGTTGGCGTTTCCTCCACCCTGTGCTTCGCATTTGCTACATCGGAATGTTGCAGCATGCTGGTAGCTCCGAAGGGGAACGTGCAACCCAGAGCATCGGCCGTGAATCCAGCCTTCACACTCAGTGCACTTGATCCGAGTTCGTCGTGCCTACGCTTTTCACAAATCGCACATGGCCAATTTCACCTGGATCTTTCTTCTGTGCCACAGCTTCTGCCTGATGCCAATCATTTTGGTCTTTGCAATGTTAACTTTCAATCCCTTTGACTCTAAGCTTTCTTTCCACCGGCATACTTTCTTCTCTTAAACCATCAATGCTTTCAGCCACCAAAACCAAATCATCCGCGAATAGCATCTCCCATGGTAGACCTTCTCTGACTTCGCTTGTCAAGACTTCCATTACGGCTACAAACAAGAAAGGAGGAACTCAGCACAGAACCTTGATGCACGCCCACTCCAACATCGAATTCTTCGCTTAACTCCGTGCTTCGTTTTCACAACTGTTCTCGCTTCTCATACATTGACATCACCGCATTTACAAGCACACCTCCTCGACTGCCAGCTTCCTCACCCAATCTCTAACCACCTCTCTGGCACCGATCGGAAGCCTTTTTCGAGATCTCACGAATAAAAACAGTTCTTTTCTTCTTGTCCATTATACTTTTCCTGCAGCTGTTCCGAACTCACGAAGATAGCATCAGGTCGTACCCTTTGCCAGCAAAACATTGCATGCTGTCGATGTTCACCTTTCCTTCAGATTTTCGTTCCAACTACCCGCTCAAGCACCTTCATTCCATGTTCCAGCTAACTTGATCGCTCGATATGACCCCACATTCAAGTGGATCACCTTTCCCTTTGTAAAATAGGTATTATAGTGCTCAGGGTCCAGTCGTTTGGGATTCTTCCGAGCTCGCGACAAGGTTACAGATGTCCGTCATCATTCTTATCCTTTCTTTCCAGCGGCGCGTAACATCTCACTGACAACCCCCGTCGGACCAGCTGCTTTCCTCACTTTCATTTCTTCGATCGCCTTCTCAACCTCCACTTCTGTGATATACTCCATTGGGCCTTCGACCAGATCAGCAGTCACCATCCATCCCAGACATTCTCCTCGTTCAGCAACTCTCCATGTCAGCATCCACTCTTCATCACCTTGCAGTACGACAACATTTCCACCTTCGTCTTTCAGACAGTTCACTCCAGTGACATCTCTGCTCTCTTTCACCAACTGCTTTGCAATCCTGAATACTGTCGTTGTCCTTCGGTTGTATGCAGCTGTTCTGTGATGTTGCTTCTCTCTTGATATTGTGCGCGCGCCACGGATCTTTTTTGCTTCCTTCTTTGCAGCCACGTACGCAAGATGCATTGATTCTTCATCAGTCGTGCCTTTCGCCTGACACCAAGCCTTGAACTTCGCTCTCTTGTCGTTTATCTTCTCTTCAACTTCCACCACCAGGTCTCCCTATGTCTTTTGGGTGCTCTTGTCCATCCACACACCTGGTCCCCCGCTTTCAACAGGGTTTCTCGCGCCTTCTGCCATGCAGTGTCTGTGTCGATACAGTCCCATGTGTCCATATTCACGCATTGTTCGAACTTTCTTCTTACTTCATCATCCTTTAATTTCCATATCTTCATCTTAGGTTGAAATCCTCCATGCTTCTTCTTCACCGCTCCTTCCATCATTAGATCGACACATATAAGGCGATGTTGTGCCACTGCTTCCTCCAGGAAAGGCTTCGCGTCTTTCAGGAACATTCTGTCCCTGCTTCGTATCAGCAGGTAATCCACTGTAGTAGATGTACCACCCGAAGAGTCGGTCTTCAGCTTCTCATTGGACTTTTCGAAGTGAGGTATGCAAACGATCATTTCCATAGACTCAGCGCATTCTAGGATTCTTTCGCCTTCACCATTTCTCTCTCCAAATCCATGCCCGCCGTGCCCCACACCTTCATACCCATCGCAGGCTTTTCCAACGTGCCATTCAGATCACCACCAAAAACTATCATCTCTGTTCTATTCAATCCAATCAACACATCTTGCACTCTGTCCAGAAACTCATCCTTTTCTTCAGTACTTCTACCGACTTGTGGCGCATAGCCAGAGATCACATTAACCAAACACTTTCCGATCACCAACATTACCAACATAAGTCTTTCACTGTAGCGTTCAACAGCAACGACTTTGTCAAACAAGCTCTTCAGATAGGAGAACACCAACCCCGTGCTGTCCATCAGCCGTCCTTGCCAAAAGAATTTATACTTGCAGGATCGCCCTTCAGCAGCCTCGCACTTGCACCCCTCCACGCGTTTCCTGCACATAACAACAGACATCAATCTTCCGTCTCGCCAGTGTTTTCAACGACTTCTGCAGACCTTCCAGACATGCTTCCAACATTCCACGAACCAAAACGTACAAACCGGGCTTTGTTCCGGACTCAGGCGTGCAGCCATCATTTTTGGGAGTAAACCCGCCGTCACATCGCCCGGGTCCCTCATCTTGAGTTTTAACGAGAGGAGAAGAGGACCCCCACAGGGAACTTCGGGCAGTACCCCGCCCATGCTTTGCAACTGTCATATTGAAGATTTGAATGAAGCCCGGTTTTACGGCCGGATGCCCTTCCTGACGCCAACCTTGTAAGGATATTCTACACCTCGGTGCAGAACCATGGTGCTACATGGAAAATGAGTTTGTACAGTGCTCTAACCGGTGGAAGAGTGTTCTACTAATCCAGTCTGAGTTTGAACACACACTTCTCCGACACTCCAGCACTCCTACGACCGGTAAATACCGGTTATTGTACAGTAACTACAAGAATACTGCCCATTTATGAACAAATCAATTGGTGCTACATGGAAAATGAGTTTGTACAGTGCTCTAACCGGTGGAAGAGTGTTCTAATAATCCAGTCTGAGTTTGAACACACACTTCTCCGACACTCCAGCACTCCTACGACCGGTAAATACCGGTTATTGTACAGTAACTACAAGAATACTGCCCATTTATGAACAAATCAATTGGTGCTACATGGAAAAGGAGTTTGTACAGTGCTCTAACCGGTGGAAGAGTGTTCTAATAATCCTCGGTAAATACCGGTTATTGTACAGTAACTACAAGAATACTGCCCATTTATGAACAAATCAATTGGTGCTACATGGAAAATGAGTTTGTACAGTGCTCTAACCGGTGGAAGAGTGTTCTACTAATCCAGTCTGAGTTTGAACACACACTTCTCCGACGCTCCAGCACTCCTACGACCGGTAAATACCGGTTATTGTACAGTAACTACAAGAATACTGCCCATTTATGAACAAATCAATTGGTGCTACATGGAAAATGAGTTTGTACAGTGCTCTAACCGGTGGAAGTGTGTTCTAATAATCCAGTCTGAGTTTGAACACACACTTCTCCGACACTCCAGCACTCCTACGACCGGTAAATACCGGTTATTGTACAGTAACTACAAGAATACTGCCCATTTATGAACAAATCAATTGGTGCTACATGGAAAATGAGTTTGTACAGTGCTCTAACCGGTGGAAGAGTTCTACTAATCCAGTCTGAGTTTGAACACACACTTCTCCGACACTCCAACACTCCTACGACCGGTAAATACCGGTTATTGTACAGTAACTACAAGAATACTGCCCATTTATGAACAAATCAATTGGTGCTACATGGAAAATGAGTTTGTACAGTGCTCTAACCGGTGGAAGAGTGTTCTACTAATCCAGTCTGAGTTTGAACACACACTTCTCCGACACTCCAACACTCCTACGACCGGTAAATACCGGTTATTGTACAGTAACTACAAGAATACTGCCCATTTATGAACAAATCATGGAATGATAAGTTTCTCTATGTTGGATGTCAAAGTAAGTGACTTCAAAGTCTCTTTTACCTCATGATTGGGGTAAAATACGACATGGTCTGGGTGTTTTTTGCATCTGAGTACGTTTTCATATAGATTTGCGAATGAAACTCCGATGATGTGTTGGGAATGTATTATGAAATGACGGTGATGTGTTTCGCTCCTATCTTGGTAATAGAGCAACTGATCTTCACAAGAAAATCCTAAGTGCTAGCTTATCGCTACCTAGAATAGACATTTTCACATCTAGAAGTGGATCTTGGTTTATTTGTGATTGCAGAATTGATGTAGATCATTATTTCGATACACTAGGTGACATGCCAAGCTCAATCACGTGTAATTACACATGACCCCAAACATCGTGGCTATGCGGGATATTGCTGCAATATAAGTTATATAAGTAAGTATAGTGCAGTCCTGTTATATAGACTTTGCGTCTCATGTGTCTGCCTGTATCAGAGGCTAAACAATGTCATAGGACCTCAATTTCATGCTCAGGGAAGACAGAACATGCTTAGCGGTTCATATTAGTGGTTCAAGTGGCAGCGCAGACAACCGCGGACGACACGCAAACTATAAACGCTCTCCCGCGCGTATTCATAAACATTTCCTATGTTTTAACAGCATCAGATCAAGTGATTTCTGACTCTTAGTGCAGCGCATATATACGCGGGTAGAAGAATAGAATGTCCTTAACCACGGATGTTTGGGGTGTTAAGTAATTGCGCCTGAATAACGCGTGGCATGTCACCTAGTGTAGATTTATGTTTATATAAGATAAAAATGGGCAGTGTTGATAGTATGTAAGCGTATTTTGAAGCTGAATAGGCCTATTTTAAATAGGATACATGAACTTGAAATGCTACTACTGAGATACGTTCAAAACAGGAATTAGCCTATTTTAGAAAATATACGAGGTGCGATTAGAGAAAAAGAATATCAGAATTAGGGCCTAATTATCGTAAAGGTTTCTCGTTCTTTCTGGACGTCAGATATCCTTTCGTTTTGATTGACTTGGGAAATGGCATCTAGCTGTTATTAATCGATCGAAATCCATGAAACTCCGAAACAAGCATGGATCTTGAGCATTGCTACCCTATTGTCAGGTTTGTGACATTATGATTTCAAAATATGTTGGTGACGATTTTATTGACACATGCAGGAGTGTATCAAAAAACTCAAGCGGACAAAAATCAAAATTATTGCACGTGGGTCGCAAATATCTCCGTTGGGGCCTTGTTCGCAGTTACCCCGGACCTGATTATTTTCACTGCTCCAAATCGATCGGGCTACGGTAAATAATGAAGACGGATATCAGAACGAATCCGACTATTTCGAGTGGATTGAATTTCGGACATCTTACTGTGATTATAAAAGGTGGCCCATATTTAATACCAGCTTGCTTCTCTTTTAACAGCAAATAAAAATTTGTTGCAGAGTTAAAGCAAATAAGGCCTATTTCAAAAAACTGCCAAATCTTTCACACAAGTGTCCAGGGTGGTATGCAATACTTTTGCGAAATAAAATTGCCTTAGAGATTGGCTATCTGCCCAATCTAAGAGGATGGCTATATGCAGGCACATATGGATGCATAACAGAACGGTTTCATGGCTATGAGCTATTGGTTTAGGGCTACAACCTAATCCGATTTTGTGCCCATTTGATTGAACCTAATCATGGAATGCCCATTCATCAAAAACAATCAATCTCACAAACTCCTCTCTATGAAAAACGCAGGACAGTCCACAGGACACTAGCCTCTAAACACATGTCTACTCA
>CAJQUW010014323.1:0-15000 GCA_907163375.1 Prostheceraeus crozeri
CCCTCTCTCCCTCTCTCGCTCTCCCTCTCTCTCTTCCCCTCTATCTCTCTCTCGCCTCTCTCTCTCTCTCTCCCTATCTCTCTCCTCCCTCTCTCTCTCCCTCCCTCTATCTTCTACCTCCCTCTCTCTCTCTCTCCCACTCTCTCCCTCTCTCTCCCTCTCCCTCTCTCCCTCTCCCTCTCTCTCTCTCTCTCTCCCCTCCCCGAGAGCCCCCCCCCCCGAGAGCCGACGTGGACAAAGTCTTTGAAGCTTTGATTTTAAATAGAGTTAAATATGGTATCTCAGTTTATGGATCGGACCAACACGCTGTTGCACGCATTGACAAATTCCTGAAAAAGCTGTCACGCACGGTTATACTTCCAGGCTGCATGATGAAAAGAATTTGTACATTGAAGACAGACTGATCTACACAACATTTTGCGAATGAGCGTCATCTCTGAATTCATTACTTTAGCAGAAAAAGCCCGCAGAATATATCAACCAGATAGTAATAACTCATAACATAAGCCAAACACTCGATCACTAAATTTTCTTAATTCTTTCATGTAATCGCGGTTTTACCAATCTGACTTTTGCCTTAATACTTACTGAACACATCTGAAAATGTATGATCATTTAGTCCAATAGATGCATATTAGTTCCTGTATTTGGAATTATAATAAAGATTCAATGGTTCAATAGTTCAATAGCTCTCTCTCTCTCCCTCTCTCTCCCTCTCACCACTCTCTCCCTCTCCATCTCTCCCTCCTGTCTCTCTCTCTCTCTCTCTCTCTCTCTCTCTCTCTCTCTCTCTCCCTCTCTCTCTATCTCTCTCTCTCTCCTCTCCTCTTCTCCCTCTCTCTCCCCTCATCTCTCTCTCTCTATCCCTCTATCTCTTTCGAAGTTTTATGTTTTAACGGGTCAGACGCCTAATGATTGGGACTGGGTTTTTCCCTTGCCCTTGTAATATATGTAAATATGGCCTTCACACTTCTCTGTATAGAATAATGTAAATAATAACTCCTTTTTTAAGTGTTCCTTAGGTTACCTGCAGACCCGCAATGTCATTTATTTTATTAGTTGTAGAAAGTGTAAAGTGGCTACGTAGGACAGACCTATTGTGCATTGTCGGGCGGATCTCTCTGGTCCTTAGCAGTATTAAGTGTTTGTCATCTTCTACCGTTGCTCAGCATTTTTTCTCAAAAGTGTGACATTTCTGATTCTCGTTCACCTTGGCTTGTTTGGGGGGGGGGGGGGGGGCAAACCCAAACTGGGGGGGCCCTCTTGATTATAAGAGACTTCTGCATGAGAATATGTGAGATCACGCGCCTTTGTACTCTTGTCCTCAGGGCATTAATTTTGTACTGAACAGGCTTGATAAGATCCACTTAGTCCTACCTTTCAGTGACTGTAGTAAACTGTG
The DNA here is from genome assembly GCA_907163375.1 of Prostheceraeus crozeri. Lineage (NCBI taxonomy): Eukaryota > Metazoa > Platyhelminthes > Polycladida > Euryleptidae > Prostheceraeus > Prostheceraeus crozeri. Next base: position 1,403 of record CAJQUW010014323.1, read on the forward strand.
GAGCAAGTGTGTCGGAAGGAATTAACGTTGACATTTGTCCTTTCTTTCCGCATGCATAAGAATCTTGAAAGGCTTCTTATGCCACCGTTAAGTTGTGTATGTGCAACTTTATTTCTTTACTTTATTTTGTCCTTATTTAACTTATTAATTCTTGTAGAGCTCATATCAATTTTTAGTTTCTTGTTGTGCTCATTAGCATGCTTTAATGTGTTTCGATTTTACATGACAGTTATTAGTTCTTATTTGCATGTGTTTATTTTTGCATGTTGACTGTCTTTTGCATGCCTTATGGACTTTACCGTTGCATGTTTAAACATCTTTTTGATGCTTTATGATTAACGATGCATGTTTTGGGTTGCATGCCCCTTTTTAGGTACGTTTGACTTTTGTGTTGATACGACCTTTTTCCGATTGATTACAGTGTGTGGAATTTGATAAAGCCAATAGAGCGAAACCGGTCTTCCACAAATCGCCGCTGTTTTCCTTTTGCCGATCCGTGGGTTTTGTATGTGTGCGTCTACCATTTGTCGGAGTTAGGATCACGGGTCTTCTGATCTGCTCACTCTCCCTCCCACTGTTCTCGATTGCGCACACACGGACAATATGAACGCGCCATATTCTATGGTTCTAATCACTACGCGTACCCAGAGTTTTCCGCCAAATCCTTCGAGGGGCGATGGCCGTCATGCGAGGGATCGTCAAGTTCCTTCCTCGCCATGTTCCTCCACATCGTCATGGTCAATTTCTCGTCAATGGTGGTTTTTTACCGTGATTTTTCAAAGGAGGGGACTACCATCAGGCGAATGTTCCTCGCCCTCATAAGTTCCAAGTGACCTTTTTCCTGTTACCAACAGCACTTCATCATTGTCAAGTGCATTCACCACCAATCGTTCCTGCAGAAGGGCTTTCCACCTTCCCTTACACGTAAGACGGATATTTTGTGTAGCAGCGTTAATCCTGCCTTTGGCAATGACTATTTTCGGCCCAATTGGAGGTGACGATCTTGGAGGGGGATGAGAGTTTAGAGCAAAGGCGCCAGGCGGACAGTCGTTCTGGTCCCCTCTTCTCACTACCTGCGCAGATGATTCAGTTGAGAGCTCCCGCCGGTGCGGGCCAGCTTTTCACCTACTTGCTCCTCTCATTCGACTCGGCATTCTCAGAGTATTTCTGTCCTCTTCTGGTCGCGAGATTCATCTCTAGCCCCAGTCTGACAGACGATCGTCTCTTAATTCTGTTGCTTCTTCCGCAACAAGTTGGCAGGCGAATTTTTGAAATCTCCTTTATCATTCTTTCCTCAGGACTTCCTTGGACCCAAGGCTCCCATTCTCCCTTATCTATTCCGCACCCCCCATTCTAGTATGCTTCCCTACTTGCCTTATGCGCGTATTCTAAGCTATCCAGGCCCATTCTGTCGCTCCTTTTCGCAAGTCTGAGTTCTATATCACCATTCTAAAAAAAATCGTTTTTCGTATTTTGTTTGCTCACTTTTTCCGGAGGGTTCCATTTCGAGGGATTGGTGTTCCGCAGTTCACAATGCTTTGTTGGGCACTATTCATCTCTTCTTTCTGAGCTTTGGACTTTATCTCAAACAATGCCATGCCTTCGGAAATGTTGCAGAAGTCATTGCAGCTTGTTACGAAGTGGGCCCATCATTACCCAACTGGGGAAGAAGCTCAATGATTCCACCCTGGATGCGGCCTTTCAGCTGATCGACGACAACCAACTCGTCAATGATTGTGTTTTCACCGGAGTGTCCTACTATGTCGGACCAACCTACTTTTGGCGCTTTCTGCTCTTCAGAAAATGATTCATCTTCGGTAACCGTAAGGGAGGTGTACGAACGTGGTACTCAGACAGTTTCTGTTTCTGGTTCAAATGGTGGTTCTTCTTTTCTCTTCTTTCACGCAAGGCTCTTGCGCCTGTTGTGGATGTGTCTGTTGGAACGGGGGACCTTCTGCTTAGTGAGGCCCTTTCGGAAATTCAAGTTGCTGCGGCTCCCGATGTCGTCGATTCGGGCATCTCCGTTTTGAAAATCCGGACCTTCAGCTTCTCTGGTTGACCTTGACCAGTCGTTCTCAAGTTCTCTGGTTCAGACGACATTGGTTGATTTGAATTCATTCAGCACAACAGAAGTTTGTGATAAGTCGTTTGATGCTTCCAAGTCACGTATCATTTTGGGTGACTCTAAATTCAGGGATTAAGCATCGATGACTGTTCGGTTTTTTCTTCTTCTAAGGGGCGTTTAAGTTACTTTAAACAATACCTGCAGTCCGAACGCGAAGTCCACGAGAATGTTAAGGAGTTCGTCTTGTGTTTGTCTTCTCTTGATGAAAAGAATAAGCCTAGCACAAACTTTGTGACTCTCCGTGGTATTATGTCAAATGCAAAGCGTCTATTTCCAAACGCTCGCCTGTCAGTCCTTCCTCATTGCGTTCCGATTAAGTCGGATGACTCAATTAAGAAAGACTACCTCGAGTTTCTTGAGTGGATCTGCAAAAAGACACCCGCTGGTTGTGAGGTTATTGCACTTCCCAAAAACTTTTCCGTGAAGACAGTCAATGGGACCCTGTTGAGCGGGATACCATTTTTCGTGTCGTTAGGGATTTTTTATAAGTTCCTCTGCTAGTCGTTAGTAGGGACAGCAGTGTAGACGTTGCTAGTGTTGATACTTCCACTTTCTTGAGGGATAATAACTTTTTATGTACATCTAAGTCGTTCAGTATTAGCAACAGTACGTATTCTTTGCTGAATAATACTCGCAAATTTATTCCTGCTCCTGTCGGCACTTGCTGCCATAAGAACATTTTAAGAGGAGTGGACGATTTCCTTAGGAAGTATCAGTGGCGTTTTGTTATTTTCAACTCTACTTGTAACCATCGTTTTACTTTTTGTACGAACCGTACCCTCCTGAGGATTTGATTCCTGCTTCGGTCCGTGCTTCCTGTACCAACGTTCGTCGCCATGTAGTTTCCTTACTTGGGCACTGTCGCAACTGTTTTCCTGTTGACAACCTGTCCAAGGAAGAGCGCGCAGAGCTCGACCGCTTAAGGTGTGATGACTCTGTAGTTGTGTCAACAATGGACAAGGGCAGCGGTTGGATCATTGTTCCCAATGAACATTACGAAGCCGAGGCCTTCAGGCAATTATGTGATGAGACTTTTTACATGCCTTTGGATCGGGTCATCGATCCACATGTGCGTAAACGGCTTGTGACACTTTTGTCGACTCTTTTTAGTCGGAATTTCCTTACACGTCGTGAAGTGTTAGCTCTTGAGCCTTCTCTTCCTGTTAGGCCAAGAAAGTTTTATTTACTTCCCAAAGTTCATAAATCGTCATGGGTTTACTCTTGTATGCCTCCAGGCCGCCCTATTGTGTCTGACACGGCCAGTGTTTCGCGTACGTGTGCAACTCTACTTGAGTACTTTTTAGCTCCACTAGCACACTCTGTGAAAAGTTATGTCAGAGACTCGTTACATGTGATAAGCATTTTAAAGACCTTGCGCATTACTGACAGCTCCTTATTAGCTACTCTAGATGTGGCATCGCTGTACACCAACATTCCTACGGAAGCCGGCATTTCTGCTGTAAGTCGTGCATTCCTTAAGTTTCCGGACCCTAGGAGACCGGATTTGACATTACTTACTATGCTTCGTATCATCCTCACGTCAAATAATTTTTCTTTTCGTGATGAGAGTTTTTTACAAGTACAAGGTACGGCGATGGGTTGTGCATTCGGCCCTTCGTATGCGAACATTTTTTTGTCCGAATGGGAAGATCGCATTTTTGAGTTTGAGCATCAGCTGTTATCTGGATGAGATATATAGACGATGTTTTTTTCATCTGGAACTCTGATGAGTCAACCTTGTTAAATTTTTGTACATATGTAAATAGCATTTATGACAGTATTACAGTTGAACTTACCTACAGTATTACTGAGATCAGATTTTTGGATCTCTTATTGTATAAAGGCCGGCCCGTCAGTTAATAGTATTCTGTATAAATCGGTTTTAAACCAACTGATACTCACAGCATCTTGTCACCTACTTCATTTCATCCTCATAGTGTTTTTAAGTCAATTTTATTTGGTCAAATGTATCGTTGGTCCATGCGGAGCTCCAGTTACAAAGATTTTAAGGAGACGAAGGGTATTGTTCAACCGCACTGGGAACACCAAGGTTATACCCGCACCGCTATCCGCAAGGCTTTTCGCCAAGTTTTAAGTTTTACGGGTCAGACGCCTAATGATTGGAGCACTGGGTTTTTCCCATGCCCTTGTAATATATGTAAATATGGCCTTCACACTTCCTCTGTATATAATAATGTAAATAATAACTCTTTTTTAATTGTTCATAGGCTTTACCTGCCAGACCCGCAATGTCATTTATTTTATTAGTTGTAGAAAGTGTAAAGTCGGCTACGTAGGACAGACCTCATGTGCATTGTCGAGGCGGATCTCTCAGCACCTTAGCAGTATTAAGTGTTTGTCATCTTCTACCGTTGCTCAGCATTTTTCTCAAAAGTGTGAACATTTCTGACTTCTCGTTCACTGCTTTGGAACACTGCCCTCATGATAATAAGAGACTTCTGCATGAGAATAAGTGGATCAAGCGCCTTTGTACTCTTGTCCCTCAGGGCCTTAATTTAGAACTGAACAGGCTTGATAAGATCCACTTAGTCCTACCTTTTCAGTGACTGTAGTAAACGTGTGGTGCAAGTGTGTCGGAAGGAATTAAACGTTGACATTTGTCCTTCTTTCCGCATGCATAAGAATCTTGAAAAGGCTTCTTACTGCCAACAGTTAAGTTTGTGTATGTGCACCTTTATTACTTTACTTTATTTTGTCCTTATTTAACTTATTAATCTTGTAGAGCACATATCAATTTTTAGTTTCATGTTGTGCTCCCTTAGCATGCTTTATGTGTTTCGATTTTTACATGACAGTATTATTCTTATTTGCATGTGTTTATTTTGCATGTTGACTGTCTTTGCATGCCTTATGACTTACCGTTGCATGTTAACTCTTTTTGCATGCTTTATGATTAACCGATGCATGTTTTGGGTTGCATGCTTAGGTACGTTTGACTTTTGTGTGACGACCTTTTCCGATTGATTACAGTGTGTGGAATTGATAAAGCCAATAGAGCGAAACCGGTCTTCCACAAATTGCTGTTTTCCTTTGCCGATCCGTGGGGTGTGTGCGTCTACATTTGTCGGAGTTAGGATCACGGGGTCTTCTGATCTCTCACTCTCCCTCCCACTGTCTCGATTGCGCACCCGACAATATGACGCGCATTTTCTATGGTTCCAATCACTACCGTAACCGAGAGTCTCGCCAAAATTCTTCGAGGGGCGATAGCCGTCATGCGAGGGATCGTCAAGTTCCTCCTCGCCATGTTCCTCCACATCGTCAGGGTAATTTCCGTCAAGGTGGTCAACGCGGTTTTCAAAAGAGGGGACACCATCAGGCGAATGTTCCTCGCCCTCATATGATTCCAAGTGACCTTTTTCCTGTTACCAAACAGCACTTCATCATTGTCAAGTGTATCCACCACTAATCGTTCCTGCAGAAGGGCTTTCCACCTTCCCTTACACGTAAGACGAATATTTTGAGTAGCAGTGTTAATCCTGCCTTCAGCAATGACTATTTTCGGGCCCAATTGGAGTCCATTTCGAGTGATTGGTGTTCCGCAGTTCATAATGCTTTGTTGGGACATTATTCGTCTCTTCTTTCTGAGGCTTTGGACTTTATCTCAAACAATGCCATGCCTTCGGAAATGTTGCAGAAGTCATTGCAGCTTGTTACGAAGTGGGCCCTCTGTACCCAACTGGGGAAGAAGCTCAATGATTCCACCCTGGATGCGGCCTTTCTGCTGATCGACGACAACCAACTCGTCAATGATTGTGTTTCACCGGAGTGTCCTACTACGTCGGACCAACCTACTTTTGGCGCTTTCTGCTCTTCAGAAAATGATTCATCTTCGGTAACCGTAAGGGAGGTGTACGAACGTGGTACTCAGACAGTTTCTGTTTCTGGTTCAAATGGTGGTTCTTCTTCACGCAAGGCTCTTGCGCCTGTTGTGGATGTGTCTGTTGGAACGGGGGACCTTCTGCTTAGTGAGGCCCTTTCGGAAATTCAAGTTCCTGCGGCTCCCGATGTCGTCGATTCGGGCATCTCCGTTTTGAAATCCGGACCTTCAGCTTCTCTGGTTGACCTTGACCAGTCGTTCTCAAGTTCTCTGGTTCAGACGACATTGGTTGATTTGAATTCATTCAGCACAACAGAAGTTTGTGATAAGTCGTTTGATGCTTCCAAGTCACGTATCATTTTGGGTGACTCTAAATTCAGGGATCTAAGCATCGATGACTGTTCGGTTTTTTCTTCTTCTAAGGGGGTTTCCGTTTTAAGTTACTTTAAACAATACCTGCAGTCCGAACGCGAAGTCCACCCGAGACGAGAATGTTAAGGAGTTCGTCTTATGTTTGTCTTCTCTTGATGAAAAGAATAAGCCTAGCACAAACTTTGTGACTCTCCGTGGTATTATGTCAAATGCAAAGCGTCTATTTCCAAACGCTCGCCTGTCAGTCCTTCCTCATTGCGTTCCGATTAAGTCGGATGACTCAATTAAGAAGGACTACCTCGAGTTTCTTGAGTGGATCTGCAAAAAGACACCCGCTGGTTGTGAGGCTATTGCACTTCCCAAAAACTTTTCCGTGAAGGACAGTCAATGGGACCCTGTTGAGCGGGATACCATTTTTCGTGTCGTTAGGGATTTTTTATAAGTTCCTCTGCTAGTCGTAGGGACAGCAGTGTAGACGTTGCTAGTGTTGATACTTCCACTTTTTTGAGGGATAATAACTTTTTATGTACATCTAAGTCGTTCAGTATTAGCAACAGTACGTATTCTTTGCTGAATAATACTCGCAAATTTATTCCTGCTCCTGTCGGCACTTGCTGCCATAAGAACATTTTAAGAGGAGTGGACGATTTCCTTAGGAAGTATCAGTGACGTTTTGTTATTTTCAACTCTACTTGTAACCATCGTTTTACTTTTTGTACGAACCGTTCGGGTACCCTCCTGAGGATTTGATTCCTGCTTCGGTCCGTGCTTCCTGTACCAACGTTCGTCGCCATGTAGTTTCCTTACTTGGGCACTGTCGCAACTGTTTTCCTGTTGACAACCTGTCCAAGGAAGAGCGCGCAGAGCTCGACCGCTTAAGGTGTGATGACTCTGTAGTTGTGTCAACAATGGACAAGGGCAGCGGTTGGATCATTGTTCCCAATGAACATTACGAAGCCGAGGCCTTCAGGCAATTATGTGATGAGACTTTTTACATGCCTTTGGATCGGGTCATCGATCCACATGTGCGTAAACGGCTTGTGACACTTTTGTCGACTCTTTTTAGTCGGAATTTCCTTACACGTCGTGAAGTGTTAGCTCTTGAGCCTTCACTTCCTGTTAGGCCAAGAAAGTTTTATTTACTTCCCAAAGTTCATAAATCGTCATGGGTTTACTCTTGTATGCCTCCAGGCCGCCCTATTGTGTCTGACACGGCCAGTGTTTCGCGTACGTGTGCAACTCTACTTGAGTACTTTTAGCTCCACTAGCACACTCTGTGAAAAGTTATGTCAGAGACTCTTTACATGTGATAAGCATTTTTTAAAGACCTTGCGCATTACTGACAGCTCCTTATTAGCTACTCTAGATGTGGCATCGTGTACACCAACATTCCTACGGAAGCCGGCATTTTGCTGTAAGTCGTGCATTCCTTAAGTTTCCGGACCCTAGGAGACCGGATTTGACATTACTTACTATGCTTCGTATCATCCTCACGTCAAATAATTAGTTTCTTTTCGTGATGAGGAGTTTTTTTTACAAGTACAAGGTACGGCGATGGGTTGTGCATTCGGCCCTTCGTATGGCCGAACATTTTTTTGTCCGAATGGGAAGATCGCATTTTTTTGTTTTAGCATCAGCCTGTTATCTGGATGAGATATATAGACGATGTTTTTTTCATCTGGAACTCTGATGAGTCAACATTGTTAAATTTTCTGTACATATGTAAATAGCATTTATGACAGTATTACAGTTGAACTTACCTACATTATTACTGAGATCAGATTTTTTGGATCTCTTATGTATAAAGGCCGTAATAGTATTCTGTATAAAATCGGTTTTAAACCAACTGATACTCACACAGCATCTTGTCACCTACTTCATTTCATCCTCATAGTGTTTTTAAGTCAATTTTATTTGGTCAAATGTATCGTTGGTCATGCGGAAGCTCCAGTTTACAAAGATTTTAAGGAGACGAAGGGTATTGTTCAACCGCACTGGGAACAGCAAGGTTATACCCGCCACCGCTATCCGCAAGGCTTTTCGCCAAGTTTTAAGTTTAACGGGTCAGACGCCTAATGATTGGAGCACTGGGTTTTTCCCATGCCCTTGTAATATATGTAAATATGGCCTTCACACTTCCTCTGTATATAATAATGTAAATAATAACTCTTTTTTTTTAATTGTTCATAGGCTTACCTGCCAGACCCGCCAATGTCATTTATTTTATTAGTTGTAGAAAGTGTAAAGTCGGCTACGTAGGGACAGACCTCATGTGCATTGTCGAGGCGGCTCTCTCAGAACCTGAGCAGTATTAAGTGTTTGTCATCTTCTACCGTTGCTCAGCATTTTTCTCAAAAGTGTGACATTTCTGACTTCTCGTTCACTGCTTTGGAACACTGCCCTCATGATAATAAGAGACTTCTGCATGAGAATAAGTGGATCAAGCGCCTTTGTACTCTTGTCCCTCAGGGCCTTAATTTAGAACTGAACAGGCTTGATAAGATCCACTTAGTCCTACCTTTCAGTGACTGTAGTAAACGTGTGGTGCAAGTGTGTCGGAAGGAATTAAACGTTGACATTTGTCTCCTTCTTTCCGCATGCATAAGAATCTTGAAAGGCTTCTTACTGCCAACCGTTAAGTTGTGTAATGTGCACCTTTATTACTTTACTTTATTTTGTCCTTATTTAACTTATTAATCTTGTAGAGCACATATCAATTTTTAGTTTCATGTTGTGCTCCCTTAGCATGCTTTATGTGTTTCGATTTTTACATGACAGTATTATTCTTATTTGCATGTGTTTTATTTTGCATGTTGACTGTCTTTGCATGCCTTATGACTTACCGTTGCATGTTAACTCTTTTTGCATGCTTTATGATTAACCGATGCATGTTTTGGGTTGCATGCTTAGGTACGTTTGACTTTTGTGTGACGACCTTTTCCGATTGATTACAGTGTGTGGAATTGATAAAGCCAATAGAGAGAAACCGGTCTTCCACAAATTGCTGTTTTCCTTTGCCGATCCGTGGGGTGTGTGCGTCTACATTTCTCGGAGTTAGGAATCACGGGTCTTCTGATCTCTCTCTCTCTCTCTCTCTCTCTCTCTCTCTCTCTCTCTCTCCCTCTCTCTCTCCCTCTCTCTCTCTCTCCCTCTCTCTCTCCCTCTCTCTCTCTCTCTCTCTCTCTCTCCCTCTCTCTCTCTCTCTCTCTCTCTCTCTCTCTCTCCCTCCCTCTCTCTCTCTCTCCCTCTCTCTCTCTCTCTCTCTCTCTCTCTCCCTCTCGCTCTCCCCCCCCCCGAGCACACTTCAAGGCACTTGTGTGTCTTCGCACACAACAAAGGCAAACTCTCCATCCTCCGTGAATCTCTCAAAGCAGTCAGTCATACCTACCTCAGAGTACAAAAATTCATAATTGTCATCAGTGCCAAAGACAGATCAAACAAATTAACCTCAAACCGCATAGCTATCCAAGGCATCCTCAAAGAATCAGGAGAGACTTTTTCCCAATGCCAAGCGGTTTGTCCACTTAGCAGGCATCGCATTAAGCTACTCCGAAGAGGAGAAATCCAACTGCCAAGAGCTGAACAATCTACATCATCAACAAAGCACCCTCATCATGCCTGCATATTCCTGCACAACTCGACTTTGCCATTGCGGGCCCCGATTGGAGCCCCGCCACCACTGAAAACACTTACAGAACCATAGCAAATTATTTAAACTAAACTCCGCAAAGCTCAAGGCACTAACCGTATCTCAACCTAGTCATCCTGGACCCTAACTTCACTCCCACCAATGACACCTACGAACTTTTCCTCCTCTCCCCTGGATTGCGTCTCTACGCCGAATGTCAATCAGCACAACCATATTAGACATCAAGTCAATGATTTCATCCGTAAAGTTCTTTGGAAAATCAATCCTTCCAGACATTCCCTCTACCAAACCAACGTTTTGGCCTACTTCCAAATACCCGCTTTCATCGCTGGAAATGATTCCAACTCCAACACTAGAAAAAACTGAACGTCTAAGGAAGGCAACCCGCTTTCCATACTCAATACTGCACATGAATGCCACTCAACTGCTAACCTCCCAATTAGTCTCCGCAACGAAATAACAAGACTGCAAAATAATTCCAACATTACAATAAGACCTTCGGACAAAGGACGCAAGTGGGTGATAATGGCAACAAAACAATATGAACGAGAGGCAGAAAGGCAACTTCAACAGCAGGATTATTACAGACTGATCGACAATGACCCCAGCCCCGCAATTATAACCTCCTTAACCCGCCTCCTCAGAGATCTTCATCAACGTCAATTTCTAACTAAGAAAGAACTCACATTTCTCCTCCCCACAACGCTTTACCAAGACAGAACCTTCAATCTCCTACCGAAGCTCCACAAAAACAAATGGCCAACACCAGGCATGCCGCCAGGTCGACCGGTAGTCTCCGACACTCGGTCTGCTACAAGGAATGCATGCAAATTTGATCGACCACTTCCTCAAACCCATCTTGTGAACTCCAAAGCAGCTACCTACGAGACTCCAATCATCTGATAGCCTTACTCAGAACCACCAAAATCAACGAAAATGATATCCTCTTCACAATGGACGTCGAATCTTTATATACCAACATCCTACCAACGAAGGAATACAGACAATTTCCAGCTTCCTACGTCAATACCCGAATCCGAAAAAAGACCAGACCTTTCCCTCATCAATATTCTCCGACTTCTCCTAACTTCTAATGATTTTGTCTTCAATAACAGGAGATGGCTGCAGCATCATGGAGTAGCCATGGGCACAAAAAGCTTCGGCGGCTCCTACGCCAATCTCTTCATTGCAAACTGGGGAGAAAATGCCATCACCACCACCTGTGATCAACAACCCTCCTTTTGGAAACGATATCAAGATGATATCTTTGGCATCTGGCCTCATGGAAAAGAATCACTCAAAGAATTCCATTCAAAACTTAAACTCCATGCATCAGTACATCCGGCCCCCTCACCTTGTCATTCGGGACCGAAGTAAATTTCCTCGACCTGACAGTAAACATTCAAAATCGAACACTGCAATTCAAACTTTTCTCCAAAGCCGACGGATTCCCACATGGTCCTATCCCGCTCATCCCATCATCCGCAACACACCTTCCGTGGAATTGTCCTTCTCCGAGATCATGCGTTTCGCAACACACAGCTCCACGAAAACTGCTTTCCAGCATACGTTTGAGCAAGTATCGAAAGTTTGGAAAATGCAAGGTTACACCCGATCTATGATCCGAACGGCCAAGAACAAGGTCATCTCCCTAACCAAACAACACGCCAATTGGAACACAGGAAACTATCCATGCAACCTAGAATGTAAAGGACTTGCAGATACCGACAACAACCCTATCGTATTTCACACCCTAGCAAGGACATTTCTTACGCTATCAACCACAACATCTCATGTGATACACAAAACGTCATCTATCAAATCACCTGTACACGCTGTAGCTTGCGATACATTGGCGAAACAGGCAGGCCCCTCAAAAGGAGAATCGCTGAACACCTCTACAAACATCGCGCGAAACTCATCAAATCACGTAGCCAATCACTTCTCCACATTATGCAACTTAGAAGGGACTTCTCGTTCATCGGACTCAAAGTTATCACTAACCCTCAGAAAAGGAAAATACAGGAAGCAAATATCATCGCCGAATTCCAGACCCTCTACCCCCAAGGCCTCAACTCTCTCTCCTCCTCCGTCTCCAACAACAAAACCAATCTGATCCTTCCACACTCGGACTGCTCCCATCACATCGTCTCCGTGGCCCAAAGCATCTTCGGCAAGGACAAAGTGAGACCCAGTTTCTATCGCTCCAAAAACTTAAACGAACAACTTCGTTAATAGATTTTCAATTGACATGCATTTTGCCTAATTATCCATCTTGTGTCATTCAACTGGTAATCTAGTTTTTTAATTCTTCCCCTCTTTACGCAATTAGTCTTATCCGCAGTTATTACTAGTATTGCTTCCACTCCGGTTCCCAGTGACATCGATACTAGCTTCCACTCTTTTCTTTATCACAAGTAACCACATGTATTTAGATTTAGTGTTTCATAACACTCTTTTCGGTTTATATTACTTTTTTTGTAGTAGGCATTCGTACTGCTGACAGTCATGTTGCATGTATTTTTCTCTTCCACTAGCCACTTTTTTCCAAGGCTTAGTCTTTACCCTCTTCTTTATCCACATTCAATGTAAGCTTTTCTACTAGACCTTTTAGATGCTGCACTATTTTTCATTATAGGGTCCTCATCCTTCAGTCTCTATGCTTCTATTTACCTTCTTGCTATTAGCTATTTAATTATGATTAACAATTTTCCTTTTAGAACTTTCCACTCATCGCATTATCTACTACATTTGTACTTTAATTTGTTCCTTTTGCACTATCTCGTACATTTGTCTCTCCATCTCCCATCATTGGCTAATAATTACCAGTATTTAATCTCGTCAACTCCGTTTACCTTTGTGTTAGTTGAAAAAAACCCCCGACTCTATGGCTCCCTTTTCTTTCTTACTATTCGTTATTTAATTATGATTATCAATTTTCCTTCTAGCATTTTCCACTCTTCGCATTATCTACTACAATAGTTGTATTTAATTTGTTCCTTTCGCTCATTTGTCTCCCCATCTCCCACCATTTGCTATTAATTACCATTTTTTTAATTTTGACCGCTCTGTTCTTATTTGCGGTAGTTGTTAAATCTTTATTTCCTACATTTCCGTTCAAATTTCTCGGCCCTACGCCTCCTATGTAACTTTCCCTTGTCGCCATAATCCAGTCCATCCTCTTCCAATTTCAAGTATTTCAGGTCCTGTCATCTTTTCTACAATCGTTCTTAGTTTGTCCAATTCTGACGCCATCCCATACCGTAATCTAACATCTCCACCGCCCATATGTACAGGTTCCCCATTGTTAGGACATCCACTTGACTCCGCCCCTCTCTCTCTCTTCAGTTTCTTCAATCCCTTGCCCCCTCCCTGACCAACTTTTCATTGTATAACTAAACTCTCATCCCTTGACCACCCGCACGCATTTTCTTTAGATGACCAACCACTTCCCTCATAGTTAATTGCATTTGTCAATTGGTTAACCCACTCGCTTTTGGTAAATGTAAATTTTTATGTCATTCTCATTGCATCAATTTTCGCTGGCTGAAGAAGTCAATAACGAAATCCGGATATCCAGCACACTTTAGTTCTCAATTATTTAGTATTTT
>CAJQUW010014324.1:0-35004 GCA_907163375.1 Prostheceraeus crozeri
GCACTCTATTGTATAAGAAGGCAAAATTGTCGTAGTTGGTGATAGGCATGTTCCTGAATAAACGCCATTGGGACAACATGTGTATGTGGTAGAGGCAGTTTGAAGTGATCGACCTCGACCTCGACAAACACGCTCACGCAATGACTACATAGCTGTCGCCGCGAAGTCACGAATAACCGAAAGGGAAATGATGACATCGTTTACTGCTACCAAAGTTTGGGGGCAACTGCCCCCTTGCCCCCCATGGCGACGCTAGTAATGGGAACTTTTTTCCGGACTTTTCGGACGACGAAGTCCTCAAGCTCGCCGGTGATGTCCATGTTCATGTGGAGACACTACTCCGCGCCCTCGATACATTGCTGCGTCTATTGGAGTCACTTGTGATGTTCGCGGCGTCGCACACATTAATTTCGAGGGGGGAGGAAGATGGACTTCAATACACTCTTCTTTTCCTACACTTCTCACGCTCATGCAATCGCTCTACATATCAGACCCCCCACCTCTTGTTCAACAAATCCTCACTTCTCTGTCTCCTTCACCACGCTTCCGCATCGATCTATCTCATCATCCTTCCTCAACAAAGTCGCCTGCTGACTACTCACCAACTTGCTTTCTTTCTTCATCAGTTCACTATTCCTTTCCACATCCACATCTTTCCTCCATCTGCCTCATGCATTCCAACGTCCTCTCGTCACTTTTACCCTTCAGCCTCGCAGTCAACTTCTCATTCTGCAACACTAGTACTTTATTCTTCTTTCAACCACCCTCAATCGATCCTTCTCCCTACATAATTCATCCCCGTTTCCCTCACCTCCGGGCATGATGCCGTCAACGGCTTACCCACTTCATCCGACCTCCCTTCCCCTTCTCCTCAAGATCACGATGTCCCAAACAATTCTCCAGACACGTCACCCAAATCAGCACAACATCAGCTCTGATGTCCCCTCTCAACCCACTTCTTCCTCACTCAAACCCTCATCAGTCGCCTTGGTTACACTTTTCTTCCCCACCAGCACCCTCAATCGTCGCCACAGCCACTCTTGCCCTCTTCATATCTAAACAAAACTCCCTCAAACCACGACTATAAAACCCCTGCATACTAATATTCGCCACTAAAGGGCACTGCTATGGTTCCTAATGAACTCTACATAACTCCCATCCTCACATACACACCTTACGATGCCCAACCCCACAATAATACACCCTCAATCAACCACATTCCTCACATCGGTCGCCCACCGTCACCCCTCCTTTGATGTGTTTCTTTTAACTCGCTGCCTGCCTCTGGCAATACGACCACAGCTACACTTGCCGATGAGCATACGCGCATTAATCATCTTAGTCATAGTGACGATTCTGTAAAGATATAGTAAAAATTTGATAGCAAGTGTTTATAGGATACTACTTGCTGATATGCATTTAAAGACTAAGTCCAAAAACATTTGATAGCAGTCGTCTAGGCGTTAGGCTCTTGAATCCGTTACAGGCATTACTCAGAGGGGATGTTATCGCAGCTCCCAAGCCTCGACCAACAAATCCAACCTTGGGCGGACAGACCGTGCGTCATGTCACTGTGCTGGTATCCGGGCCCCGATTTTGACATGAAAACCGGTTGAGTTATTTACAAGAGGAAACGTTCCAAGTCGCAGAGACTCATAAAGGGGCTTTCACAATAGTCGTACGACAGATGCGACCTTGCGCTTAAAAGCGATCCAATGTCAGTCGCACAAATAGTCGCAGTGAAAAATCTAGTCGCACAACAGTCATATGCTCGAAGGAGACTGTTGTACGATCAATCGTGTGACCTCTCGCATGGTCGTGCGATAGTTGCACGACCTAGCAATTGCATTGTTCGATGGCTGAGTCAATCGTACAACCGATCGCAAGACTATGTGACTGTTGCACGAGCAGTCGCCACCTTGACATCGTCAATCGGTAGCATAGACTATTGACTGCTACGGTGTTGTACGCTATCATGTTTAAAAAAAATTATCACGTTTAATTTTTCTATATATCAGACTTTGTTTTTTCTAACAGGGTGGACAGAAAACTACCTGTTTTAAAACCACACCTCCTGTTAAGTAAATTATTACTACTACTACTCTTATTACTACGGGTACTTTTTCATGATGCAGGCCTAATATGATGCATGCCTGATTACTGCACACGTTCAACCTAACACAATGAGTCCTGGAGGAATGCCAGCAAACGCTAGACTAGTGTTGAAGACGTTAAAGTCATCCCTATACGTAGAAATTAAAAGTCACGAGGCGGCAATGCCGTAGCTTTTAATGAAAATTTTCCACAAGCCATAATTACGCTATCCGTGACAATTGTCATGGGGTGCCCAGTAGAAGGGTTAATGATTTCAAGAGTTTAGCCTACCGTAGACTAGCTTAGTAGACTACTTCAGCTTCCTCTAATGAATGAAATAAACTTCCCTGACTTTTTTCGTATAGCCTATGGCCCTCTTTAGCCTGTTAGTGACATAAAAGCAAAATAAATAATCCGATAGAACTTATTTTAAAAGACAACAAGACACGATCAGCTACAGAAGATAGCATCATATAATACTTGCAAACACGAGGAGCTTATATCATCTTGTCCTGCCAGGCTAGCTTTTCCCACATCACTGTTGTAGTAGTCCTTCAAGTAGAGTCGGAGTCTCTTGCCCTCTCGATTGGCTTGGCTAGCGCCACCAACATGTGCAATGTCGTGTAATTGTGTCTCTCGCCAAGCACCAGGGATGAAGCTGCCGTCACCAACAGGCTGGTCCAGGTCACCGGTCTGCAAAGAACGATTCAAGGTCATAGTCTCTGATTGGATCTTGCTGCATGGTGGTCAGCAAGCATCTCCAGCGATGTGCAAGTATACCAAAGCTGTTCTCCACCACACGGCGGGCTCGGGATAGGCGATAGATGAATATCCGCTGTTGGTCCGTCATCTGGCGCTCGGAGAAGGGTTTCATCATCCACGAACGCAAGGGAAAGGCGTCATCTCCGACCACAAAGTATGGTGTTGGCCTGTCATCATGTGGTAGAGGCTCGGGATCTGGCAAGCGCAAAGTTCCCTCTTCCAGCTTTCTTCTCACTTGTCCGTTGTTGAAGATTTGCGCATCTGAAGAAGAACCTTGGCATCCCACGTCTGCCCAGATGAACTTGTAGTCAGCATCCACCAACCCTAGAAGGATAATACTGAAGAAGCCCTTGTAATTGTGATAGAGAGTACCAGACTTCCTGGGACATCTTATGGCCACGTGCTTACCATCCAGGGCTCCACAGGTATGGTGAAAATTCCATTTCTCACTGAACTTCCTTGCAATTTCTCTCCAGTCATCAGGGTTCCTAGGGAAGGCAAACACCTGATCTTCGTACTCGTCAACTATGGCCTGACAGACCTCCGGAATGAACAGTGCTATACTGTTGTGGGCAACACGGAACGAATACTGGAGTGTCTTGCAGCTTGCACCAGTAGCCATGTATCTAAGAGTGATAGCTAACTTCAGACCTTCTCGCTCGATTCTTGAGGATATGCGCGTCAGTATCTCGTAGAACATCTCCGGAGGCATTCTCAAGTAGTTGACGAAGTCCTCTGGAGATTGCAGCTCTAATTCTGCCATCAGAGTGTGGTACTGGCCAAACCCCTCACGCTTCGCAATCCAAAGCTTGACCCACCAACGTCTTCTGCGTCTTCTATTACGTCGTCGAAGTCGAATAAGAAGCACCAACGCAGCAATGTCTCTATCAGGTGAGTGCAGCACGTCACGGGGGCGAACAGAGGACATGATACAATGATATGAAGCTGATAGCACATGTGCGGCATATATATTGGCGTGAAGTCGTGAGACCAGTCTTACGTGTACACGAGACTGTTGCACAATGGTATCATAGTCGTACGATGGTCACATCAAAGCATACTTTTGGAAGGAAAGCAAACAAGCAGTCGCAAGATGGTCGTGCGACTTCTGATACTGTTGCACGACTATACGCGACCGTTGCACGAGCGATCGCGCGAGCTAGAATCCCGAAAGTGGTCGCGCTTGAATTTTGTGCATGCACAAAATTCAGATGCGACTACAGGAGACCATGAAAAGTCGTGCGACAGCAAGAGACTAGTCGTGCGATAGATGCGATCGATCTTACGACCATGATCGTAAGAAGTCGTAAAGAGGTCGCACGACTATTGTGAAAGCCCCTTAAACGACTGCTTTTTATTTAAAAACTTTAATCATCATCATTTAATACGAATTTTAATTTTTCAGCATTTTAGTGCTACTCATAAAACGTTTATAAGTAGTCTGTCACCTACAGCACATCATGATCTGTCAAACGTTTTTTGAATCAAGTCTCAAGGACTTGTAGAAGTAAAGTTATAGCCTTTTGAAGATTTCGGCCTACTATCATCAAATGGTCAGTCATGCTATACTGACTAACCTATAAGTCTGACTTCTTAGCTGATATCAGCAATGAAAAGTCAGAAGTGCGATATCGGACCTCAAGAGAAACGACTTACCTGTAGTCAGTTTCTCAACTAAGTGAGATTCCTCTCCCGAACTCGTACTTATATATCCTGTGAATATGCAATCGATAAGAGGGGGTTAGACATTGGTTATCTAAAATTTGACGCTGAATCTAAATCTGGTCTTGGTTTTCTCGTCCGATGCTTCGCTCGCCCGCTGGAGCCCAAAACACAAAACTCAACCTCTGACGGGTCTCTAACATGACCAAAAGTCTCAATGTCATTCTCAAGCCTCAGCAATGAAAGATAGGGCCAAACTGTGCTTTCCAATGAATTTGTGGCACTCTTAGCTTTCAAACGAGCTATTGCACGACTCTACCATTTCTAGAACCAAAGTTGGAAGAACGCTGCCGAGGGGGAGGGTCGAAGTTCTTCGCTGTTTGGCCTACGAATTTGGAAACAAGTCCCCTAGTCCCAAAATTGGCCAAAAAGTCCAAATCCGCCGTCCATTTTCACATACGAGGCTTCTTTTAGCCGCTACAGCCATTTTCTCACTCAAAAACACACATAAACCACACCTACACCCAAGAAACACAACATGTCGACGCAGAATTTCATCAGGAAACCAAATCTAAACACAAAACAACCCTACAACCAATCCTACACACCAAAAACACAGACCGCCGCCCAAAACCAACAAGGACGGTCGACAACGACACACCCGGCCGGTCGACCCAGAACCACACCAACCCAACTCGCGCTCCAGAGGGGGGAGGCGCTGTGCGCAGTTGGGAGGATTCCTTACTGCTGACTTTCTGCACGCAAACATCAGTTTCATGCTTTAAATCAGTTTTTCTGATGATTTGATATCGATTTAGGCAGGTGAACTAAGAATTTGTAAAAGGGATCCACTGGACCCCCTAGGTCTCAGAGCGTGTGAAAAAGTTCAGATCTCTGGGGGTCAATCAATAAAATAATAATTGCTAACACTGAGCCAAATTGAGCCACGTTTCGTGTCAGTGTCAGTAAAGACTAATTTCTACCTGACTCCAGCTTTGAATAACTGAAGTTTTTGGTCACATGGTACAGAATCAATGCCATTCTTCCGTTTTCATGTTTTATTTGTTATTTTGAATCAGTCATTTTACATCGTCTTCTTCTGTTTACTAATATCATTGAGTATTTCTGATAAACAATTCAAATTTTATCAATTTCATCACTGGAACATCAAAAAATTTACCTTTAAAGAAGTACGTACTTTTTGAAAATCGAGACTTTTTTCAATTTCTTGCATAGTGAAGCATCTTAAATCAATTTGAATTAGATCTACTTGCAGACCATTGGAAATTTACAAATGAAGCTTTTATTAGCTTTTGCGTTCATCTACGAATGCATCTACACTGTAAATCGCTGGATACGAAAATTACATACAAACGCATACCAAGTCTATATACAATTTGAAACCAACATTTGATACGAGATTCTGGTATATATAAAGAAATCTGGTATGTTTTTCATACGAATGGCCATTTACTTTCGTATGTGATTGGTATGTAAACGATACGAACTATGCTAACTGTGATTGGCTGTTTTACGTTGAAATACGAATTCTTCGTATGTTTTATATACGAGACCCGATGCAAATTGGTATGTGTTTCGTATGTCTTTCGTATGAATAGCTTTATGTCATATGGCAAAAAATATGTTATACTACATACTACTTACAAATAACTTTTTTCCAGTAATACCAGCCGTGAATATTGCTTTGTGAAAGTCTGGTATTTAACTAGATTAGATTTATTGTGAAATTAAAGCCGCATGTCATCTTTGCAACTTGTCTTATAGCATTCACAAGACTCATAATTAGCTCATTTCCTTGAACTAAATTGATAAACATCATTTCAATAAAACGATAACTTTTCAGCAACCATGTTGACTTATATATCTCAAACATAACTATTTTTGCGTTCATGAATTATAATGTGTCTTTATTTTGGATTGATAATATGCTTAGTTCCAAAATTACATAATGCATAATTGTTGATGGTCAAATAGTTATTGATTATTTATGAAATACCTCGGACTTACATGCATTAAAATCGAATTCAGTATTGTTAGTTTGACTATAAAATGTCATTATCTCACTACTTACAAAGCAGTAGTAGCATTAGTGTGATCTTTATTTACAAAAGGCCTTAAATCAACATACTTTGGACATGATTGATGCTTTCTTTTAACATTGTGCTGGTATGGCTTTAGTTTGTAAAGCATACCACACTTGAAATAACATGCGAAAAGCATACAAATATATACCAAGAGCATACAGAAATATACCAAAAAAATATCTTGGTATGCGTCCTTCGTATGTGATTGGTATTGAGCGATTTACAGTGTACGCAATTGCCGTAGCATATCAATGAGCAAGATCATATAAGCATTGCTCACAAAATATTCATGCCAGATTTATGCTACAACAAATAGTGGATTCCAAGTCAATTATCGTGCTTCACAGTATTTTTGATGCATTTGTCTTTGTGGGAGAGCAGTTGCTGCTTCTTTTCTTATCAATATATAGCTGGAATAGTAGCGTATTATGTACAGTATGATTTTTCATTCATTTTCAAAATATAATATTAGAGTTTTATTACGAGGGGCGTTCAATAAGTTCGTAGAATGAAATGCTTACAGATGATGAATTAAGTTCTAATTTCGTGTGTTAGTTGATCTATGTTAATTATGTTCACAGTCATAACACTGTTCACTTTGCTTTGTCCGTTCAGCTATAAGAAGACTGCAAACTCATTGAATCAATGTAGAAAATGGAATCGTCACTGATTGAACACAGAGCAGTCATCAAATTCCTTGTCAAAGGTTGTTCGGCCAAAGAAATCAGGGAACGGATGGCTAAGGTGTACCAGCAAGATGCTCCCAAATATTCCACGGTCGCCAAGTGGGCCGCAGAGTTCAAGCGAGGCCGTCAATCCTTGGAAGGCGATCCAAGGTCGGGTCGACCATTGGAGGTGACGACACCGGAAGTCATCCGCCATGTGGAGGACCTTGTGATGACTGATCGTCGTTTGAAAGTCAAAGAAGTTGCAGTAGAAGTTGGCATTTCAGAAGGGAGCGTTTTTGCGATTCTTCACGATCATCTTCATCTCTCCAAGGTGTCTGCCAGATGGGTGCTTCGAAATCTTCAAGTGCAAGATCGACAGCAGCGGATGCAACTCAGCTCACAACTTCTGAAGCTTTACAGGAGGGATCCAGAAGACTTCCACCTGCGACTGGTGACTGGAGATGACACCTGGGTGCACCACTGGGACCCTGAGAGCAAGATCGCCTCAATGCAGTGGAAGCACAGTGACTCGCCACCACTAAGGAAGTTTCGGACTCAGTCTTCCGCAGGCAAGTTAATGGCATCAGTCTTCTGGGACTCGAAGGGTCTTCTGCTTATCGATTACTTGCCCAGAAGGTCTACCATCACTAGTGCGTACTACTCGGATCTGATGGTCAAGCTTCGTCAAGCAATCAAGGAGAAGAGGCGAGGATTGCTGACTCGTGGTGTGCTCCTCCTCCATGACAATGCGCCGGTGCACAAGAGCCGCGTGGCACAAGCCACAATCAATCAAATGGGCTTCGAACAGTTGGCTCACCCAGCCTACATCCCGATCTGGCCCCAAGCGACTTCCACCTGTTTCGCGCCTTGAAGACCGACCTTCGGGGAAGGCGCTTTGGAGAAGATGAGGAACTGAAATCCGCCGTGGATGAATGGTTCAACCTCAAGCCACAAGACTTCTTCCATGCTGGAATTGGGGCACTTGAGCACCGATGGTCTAAGTGAATTGAAGTTAGGGGAGACTATATTGAAAAGCAGTGATACTTTTGTTTTTATGAAATATATATTTGTATGCAATTCTACGAATTTTTTGAACGCCCGTAAGTACTGCTTTGCCATCACAATGCAATCAAACATGCCCCCAATAGTGCCTGAAGACGCTATCATTAGATCAAAACACATAGTTTATCAAAGTCATATACCATCTATTTCCAACAGATATCGAGGCGAGGCATGTAGAGAGTGCTTAAAAAATTATTTCAAAAAAGGGAAAAAAAGAAAAAATCAAATTTCAAACAGTCAGATTTCAATTCAGCAGTCAGATGACCGACCTTGTAGAAGGTGACATCATATTTGGAAGGAGCATGCGGCAAATAGTTCGATAATTTTGGGAGCGATTTGGTATTTTAGCATTAAGCGAGCGAGCGAATTTTAGAATCAAAAGGGAAGGACTCCAGTAACCACCCGTTTTTTCAAGGCTCAGAAACGCTCGGGTAAAATGGTTTACTTACATACGAAATGTCAGTGCGGTGAAAGATAGAGTTTGATAAGTAACTGAGGAAGTTCGTTTAGCATTCTAATTGCTTATCTGAAAATTCTATACCGTACAGATGAGGCACTGACATCTCTCGATGCAGAACGGTTTGAAGGCAACACTACAAAATCGACGGAGAATATTTCTTAGTAGCTGCGTGTATATTTACGAACATGTCTGATGATAATGCAGTGACCCGATCATGAAAAGTATCATTTATACGCAAGTCATAGACCTGCTCATTGAAATGTCTTCATTAAAATCTGAAACAGCGAAATGTATATATCAATATACGCCATCTGAGTGCTAATGTATTTCCTTATTCCTTGTAGAAAACTTGTGCTTATACTTGTACTTCACATGCACAGTCAAGAACGTTCTCTGAAAGAAAAGTTTACCTCTGTCATGACACTGAGAAGCGGGGTCATATTCGCAGTTATTCAGCATCCACCTCCAATTATAACCTCTTGTCAATGTGATTCTAAGATCTGACAAGAGCTTAGTACTCCACTAAAGTACACCAAAGTGTTTGGAGCAGAGTTGGAAAAGTCGGAATTGGAATTAATTCCGATCCGGAATTAATTCCATTTTTCGTCGGAATTGGAATTGGAATTGACGATATTTAAATCTACTGGAATTGGAATTGGAATTGACGATATTTAAATCTACTGGAATTGGAATTGACCTTGATAAACCTCAATTCCACTTTTTCGATAGACCTGTGATAAATCTACTTGTACATAAATTGAAATCACAGTACTCGGCCGTTGTGTTAACTGCACGCAGAGATAAGAGAGAGAGAGAGAGATAGATCGACAGCGGTAGCTTTATTCTATTGTCCGGGCCTACAGCCCCGGACAATATTATTTCAGCGATTAAGCAAACAATGAAAACACAATCATCTTTGCTCAATCTGTTATTTAGTTATTAATCAAGTAAGATAATTAATCAAAATAAAGCAATTGTTGAATTTGGTTCTTGATAGGTTAAGCACAAAAATTGGAGATTAACTTAATTGTTCTACACACGAAAATCAATTGGTTTGGAAAGAGGAAAATTAACGCTGCATTAAAGGGCAGCAACCCTGTCAGATCAAATCATAATATAGACAGTGTCAACAGACTATTCCAATAATTAATTATTCAATTACATGAAATATCATTCAACTTCCAATCACAACAATTAACAATATTAATTTTAAAGACTATAGTTATGTAGACACGATGCGCAACGATCAAAGAAAAACTTTACACTCACAGTTCACTTCTTAATGTTGAATTCACTTCAATTCGATCGGACTCACTTATACCAAAATATTATCATAAATATCAGTGTCACTTATGCCGTCAATCTTCAATCGCGCGCTGATGTGTTGCTGTTTGCTGGCAGGTAGTTGTTATTGTTACTTCTGTAGTGTTACACCGTAAGGGCCCGAGTTCTTCTAACAGCTACTGAAGATGTCGTATGTGTTGTTGTTGGTAGTTGTTGTTGTGTTAATTTCTCATCATTTCTAATTTATACAAATTTTTGAGACTTGACGATAAAACCACTTTTTTTGAAAATTGAAAGAGTTTCCTTTAATCTCTGCTCGTTAGCTTTCGACCCGACCACATTTCGTTCTTATCACGGAATTTTTGATCTCCTTTTTTAACATAGAATGTTAATCAAATTTCATGATGTCATTTTTATCGTCGTTTTTTTTCTGTCATCAACAATCACGTTATTCGCACACTAAATCTCTTTCTTCTGTTAATTTATTTAGATTTATTCGCATCTCATCTCTCTCTCTCTCTCTCTCTCTCAGCGTTTGATTATTTGTTGACCGTTGATTTTCTTTTCTATCTTTTTTTCACGAGATATTGAATATCTCGTTTACGAAACGAAAATGTCGTAGGCTGATCGGTCACATATATACATGTACACAAGACATATGAACTATGAACATGAAAACGCACATATGAACGACGCAGGGAACGGCACACAGGAACAACGAGGATAGGATAAGGGCACATGGGCTAGATTGAAACGAACAAACGTTAGATACATTAACATAAGACACTACGCGACTTGCAATTATCGGAATTGAATCTTATTATTATTGAATTGGAATTGAATTGAACTGTTTCGATTGGAATTGGATTTGGAATTGAAATTTCTGCTCCGGAATTGGAATTGGAATTAAAAAATTTCAGTGGAATTTTTTCAGCTCTGGTTTGGAGTGCACATATCAATGATTTGTTTTTGTTTATTAACAATTCAGAATGGTTATGATGATTCTGTAATTGAACCTTTACGACTTGTGTGTTTGCATGGCATTATTATCACTAGATAGGGTGTTCCATCTCTGCAAACGGAAACTCTTCACCAAAAGAAGTTTATTGAAGAGCAATGTCATCTACACTGTAAATCACTCAATACCAATTACATACGAAGGATGCATACCAAAATATTTTTTTGGTATATTTCTGTATTATCTTGGTATATATTTGTATGCTTTTCGTATGTTATTTCAAATGTGGCATGCTTTACATACTAAAGCCATACCAGCACAATGATAAAGGAAAGCATCAATGATTTATAATATATGTTGATTTAAGGCCCTTTGTCAATAAAGATTACATTAATGTTACTACTGTTCTGTAAGTAGTAAGACAATGACATTTAATAGTCAAAATTACAATACTGAATTCGATTTTAATACATGCAAGTCTAAGGCATTTCATAAATAATCAGTAAGTATTTGACCATCAACAATTATGCATTATGTAATTTTGGAGCTAAGCATATTATCCAAAGTAAATAAAAACACACTACAATTCTTGAACGCAAAAATAGTTATGTTTGAGATACATAAGTCAACATGGTTGCTCGAAAGTTATCGTTTTATTGAAATGATGTTTATCAACTTCGTTCATGGAAATTAGCTATTGATGAGTCTTGTGAATGCCATAAGGCAAGTATCAAAGATGATATGTAGCTATAATTTCACAATAATTCTAATCTAATTAAATACCACACTTTCACAAGGAAATAATCACGACTGGTATTACTGGAAAAAGTTAGTTGTAAGTAGTATGTAATACACATATTTTTTGCTATGTGACTTAAAGCTGTACATACCAAATACATACCAGAGGTATATGAATAAGGATGAATTTGCATCGGGTCTCGTCGTATATAAAGCATACCAACAATTCGTATTTCAGTGTAAAACAGCCAATCACAGATAGAATAGTTCGTATCACTACATACCAATCACATACGAAAGTAAGTGAGATGTGGTATCAAAAACATGCCAGATCTCTGTAAACATACGAGAATCTCGTATCAGATGTTAGTTTCAAATTGTATGTGATTTTGGTATATGCTTGTATGTAATTTTCGTATCCAGCGATTTACAGTTATCACTTCTAATGTAAATTACTTTGGTACATAAGGTCATTCATGTCTGCCCTCTTAGACGACGACACCCTCAAGTCGTCCATCTCCATCCATACAGCGACTTCTTGTACATGGGATGTATCTACGATTCTATATTGAATTATATTGAGTATTGAATTTATATAGAACATTGTTTTGTATTTCATTGTGCAACATGCAATCAACATGTAGCTTTTTGTTATATTCACCTTCTTTTGACGTTAAAACTTCCAATGTTGCTTATATATTCCTAAAAGAAAAAGAGTTCTTGTTCCTATTTTCCTGGTCGGAGCCTAAAACCTTTCCATGTCAAACTATGAAAATATCAAATCGTTTATTTCAATGTACATGCTTCTTGTATACGCACGCACGCACTGGACTTTAAGCAATCTAATTTGTTGTATGGCCTTCCACTAGGGTTTAAGGTACTTGTTTCAGATTGTATTCTTCCGCTTCATGGATTCTTCGAATCTTCTCCGATCGTGTCGTGTTTAGAACCCATTAAACGCGGCTGTGATTTCTTTGCATATTTCGCATTTTATCCCTAAATATAGCTTGAAACATCACGAAACATGAACATTTTCACATGTAGAATGGATACGAGTCATTTCGGATCGAATTCGAAGATATATATTTCAATAGAAACAAAACAGAGATATTCTCCGAACGCGTTTCAGAGCGATAATCGGCTCCTTCGTAGGCGGAAACTTTATTCCCATAAATACATCGTTTTTTTATTGTGTCGATAAAATGTAAGGAAATGATAAAACACCAATCAATTCACAGTCGGCTGATGATCCACACAATTTTGATATCGATTCAGACGCAAATTTCATCATTGCACTTTGAAGGTCATGGAACAGGTTAGGATATGCGCGCACTCCCGTACAATAAAACTAAAATTAAAATGAAGATGATTAGTACATGACAATGATGCATCTACATGTTCAAAATGATTGGTATTGATCCCTCTCTTTCATTAATTAAATCTTTTGTTTCTTTCGAGCAAATAGTTTCAAGGATTCGATGCCATTTCGTCACTGCAATCACAGGAAAATTATTTTCATTCACAAGATGGCGGCAATGTGTTGTTATTTCTGTTGGGATTGGGTATCCTTTGACATGCTCTTTTACTCGAGTAATAAGTGTCGCGAAGCTTCCCCGATATAGACGCTTTTGCAGTCATCACAAGTGTGTTGAATACACTTGTGATGACTGTAAAAACGACACAGTTTGATTTTAAATCCTGAGGAATGTGATCCGTGTTGTGGAAGAGCATGCTTGTTTTGTTAACTTGAAAGACAGGATTAATGGTTAAGTTCTCCGGTAATTTTCTATTTAGTTGATGAATTTTCTCCATGAGAAGCTTTTCTTTTCCTTATACCTAAGGGAATTTCCAACAAATTATCGTTTAATTTTATATTCCATCATTATCCGTGTCTAATTTCGGCTGTTTCAAGTTATCCTCAACTTTTTGCCTTATTCGGTTAATCACCCGTGGATTATATCCATTGTCAACAAGTATTCTTGCTTTAGTTTCACATGAATTTTCAAAAAACTCATCATTTGAACATATTCGTCTCGCTCTATAAAAAAGTGATCGAATAGCCAGCCCCCCACTTTGTAAGACCAAGCAAGGAGCGTAAACATCGCTACAAATGCAATTATTCTCTTTATTTGTTTCTTTCATCTTCCAAGAAATGGAAATTTTGTGATCGTTGTTGCGATGAATAAAAAATCAATACTCTTATTGCTTTCCAGATCTATGGTAAATTTGATATCGCTGTCAATTTTGTTGACAAAGTTAAGAAAGTCGTACATATCAGACTGAGTTAAAACATTAGAAAGCAATCATCGACATATCTTTTGCGTATTTTAATGAATGACTCTGCTTGGAATAATCAGCAAATTTAAATTCAAACAGTTGCACAGTAAAAGCGTTGGAACCCATCGACATTCAATCGATCTGGCGCTACGAGTTATTAAATGAAAAAACAGCATCAGAGCAGGCTGATAATAATTCTTTTAAGCATTCTTTTTGCTACTATTCATTTTTCTTTCATTATTTTCGAAAACCTACTAGTTCTGGGACTTGTTTGGACCATAAAAGCTTTGGATCACTCACACACAAAAAGTGTGTTGTCAACTCGTACATCAATCGCGCATTCAGAATTTCATCAACATGGGAAGCATTCTCAAAAGAAGTAGACCGTTTCAAGTAAATACTTATCAACAATCTTATTGACACAATGATAAACCACTATATGAAAAGGAAATTATCGGAAAATGAAGCAACTTATGAGAACAAATTAACAACAATTCAATTCTATTTCAAAAGTCAATTGGGAACCATTGAGACATCGAACAGAAACGACTTTCTACAATAGTGAAGAACAACATCAACACAGCAAGGTAGTGTGATATAGTTGCACCGAGCGTGCATCTCTTACACACTTATTGATGTGAATCATATCTCTGGATATACAGCGTCGATTTTCGTGATTTTTTCACTAGAGTGTTCCTTGAATTGAGCTTATTCTCCATCTCATTGTGGTTTACACTGGTCGTCGCGTCGAGGGCTCGCAATTTCCCATTTTCAATTCTGTGTACAATTTCCAGTGAGTTGTGATCCATGGTGTTACATTGTTGTTGCTGAAGTCGGGAATTCAATAACTACGTCACTAACACGACACCACAGTCTTTGGTAGATTGTTTGGCTTATCTATATCTTTGGTCTAACCTAGCATTAGTTGTGATAGTGGTCAATCGATTTCGGCGCGTGTTTCGCGAGTGAAGGCTGGGTGTTCGAGTCCCTCTCGTTCTGCAATTTTGGTCAAATTACCTGGTTTAAACATATTTCCACGCATTTTTGCTGATATGTCGACACCACGAACAAGACGTGGGCGAGTTGCTGACGATTCGAATTTAGAAAGTGTGAAGCAATCGATCACAGCGTTAGAAAAACGTCTCTCCGATAAGTTAGATAAAATGATTGATCGAATTGATTCTCTAGCGAATAAAGTTGAAAATCTAGAGAAATCCCTGACTGCAGTCGTTCAAATTCAGGATGTGCATCAGTTAGAGCTTGACCATCTTCGCAAATGTCTCATCGAATTGTCAGAGAAAAACGCAACGATATATGATGAGTTCGAGGCTAGAGATCGAAAAAAGAATAATTTAGTTATCTCTGGGATATCCGAGAAAATTGATGGAGATGCTGATGAGCGCAAATTGCATGATCATAGCAAGGTGGTTAAAATGCTAAAAGATTTGAGCATTGACGATAACTCAGTTAAGCACACTTACCGAATTGGAAGGGCTCATAGACTTGGATCTTCACGCCTACTCAAGGTGGTTTGTGTCGACAATGAATCAAAACAAAACATTTTGAAGAAGGCGAAAGACTTGAGGCATCTACAAAATTATGACAATGTCTTTATAAATCCTGACCTGACTCCATCACAGCAGCAATCCCAAAAAGAACTGCGTGCTGAGCTCAAGAGAAGACGAGATGCTGGTGAGAGGGTTAAGATTTATCGTGGGAAGGTCGTCGAAATATCTCAAAATTTTCAGTGAAGTTTTTATCTGATTTTCGACCAACACTGCCCTCCATCTGGCTCTCAAACGCGCGATCAGTTTTGCCTAAAATCGATGAAGTACGTTCCACTCTCCTTCTGAAAAACATCGACATTTTTTGCTTGTTGTGAATCCTGGTTACATGATGACATTGATAATAGTGTAATTAGTGTTCCTGGATTCACTTGCTTTCGTTTTGATAGACAGAATCGTATTGGAGGAGGTGTTGCTGTGTGGATCCGTGATAACATATCCTGCATTAAACTTGACGTACAAATATCGCTGGAAGTTGAATTTCTCATAATGTTGTTACCTAACATGAAAATCGTGCTCCTCGTTCTCTATATTCCTCCGATATTGGCGACTCGTGAATTTGAAACTTTAAACTCCTTTATAATTTGTGAAATTGATTCAGTACTAAGTTCTCACACTAATTATGAAGTAATTATATGCGGCGATCTTAACCGCTTCAATGTCAAGCATGTTTGCCAGCAACTTGGTCTGGTTAATTGCAACAATCGTGCTACATACGGTAATGCTGAGCTTGACTACATTTTATTCTCAAGGTTTTTGTCTGATCATTATAATGTGACTTTGTGTGCGCCCCTCGACATTTCTAAGACAGCTCATGTATCACTGCTAGCTAAGCCAAAACTTTCAAATGCAAAAGAAGGATGCTTCATCAGTCGTAAAGTTTATGATTTACGAAGCTCCCATGTCAACGAATTTCTTTATTCCCTTCATAGAGTTGATTGGAACTTTATCTACGACGACTCAATTTCGCTTGATGTTAAGTGCCAACGATTTCAAGACATTTTAAATGAGCTCTCTGCTGAATGTATACCGGTCTCATATGTCAGACTATCACCCAGGGATAAGCCTTGGATGACGTCATTCCTGAAGTCGTTAATCAACCAACGTTGGGATGCCTTCCGTTGTGGAAACTTCGCCATGTACACTCATCTTAAAGAAAGAGTTCGATGCGAAATCCAAAAAGCGAAGTCTTCTTGGACCCAGCGAATGACGACTAAAAATTTATGGCAAGCGATCAATTCAAACGTTGGAACGCGCGATAAAAATCAACTGCAGCGTCTTCTGTGTCAGTATGAAACTCTCTCAGAGGCTGTTGATGACATCAATCATCATCTAGCTTCTCATTTCGAAATAAGCAAGTCTGTTTCAATCACACCCATATGTGATTCCTCATGGAACTGTGATATTGATGAATTGGATGTCTACATTCTTCTTTCAAAGTTGAAGCCCAATAAATCATCTTTCGACATCCCTAATGCTCTTTACAAGGAAGCTGCTCCGTTTATTGCTGACGTATTGGCTCATTTATTTAAGCTTTCCTTCAAATATCAATATGTTCCAAAGGTATGGAAGATTTCCGCTGTATCTCCGATTCCGAAGAACGCTACTGCAAATATTGACAATATCAGACCTATAAGCATTTTGCCTACCCCTGCAAAGCTTCTTGAGACCTTGGCTTTGAAGGCTGTGAAGCAAAAACTTATTGATAATTTTGGTCATCAGCAGTTCGGCTTCAGACCGGTTCTTCCACGTTGTGTGCTTTATTGGGAATTCAAGACTGTGTCACAAAATTCCTTGACAGCGATTCGACCTCTGGTGTCTGTATGGTATCTTACGACTTTTCGAAAGCATTTGACAAACTTCCTCATGATGTCATACTGCAAAGACTGAGTGATTGCCAGTTGCCCTTAAATTTCATCAAATGGACTCAATCATACCTAACTGATCGACAACAACTTGTGCGTGTTGGAACTCAAGTGAGCTCTTACTCCTCGTTGTCCTCCGGTGTTCCGCAAGGGTCTGTTATTGGCCCCTATTTATTCGCCATAGCAATTGGCTCCTTTGTAAGTGACTCTTCTACTTGTTCGGTCTTTAAGTATGCGGATGATGTTACACTGATTTTCCCGCTTCAGTATAATCCCATACAAACTTTAGAAAACATTTCCTTTCATCACCATCGCATGATTGATTGGTCTACGTCTATTAGACTTCCACTGAATTCCAGTAAATGCAAGTCCATGACGATTAAAAAGAAAAACACTACTGTTATACCTGTACTTCCATCAGTGGTTAACGTTGATAAGTTGAAGATACTTGGAGTAACGTTGAACTCAAATTGGACGTGGAGTGACCATTTTGATAACATATTATCCACAGCATCTCGGCGCCTTTACGTTTTGAGGGTTTTGAAGCAGTCGGGTCTCTCAAAGCAGCAATTGGTTCTAACATATACCTCTCTCATACGATCGTGTATTGAGTATTGTGCCCCTTTGTTTATGACCATGTCATCATACGATTCGACTCGACTTGACAAATTTCAGAAGCGTGCTCATCGTGTCTTATGCGGTGGAGAATGCCAAGAGGAATGCTTGTGTTCCTTAACTCAAAGACGACATATGTTATCTCTTAGGTTTCTGAAATTGGTAATGTCTGACAGCCATATTCTTCATAATCTATTGCCTCCGATGTCAAAATCTGGTCGATTCATTATACCTCATCGTCGCACCAAACGACGCAGTGATTCCTTCTTCCTCAAAGTATGCGAGATTTACAACGGTGAATGTCTGAAACCGAAGATTTTACTTTCGACAACGTAGGAAGCTCTCTTCAAAGTATACTATATGCCTCACTTATTTGTTGAATTACCTTCGTTTGTACCTACTACTGACTTGATGTAATGTATCGATTGTCATTTGATCAAATATACATATATTATTATTATTATTATTATTATTATCGAACAGAAACGACTTTCTACAATAGTGAAGAACAACATCATTCCACTTGACTCTACAGCAAATGTGAGAGTGAAATGCTTTTACCAAATAAAGAAGCTCAGAACTCCTTTAAGACCTCAAAAGTTGGTCAAATATATGTACCACATCATGTTATGTACCAATTTTCATGCTCAATGGACACCTGTAGTGGTTTCAAATACATTGGATATACAACCAATGATCTGACACATAGATGCAAACATCATCAGTAACAACTAGATTCATCAGTAAACATCTCAACCAGAACATAAAATAGTGAAAGACTGCGACATCAACAGAGAGAACATCATCGTCCTAACAAGATATGAAATAACAAAGATCTGGAGATAGCCGAAGCAACGCAAATAAAGAATAATGAACTGGTCTTCAATAAGCAAGACCAAGGACTTACACGGCGTCTAGCAGTGATGCAGAGAGACCTCTTCTTGTTTTTTTTGTTATTTAGTGTCTCTTAGTAATATTAAGTTTGATTTCTATATTGTATCCAGCTATCAAGCTCATTCACAGATTTTCGTATAATTATTTTTACTAAGAGTTGAATTTAGAATCAAGTTAGCCTGCAATATGATTTCATCAGTTTGCCCTGAAGATGGATACTGTGGACATCCGAAGCGCTGGCTTTGCAATAATAAAATGGTTTGCAGGAATTGCATTTAAGTTCCAATTCTCCAACAATGAATCAAAATCAGTTTATCGAAAATTAGAAAACTGTCATGTTTAACTTAATTACAAGTACATTGACTGCGATATTTTTGTTAATAATTCCTGCTTATAATATGTATACATTCTTGATGTCCATAATAATTTTCAAAAATCAAAAAGTCACTTTTCATGAACACAACATGTTTCTGCATATGACATATGCCTTCATCAGGTGATGCTGCAACAAACAATGGAGAAGTCGGTATTTATATGAACACGGATGGTGGTGAGCGAATTTACAACAATGACTGATAGAAAGGACAGTAAAGACAATGAAATCGAAGTCATTCCCATAAGATAATAAAATCTTGCATGAGATGTGGCATGGATATCTACAATGATTGACAAGGACAGTTCTAAAGTTAATGAAAGCAGATGAATTCCATGAAACAATAAAACCAGGCATGAGATGAAGATGACATAGATATCTACAATGAAAAGATGAATATCTACAAAATTTACACCTTTTCCAGATCAATAAGCGTAAACTTAAAATCATTTGAAGGAATCTCAAATCAATTGAAAAAAACGACACATCTCAGATCAACAAGCGGAGTTTTTATTTATTTATTTATTGCAAAAGCAAAAGACCCAAATGGTTCCGAGGAACACTTACATTGAGCCTACAACATGCATCATATGAAAACTTTACAGTAAGGTGAGAGATCGATACAATTAACACGAGTCTTGAAAATGGGTAGTGATGGAGATGAGACAACATACTCAGGCAATGAGTTCCAAATATGATAGATACGATGACTAAAGAAAAATTTTCTGATGTCGCAATGGTGATGATCGATGGGTGATAACTTAAATGAATGTCCACGTGTCACGGTAGAATAATTTATGAAAAAGAAAAAGTTAGAGAAGGAAACATCTACTAAATTATGAATCAGCTTATACACAAAAATCAAGTCAAAAATGATTCGTCGTCTTTCGAGGGACACCAGACCAAGGGCTGTAAGGCGACACGAGTAATTGTCACAGATGATCCCGGCTCTTCTACAAACGGCTTTTGTGTAAAAGCGTTGTACTTTCTCCACCAAACGAATGTCTTTGAACAAATGGGGGCTCCAAATTTGCGTACAGTACTCCACCATAGGACGAACGAAAGTACAGTAGGCTTGAGTTAAAACAACAGGATCGTTCATTGAGAAGGCCTTCAAGATTATGTATGCACGAGATAGGCCCTTCGACGAAATTGATTGACAATGAAGTGAAAATGACAAGTTAGAGGAAAAATTCACACCTATGTCACAAACACTAGATGAGCGAACGATAGGGTTGCCGTTGATGCAATAAGTGTTTGACATACTAGATGATCCCATATTTCCGAAACCCAATAATTTTGCATTTGCTCACAGAAGGAACTAGTTGCCAAATGTTAGACCAAGCAGTTAAGCGGGAAACTGTATCAGCCAAGGAATTGTAGTCACCGTTGTCACTAACTTGATAGATTTTGACATCAGCAAATAGACCAATCTTGCAGTTGTCAATTACCGTGGTAGTTATATCGTTGATATACATCAAAAATAGCCATGGTCCGATAACTGATCCCTGAGGAATTCCACTTATGATGGGGGCATCCTTTGACAGACAGTTTGAAACCCGGACACGCTGAATACGATTGGTGAAAAAATCCTTCAACCATTCCAATAACTCGTATTTGATCCCAAACCCGCTCAATTTGATCAGTAGCTTTCGGTGACACACAGTATCAAAGGCGCGCGCGAAATCAATATGGATAACGTCAACTTGGTGTCTTTTGTCAAGTGCCATAGTCCATTGGTTAAGGGAATAAATGAGCTCGGTACATGGTGAACGTTTCTTGATGAATCCATGTTGATAATTTGATATAAGGTTGTTGGATAACGCATAGTCAGATAAGGCGTCAGTGATGATGGATTCCATAGTTTTACAGATTATGCTAGTTAGAGCGATTGGCCGATAGTTTGATGCCTGAGATCTGCTTCCTTTTTTGTGGCATGGAGTGATGATGGAAGTTTTCCAATCTTGAGGGACGTATCCAGAGCAAAAGGAAGACTCAAAAAGCAACTGCAGTGGAATCGCCAGTTCAAATGACAGGTTCTTTAGGAAGATAGGTGGGTAACCATCGGGTGTAATAGAGAATTTAGCAGGCAGATTTATCAGTTTTTTGACAATTGTATCCAATGGAAATTCAATATAGCTGAGAGAATTGGAATTGCAAGTATTTGGTTCGAAAATAGGAGATAGGCCATCGTCAGCAACAAAAAGGGAGGAGAAATAATCATTGAAATAATTTGCTTTGGACTTGTCATCGCTAATCATGACGCCAGGCAGGTTCTCGTCCACCAAAGAGGGTATCTCAGATCGAGTACTAAGGCGACCGCGAACATAGGCGAAAAATTGCTTCTTGTTTTTGGAATTCACAATCTTTGCTTCATAAGAACACTGATAATTGTAAACTGCCGACTTGTATTTACTGCTGGCTTCCTTGTACCTAAGTCGTGACTGGGGGTCATCAGTAATTGCCTTATACAATTTCTGTTTTTGCGTAAGTAGTCGACGAATGTAACTCGGGTACTTGAAGGTGCGGCGCTTGTGACTTATGGGAACTAGTCTTTCATCAGCAATGATGGCATTCAAGACGCTGCAAATGTTCTCCCAAAAGCATTGAGTAGTCGGAGAATTGCGATAAATATTATACCAATTGATCTCATCCAAATGTTGTCCGATTTCAGAATACTTGGCTTTATAGAAGTTTGGGAATGAAGCTGCAACAAATTTCGGTGGCTTGGATAGGATAGAAAAGGAAATGGAGTTGTGATCACAGGTATGCGCAAACGGTGCTCCGACAGAACATTCAATAAACTCTTGAGGATGAGTAGTAAGGATGAGGTCCAGAATCCGATCACCACGTGTTGGACTGTCAATTAGTTGACTCAAATTCAATTGCATGCAGTTTAGGAGGAAAGCCAAACTACAGGAACCGCCAGTGGATTGAGGAATAGACCAGTCAATGTTTGCAAAGTTAAAATCTCCGAGGAAAGTTACAATAGACGATGATCGGCATCCAAATTCCAGGAATGAGCACAGTGAGCTGACGCGTTGATCGTTTACAGACATATGCGGAGGAAAGTAAAGACAAAAGAAGCGATGGGTTCGTGAGTTAGAGATGTACACGTCCACAGCAGAAACTTCCATAAATGAATGTACTTGAAGAATACAAACAGGTGAGCACTTAGTGTTTTCTTTCATGAATATTGCTGTACCTCCTCCCAAATTCGCTCTGTCCTTTCGGTAAGTAGTATAGCCGTATCCACCAGTGAGAAAACTATCGCAGAAGTGATTATCCAACCAGGTTTCGGACACAAAAATCAAGTCGTACCACTGAGAGTCCAGCAAGACATGTAAGGTCGGTAAGTTTGTTTCGTAACGAGCGCGCATTGAAGTAAATGCAATTTAGATAATCACTTGACGTATAATCGGTTTCAGGTTTCACACGAGAACATGTGCTCAAAAACATGTGGGACACCAAAGCCAGTGAATTAGGATAGAACTTGCAAAGATAGGATGAATATGAAGTCACAAGATGATTAAATGAGGTAGTACGATTGTCAATATGTCAGAATAATTCCTTTGATACATCGACCTGGTCAATCACGCTGCGATTTTTTATCAATTTCCCATTCCGTAAGAAAATTTTGTCTCCAGGGATTGAGCTTTGCTTTTCTTCCTTGAGTCTCCTCCTTAGACGCAGTTCTTCGGATCGAGACAAGGGAGGTAAATCACGATTAATGTAGACTTGTTTAAAGCCAGGATTCATACGCAAAGATTTCTGTTTGTATAGCAGGTCATTTCTTGTTTTCCGATTATTGAATGTAGCCTTAATAGAACGTGTTCTCCCGTCACTTTGCTGACCAATTCTGTAGAAACTTGCGATATGGTCATCTTGAAAATCCTGAACAATCTCTCGACAGACTTGTGCTATTTTACAGATATCTTCAGCTATAATACCGCTCTCCAAGGTCATATGACCTTCTGGTATCCCCGATATAATCAAATTGCAATGGCGATTATCAATTTCCGTTTTCTCAATGTACATTTGATGTTTGATGATAGTCTCTTTCAGTGATTTCATCTGAATTTCTTGTTGTGTCTGCCTAAGCTGTATGTCGTCATACCTTGATTCAAGAGCAGAAATGCGCTGTATGACGTCGTCAAGCTTGGATGACAGACGCTGTTCGACTTGCAGAATGAGGGTCTTAAGGTCATCGGAATCAACAATGGTGTCTCGAGAACCAGATCGAAGCTGTCGTTGGTTTGACATAGTAGCGGAGCGTGGAGAGTAAATCACGGACTGCGCATGCGCAGATGGTCACAAAACACTGAACTTGATGGGATGGATGTAACTGTCGAACGAAGAATCCCACGACGTCGAATTTGGTGTCAGGAGATAGCTTGGCACTCAGCAAGTAGATTGATATAACTTTTGTAGATATCCAACACTTGTAACCGAAGCAAATTCGACGAAAGCGTTTAGCGAAGGCGACGTGATAACTTGACTGACCGCACACCAGAAGAAGCGTTGGAGGAGGAGTTCTCAGATCATTAAGAGCAGATATCTCAAATCAATTGAATTTCAAATCTCAAATCAATTGGATCATTCTTTTTTTCAATAATCACATTCGAAAATCAAAAAAAGACGATGGAAGGCTCTCCATCAAAATTCAAATTCAGTTGTTCATTTCAATAATGCGATGCCATACAGACTTCACACCTTTTCCAAATCAATAAGCTTAATTCTCAAATCATCTGCAGGCATCTAATTTCAATAGAATTCTCATTTCAATAGTGTTGCGATTCTCAGTTCAATAGGATTATTATCTCAGATCATTAACAACAAAGATCAGATCAACAAGATAAGAGACGGAAATCTAGTGAACGGGAGTCAAGAATCTCACATCAATAAAAGACATCGCAAATCAACACAATCAGAATTATTGCAGTCATGTCAAGACAAGCAACGGATCATCGATTGTTATAATCGTCAAGATGATTATTTCGTGCTAGCTGATGCTCTTACAATCAATAGACGAACTGCATATTCAATTATTAGACGATATCTTAGGGACGGTCAAGTCACGAGAAGACGCGGAGGTCCAAATCACGTACTTGTTGATGATGAAATGAGAAACACAGTATCTATCGTTCAAGATCACACGGAATACACTGTAGATCAGATAAATCAAGAATTGAGGTTGCGGTTGCCCAACAAAAGGCACGTATGCAACAATACGATATCCAATATATTGCACTGTCGGTTAATAACATTGAAATTGACTCGTGATCCACCAGCACAACGTAATGCGCCAAGCATCAAAGTACCTCGAAGATCTCCATACATGACAGATTGGCTTCTCCGAAATGCCAACGTGGAGAAAGTTTATATCGATGAAAGTGGCTTTCGTCTCTGGATAAAGAGAAGCTATGGAAGATCCGTGCGAGGCGAGAGAGCTATTCGAGTTGTCAATGCTCGTGGAGGTGGCCATATGTCGGTCATTTTCGCCGTGTCTCACGTAAATGGTTAATTCATCACGAATTTGTTGAGGCAGGATTCAGGAGTAATCTATTCAATGCCTTCCTCGCAACTTCCTCAAGTATGCTCGCGGGTCGCAATGTCTTTTTTATTTTCGATAATGCACCGTCACACAATCATGCACTAGAAGCTACACTCCAAGTTGGTCACCATGTTATGTTTCAACCTCCTTACTCTCCTTTTCTGAATATATGTGAAGGCTGCTTCTCGATCTGGAAGGCTGCATTCAAACGTTCGATGGCTGAAGTGAGGGATCTGCTTCTAACCCAACAACATGCAAACAGGATGGCAACGATGATGCAAATCGGTTGCTATGAGTCCTCTCTCGAAATATGGCCAGTCTAACATATATTTCCAACCGGGAGTGTCACAGCAGCGATTGATTGCTCAGCGATTTGCATCATCGTTGCCATCCTGTTTGCATGTTGTTGGGTTAGAAGCAGATCCCTCACTTCAGCCATCGAACGTTTGAATGCAGCCTTCCAGATCGAGAAGCAGCCTTCACATATATTCAGAAAAGGAGAGTAAGGAGGTTGAAACATAACATGGTGACCAACTTGGAGTGTAGCTTCTAGTGCATGATTGTGTGACGGTGCATTATCGAAAATAAAAAAGACATTGCGACCCGCGAGCATACTTGAGGAAGTTGCGAGGAAGGTATTGAATAGATTACTCCTGAATCCTGCCTCAACAAATTCGTGATGAATTAACCATTTACGTGAGACACGGCGAAAATGACCGACATATGGCCACCTCCACGAGCATTGACAACTCGAATAGCTCTCTCGCCTCGCACGGATCTTCCATAGCTTCTCTTTATCCAGAGACGAAAGTCACTTTCATCGATGTAAACTTTCTCCACGTTGGCATTTCGGAGAAGCCAATCTGTCATGTATGGAGATCTTCGAGGTACTTTGATGCTTGGCGCATTACGTTGTGCCGGTGGATCACGAGTCAATTTCAATGTTATTAACCGACAGTGCAATATATTGGATATCGTATTGTTGCATACGTGCCTTTTGTTGGGCAACCGCAACCTCAATTCTTGATTTATCTGATCTACAGTGTATTCCGTGTGATCTTGAACGATAGATACTGTGTTTCTCATTTCATCATCAACAAGTACGTGATTTGGACCTCCGCGTCTTCTCGTGACTTGACCGTCCCTAAGATATCGTCTAATAATTGAATATGCAGTTCGTCTATTGATTGTAAGAGCATCAGCTTTTTTAGCACGAAATAATCATCTTGACGATTATAACAATCGATGATCCGTTGCTTGTCTTCGACAGAAATGCGTTGTCTTGACATGACTGCAATAATTCTGATTGTGTTGATTTGCGATGTCTTTTATTGATGTGAGATTCATGACTCCCGTTCACTAGATTTCCGTCTCTTATCTTGTTGATCTGATCTTTGTTGTTAATGATCTGAGATAATAATCCTATTGAACTGAGAATCGCAACACTATTGAAATGAGAATTCTATTGAAATTAGATGCCTGCAGATGATTTGAGAATTAAGCTTATTGATTTGGAAAAGGTGTGAAGTCTGTATGGCATCGCATTATTGAAATGAACAACTGAATTTGAATTTTGATGGAGAGCCTTCCATCGTCTTTTTTTGATTTTCGAATGTGATTATTGAAAAAAAGAATGATCCAATTGATTTGAGATTTGAAATTCAATTGATTTGAGATATCTGCTCTTAATGATCTGAGAACTCCGCTTGTTGATCTGAGATGTGTCGTTTTTTCAATTGATTTGAGATTCCTTCAAATGATTTTAAGTTTACGCTTATTGATCTGGAAAAGGTGTAAATTTTGTAGATATTCATCTTTTCATTGTAGATATCTATGTCATCTTCATCTCATGCCTGGTTTTATTGTTTCATGGAATTCATCTGCTTTCATTAACTTTAGAACTGTCCTTGTCAATCATTGTAGATATCCATGCCATCATCTCATGCAAGATTTTATTATCTTATGGGAATGACTTCGATTTCATTGTCTTTACTGTCCTTTCTATCAGTCATTGTTGTAAATTCGCTCACCACCATCCGTGTTCATATAAATACCGACTTCTCCATTGTTTGTTGCAGCATCACCTGATGAAGGCATATGTCATATGCAGAAACATGTTGTGTTCATGAAAAGTGACTTTTTGATTTTTGAAAAAGATATATATATATATATAAGAATGCTACGTTCCTGCCCCACCCTATATATATATATATATATGAAACACACGTACCTGCCCCACCTGATATACTTTTGAAATTGAATGTATATTTACTTCATCTTGATCAATTTTGATCCGGTTTTTTTAGCGCCATTAGAAAGAGGGCATCTGCAATAGGGTACCCATTCATAATTTAAAAATTATTTACCCTAATATAGTACATGGGCCAAAAACATGTAAAATTAAAAAATGGCCTGTAGCCTTATCGAGGAGCTCACTTCATCTGAGGTGCCTGTAGGTGGTAATTGGGATTGCATAGCAACTTCACATAGTAGTTGTGTCGATATTAGATGAAATTAAAAAAATAAATATATTTTTTCATATAAGAAAATGGTAATTTTTCGGCTGGGATACTGGATTGGTATCCTATGCTATTTACTGTACATTTGTGGTTCAGTGAAGAACACTGATATAAGGCATGAAGTATTTTTATATCTTTTATATCGATTTGGGAGTTTTCATAGCCTTGGAATCCGAAAATGTTATCAGAATTTTAATCAGAGGTCTACCAGACATTCAAAATGGCGACTTACATGTCAAAAATAAGTAAAACGGGTCAAATTTGGCTTATTTGGTACTATTTAAGTGTTTTCTTGTCAGAAAACAACGGTTATGGGGGTTTTATGGGTTAGGAATCCAAATACATCTACAACAGTACTCTGTGTAGTACTCATGCACATGTATTGCATCACTTGGTGGGGCAGGGACGCATAACGGCTATATAAACCTGTGGGGCAGGTACGTAAGTGGGGCAGACACGTAACATTTGGTGGGGCAGGAACGTAGCATTCTTATATATATATATATATATATATATATATATATATATATATATATATATATATATATATATATATATATATTTATATATTTATATATTTATATTTATATATATATATTTATATATATATGCGGTATCGCGTCCCTTCACTCCTACAAAGTAGTAAATTTTGGTTGTGACAATAGAAGGCAAATTTGAAGTTCTGAAGTTTTTAAAACTGCACTAAGAACAATTTTTCTGGTACGAGCATCTTACTTGTGCATTTCAAATTTGATTTTAGACATCCATTATTCACATCATCTGCTTTGATGAAATTTTCAGTTAGATGTAGGCTACATGCAAATCAAATTCAAGAGCAATATAATTTGAAATTCCGATTTGTAGTTCTATTCAAAACATAATTCGTGACATTGTTAAATGGCATAAAAATAAGTCTGACAGCATTGCATGGCAGTTTCTAAAACACTCATGCAAATGTATATATGCATTGTCCACATGCACTTCTATCAGTGATTTTCTCGGTAGTAGCCTATTTTGCTCTGTAAAGCTATATTGTCTCTGTGTGTATGTGCAGCGTCACCAAATGTGGTGCGCTTTGAAGTACTTGACATGCAATCCCACGCTGCATTCCTAGCATTTCCTTCGTGGGAGACCTTGACATTGAGTCAAGGCGCAGCAGCTACCTAAATATGACTGCGATCCAATGCCATATAGGCCTACTATCGCTGTGTATTGCCAGTGACAAATTTGGACGCTCGGCTTCTCCCATGCAGTGTTAAATAATCGGGTTAATAATCGCACTTCTTCATCTAGAAGACCGAGCCATACGTTGTCATTCTGAAACAAGAGGATTATTGAAGATAGCTTTTGCATGCACCATGAATATTTCAAAATCAAGCCTACCCTGCATCACAAGAGACGAAAATGATCAAACGTGTCGTCAAAAAGTAAATCTGCTGATTTACACAAGTAGAAAGCTACAGCATAGCAACTATGAAGCTTTGAGGAAAGAAACAGTGATGCAAAAGTGATCAGAGTGTATCCATTGTCTTCAAGCCATGATTAAGCCTACTGAGGTCGATCATCTCACGTCGTTGACTTCCTGTAATGCCTTGTACACTACTTGCATTTCTTTCGTGGGAGACCTTGACATTGAGTCAAGTCACAGCATCTACTTAAATATGAGTGCGATCCAATGACATATAGTCCTACTATCGCTGTGTATTGCCAGTGACAAATTCGGACGTTCGGCTTCTCCCATGCAGTGCTTGGAGATTGCACATTGTAAAATAATAGAATAGTCAAACAAACTGATAGCTCACAATTTGATTGTGGCATACGGGAGGTAATTGGTCATAGTAGCTTTGTAGTGAAAAGTCTCTCCCACTGTTATTATCCACTTGTAATTTTGATAAAATTTGAAGGTAAAACTATTTACAAGGGCAGACGTTTCGTGAGTCTGTCACAGCCTCAGTGCCAGTAAAATCAGAATGTGACGAAAGTACAAATGTGAAGTGGATCTTAAATATTAATCGATTCGATCGCTTAGTCGCGAGCATCCGTCAACCAACCAGTTCTTGTTCCTGTTCAGACCTGTATTCTTAGTCCTAATGTACCCAGCTTCAGTAATGCGGCTTTCAGTAGGTGAATTGTGCTTGCTAAGAATCATGAGGTTGAAATCTTTAATAGTCATGTTGCGCCGATGAAAATATTTCGCATGTTCAGAAAGGGCACTGTTATTCCAAGGATTCCAACAGCTTCCCTCTCATCGCCAGCAGAGTAGCAGTGGGCTTTTCTTGGACGAAGTGCACTAGATGCTCGATCATCTCCTCTGTCAGCTCGCCTCCGACCATCATTGTTTGGTAGGGCTTCAGCTCGATTCTCCTCGAGGAAAGTGCGAACGAACCGATGTGCAGAACGCGTACTGACTTCCAATTGCTGGGCTAGATCAAGATGATCTCTCCCATCTCTGTAGGCATTGATGATGTGCATTCTATCG
Source organism: Prostheceraeus crozeri (assembly GCA_907163375.1). Taxonomy (NCBI): domain Eukaryota; kingdom Metazoa; phylum Platyhelminthes; order Polycladida; family Euryleptidae; genus Prostheceraeus; species Prostheceraeus crozeri. The sequence goes on from CAJQUW010014324.1 coordinate 29,935, forward strand.
GAACTTGACACAGGACGTGGCATTGTCGCTATGAAGTGATGACACCCATTTGAAAGGGTCATCGTGTGTCTTACGAGAGTTACCTGTAGTCTACATGTAGATTTGTAATCATCTTAGCACAAATCGATTTTCTTGATTTCATCAACAGAATATGGTTGTGCCAAGTGTTGTGCAGTTCCTGCCAACGATTTTGCAGAAGCAACGCGAGTTTGATGACGTCATGATGATTTGCACGCGCTGTCTCGCATTGCTACAGGCGTGACAACCGTTTTGCAGTTACTGCCAACAGAAACGGGAAAAGGTATATTACCAGCTTTTAAACTACTTGTATGTTCTTTTAGGCGGGCAAGAAAAGGACGACTAGTTTGACCTATGTACGCTTGTTGACAAAATTGGCAAGTAAATTGATACACTACGTGACGATCATCACACGCATAGTTATCATTAAGGGTATTGCATAAGTCACAATTTTTATGCTTACGAGACTTATTATAACATATAATATATATTATATATTAATCATTATATAATTATCATTCAGGTATTGACTCAAAGTTTTGTTAGGTTTGCTAACTAAGGTTACCGGTAAATCGTACTTATTAATAAGGGAATTAATTTTTATATTACAGTATCGCTTATGCAATCAACAGTCATTTTTACTTTGATCTTGTCACTTTTCGTTTTCTTTCTAGTTGGCTTAATTCTTTTCTTTTTATTAATTCATTACATTCTGATTTTACTGGCACTGAGGCTGTGACAGACTCACGAAACGTCTGCCCTTGTAAATAGTTTTACCTTCAAATTTTATTAAAATTACAAGTGGATAATAACAGTGGGAGAGACTTTTCACTACAAAGCTACTATAGCTCACAATTTTGTTGTCAAACAAGTGTAATTGTAGGATATTCGATAGACATATTCATATCTGTATATGCAGAATTAGGCTTACTTGATCTGTCATCGTCAAGGCCGCCTTCGTCGTCTTTACCACTGTCTCTGCAATGTCTTCACAATCTTATAATGGGGTCTATATCGCAACAACACCCTCTCCATTGTTAATTAGGTGATGAATCACTGAGATTTTTGATTTGAAAGATATACTACTGCTTCTGACTAGATGGAGTCATTCAAAAATGTACTTCGAATGTGTAAATTGTTACTAAAAATACCACAATGAATTGGAGGATGCATTGAAAACTTTTTAAAAAGATGATGTCAAAGTCACGACGACGTTTCGGGTGGTGCAGCAACCATCATCAAGTGTAAAAGAAGTGGACAGAGCGTGGACAGAATGCAAAGCTACATCAGTTATCGTATGTGAACGCTATGAACTGTCTGTTTGCGGTAAGTTCATCATGGTGATACAAACCATCGTGAAGATACATTAGATTGATTGGACTTAATAAAGGCAGATTCTAAAACTCGTTTGACAGTTAGGTCGTTACAATGCGATAAACTTTTCAATGATCAGAATCAATCAATTGTGAGAATGGCAGGAAATGGGCACTATTCATATTGAAATTAACAATAGCTTTTCTATGTTCCTTAAAACCAGTATCAAAGGATCTCCCGGTTTCTCCTATATAAAACTTGTCAGAATTTTTACATAGAATTCTATAAATGCTTGCCAAATACACGGATATACAGGGTGCGAGAAAAGTCCTTGCGGATTTTTGTCAACTTTATATTTTGCTATTCAATGATCAAATATCATTTCTTCAGTGACCAATATGTGGCAATGCGTTTGTAGATAACTCTGTCACTCGACTATTATGCATGCCAAGTCTTCAGATTTAAAACATAGTGAGCTTTATGCTATTCAATCAACAAAATTTGAATTGATTACTTTCCATACGTTTTGTAAACTCGGCATTTCATTGTGCTTTTTTCGATGCTTTAAAAAGCTATGCCACTTGTTTTTCCTGAGCTCCATGGATTTCACATTTGAATCTAGCCACGAGATTTGATCCCATTTTAATCAAATCAACAAAGTTGTGCTTCAAATAGCTATGCCACTCGTTTTTGCTGAGCTCCATAGATTTCAAATTTAAATCTAACTTCGAGGATCGATCATTAAATGACGGACTAAACCATGGATGATTAACCTTAATAAATGTTATGCCTTGAAAAGCTATGCCACTTGTTTTTGCTCACCAGCATAGATTTCACATTTGAATCTTACTACGAGATTTTTAATTTTAATCAATACATTTTATACACTGTGTTTATAAACTCGATACACTGATGGATGTGAGTAATTTGATATTGTGATGGAATTCTCGACAATAGAAAAAGTTTATTGCACATCGTGGGCCATTTCTTTCAACTGTGAAGAAAGTGCTCGTCAATTCAGAGAGAAATTTAACACCCCATCGTCGAGAACAATCTTGTATTGGAAGAACAAACTTCTTGAAACCGGCAGCCTGTCCCACGACCGACTCAGAAGTGGCAGACCCATAACAGCATCTGGAGATGAAAACAGGCAAAAGGTAATTGAAGCTGTCACTGAAAATCCTTCAACTTCGACAAGAGCGATATCGAGGGATGTCGGGATCTCTGATTTCACTGTCCGAAAAGTTCTAAAAGCCGAGCATTATCATCCATACAAGCCGCTATATTCTCAATTTCTTTGTGATGGGGACGAAGACCGCTGCTTACAATTTTGTGAAGAAATGAGGAGAAAATCGAGAGAAGATCCTGCTTTCCTCCGAAAGCTAACATTTTCGGACGAGTGTGTCATGTCGTTGACAGGCAACATCAACAAGCACAATGTGCACTTCTGGACTACGACGAACCCGAATATTAGAATGACCAACCCAGGCAAGACTCCTAGCCTCACCGTGTGGGCCTGTATAGGCTATTCCGGACTTCTTCTCTACGATATCAGTTCAGAAACCATGAATGGAAAGAGATATTCTGATCTTCTGTTGAACCAAGTCGTTCCTTATTTCTCTCGTGGCACTGGAAGAACCCTTCTGTTCCAGCAAGACGGAGTGCCTCCCCATTACTCTCTTTCAGCGTGTCAAATCCTAGAGACTCATTTGTCCAATCGCTGGATCGGCAGGAGAGGACCTATTGAATGGCCAGCAAGATATCCGGACTTGACACCCTGCGACTTTTGGTTCTGGAGTCACCTGCGGCAATTGGTTTATCCTCCAGGTTTTATTTACAGGAACATTCAGGACTTGCGGGAAGAGATTGAGCGACAAATGAACAACATTGCTCTCTCTTACTACCGTGATTCGTTGAGGAATTTTCAGAAACGTTTTCTGAAGTGCATTGAGCATGACGGTGAGCTATTTGAAGAATAAAAATGTCAATGAGTACATGGAATGTTTAGTTTTTATTTCTAGATGGGTTTGTTCAAAGAAAAATGAAAACAAAGTAAAACAATTCACCATACAATAACTAAATATAAAGTTATCAAAAATCCGGAAAAGACTTTTCTCGCACCCTGTAAAATACTTCAGACAAAGTAAAAGGACACTCAACATGCTCTAAAAATGTTGGCTAACACAGGTGATAAAGGATTATATCCATTGCAACAACAAAAGTCTGTTGATACAAACAGTCTCCAAACGAAAAACAGCTATGATCAACGGACAACTTTATAAGATATAAACAGCAATTAACCCTCAGAGTTCTGAGCTTTTTGACACTAGCTTTCATTTTGAACATTGATTTATGCTGATTTGTTCATATAGGCACATAACGAACATGCACGAGCATGACGCAAACATTGAATAAATGAATTTTACTCATTCTGCACCATAGTGGACATGCAGAAAATCACTTTTCATCTTATAGTAAAAACTTTGTTATGGGAATATCTACACCTTTCTGAGGGGGTTCGGTGGATCTCCCTGGCTAATTACCATCATACTTCTACTGATTCAATTGAAATGAAATAATGCAGATTCCCTATCAAAAATGATGATTTTACATGGGCATGAGCGGTTGATATATCGTCAGCACAAAAAGTGAAATAGAAAAATATGGCTCTTAGGTTCACTGAACTCAGGTCTCTGAGGGTTAAACTCACAGGTAAATCAAAACAAATGAACGGATGACGACGAGAGAGAAAATCAATCATAGGAGATGAAAGAACATCAGTGAAAAGAGAAAATTTTTCGGTGTTGCAATGCAGTGGGGAATCCTATCGCCTGTTTTAGCCAACATTTTTTAGAGCATGTTGAGAGTGAAAGGGAAATGGCTAGCAAATTTGTCAAGGATACCTGTCAATACTGTGGATTCCAGAAAGACGTTGCATTGATCAACATGTACAAAGTATACACGGCTGGAACTAGATCTTTAAGTTTTAGATGTATTTTGAAGGATATTCTTACAAGATTAGAGAGGAAGAACTGAGAGAACGGAGAGATAGAGAGGGAGAATTGAAACGAATGCTTAAAAAATCAGATCAGAGAAAAAGTTAAATAACAATGCTAAAGCAAAAATAACAATAGGAAAATATACATGTAATTATGCACAAGGAGCAAGGTTAAAACTTCCTAATCAGAAGATATATGCCACAGAAATCCAACATTAAAATACCAAAGGAGTAGAACGGAAATGTGTGATGATAGCAATGCTACCCCACGGACACAAGTACCAAAAGAATGGAAGATTTCAGTGTTATTTCATCAAAAAAAATCATGAAATAGTAATTAGCTTGATACCTCCATGAGAAAAGAATCTGACTACAGCTATTGCATGCTTCTGTAAAGATTTAGAGAAGCATTTACATAGATCGATGTCTGAGTAAGCAATTCCATCAACCAACCAACAGCGGTCTCCAATCTGCAATCGATCGAGTTAATTTTATGTTTCAATGATATTTATATTTTGTGCACTAGAATTAACCATTTTCTTATCATTTATCTTTTGCAACAATAGAATTGCTCACTTTCGTTTATTTACATCAGAGTTGAGTTAACCATGAGTCCGACTTTATTAATACGTGAATGAGACATCAAGAACAATCGAAGAGAGAAAGAAAGAACCCAAGAAAAACAGTTAGATAAGCAGCTAGACAGCAAACACTCTGAAGTGGCGAAGCATGGTTTGGAG
>CAJQUW010014325.1:0-24409 GCA_907163375.1 Prostheceraeus crozeri
TATTTGTACTTAAAAGTCGCGTGTCCGTTTATAGATCGCGATTTCTTTGAAGACTGGCCACTTTGGCAGATGTTTTCTACGGTTTTTATGCAAGTATTTAAGCCTTCCGAAAATCTTGCTCCTGTGCAGAGTCTGTTGCTGTCAATTTCTGTGCATGGTTTATATTTCATTAAACTATATTTATCACTGTTCTAAACTTGCGGAAAATCCCTAAGCCTGCTAGTATGTTTCAATGAAAACAGAATATTTTGGGAAATCGTAAAAGCAACCACAGGTTAAAATTTTGGTTTAAGCATGTGTTTTTGATTAACAAATGTGCCACATTCAGCATCTGCTTTTGGTTTCCTCTTTTGTTTTAAAAAAAAAAAGTTGAGAGGCCTTGCTCTCACAAGCAGGCCTATTATCAATTTCAATGATTCTGATTTCTGTAGTTAGCTATAGCCTGATCACAAAGCCTAATCATATCATGATGTGGCCCCACTTACTAGATCGTTTTTTAACTCATTTGAGGTGGATGATTCGAATGCAACATGAAAAACTTGAAGTCCCATGGCATACATGTGATAACATGTACATTTGAAAAATTTCTCTCTTTGTCATGACTGACTCTGGTCTCCTACGAAATTCTGTTTCATGACTAGCTAGCAGTTTTTCTCCTTACCGCACATGTCCACTATTTTGTACATGTACATGTATGTTCTTGCCGAATACATGTGCATATATAGTTTTGCAATTTCCCATTCATACAAGTTAGTGGCAGTAGCAACGCTCGCTCACCTTGGCTCACAGACAAAAAAGTGCGAAACTGAAGTATAGGGCGCCAACTGAATCTCTTCCAAATGTGCACCTATAGCAATATGCAACTGATATTTAAGACTCAGTTTACGAGCAAATCAAGAAGGTTCATCGTTTTTGCAAACTTTCAATTTTCAGCAAATACACTTTGTCCTATCTTAATAGTTGCTTCTCAGCTAAACGTAAGTGATGCAATTGCCATTCATATTTGGACATCCACTCCCACTTTCTGTTACGTTTTTATTAATTACATGTTTCCTGACTAAAATTTTCAAACTGACAAACAAGAAAGCAACTGCACATTGACTTAGAACTGCCGCAATTGTGTTTCTCCAGAGTTGCAGCGTTAAAAAACCCTATAGCTAAACAACAGTGCATGAGAGTGACATGTCTACCTTGGACGTTACTTAGACGAACGATCTTGCCTCGAGATTGGTGTTGTACATTCGAATAATACTGTACAACAACAGTTTCTTTTCCGTAAAACTGAGGTCATTCGCGTTGTTGTATTTCACTTGGACAACGCATAGTGAATTCATGTGTTTGTATGTCGGCCATTCCTTATTAGGTACTTTAGTCTCAAAAGGGTTATTTCGGTCCTCTCTTTCAGTATTTGTAAAATCTCATGGTTCCTTATTTCTCAAAGTATAGAGCCCTAATGATTGTTTAGGTGGAAGTTGCTTTGAAACCTTTGCATTTATCAATTTAGGAGATAATAAGAGACCAAGAAGGTGTGATCAACTCAAAACATAAATTATTATGCTGAAATCACATTTTTTAACTTATTTATTGTTAGATAAAAAAATACAAAAAATATCAATGCGAACTGCGATAATAAAAATACAATCCCAAGTTGCATCAGATAAAGAAAATGCTAATATAGTCATTATGACTTTCTTTGACTATGGATGATTTAAATAAAAATAGAGCTATAATGGGACCTTTACAGCTCTAATCATCGTTTCATGGTATTTTACTGAGTCGAGTGACACAATGATTTGGTCAATAAAGAAGATTAACGCCCTTGATTCCCGACCGCTTCCTATGGTAGGTTCTAATCATTGTATTTGACACACGTGCTGAAGTGACAGCAAGCAGGGGTTGGACCTGGGGTTTTGGGTCGACCTTGGGTGAATGATGGCAAAACTTGGGTTTTCTTTAATGCTGAATATATTACAGATCAAGTTACAAAAAATTAATATTTTTGTTTAATTTGATCTTAGAGAGCTACAGGATAAGAGCATAAAGTTCTGATATTTTTATTCAAGTTTCCATTGGATTCACAGAATATTTCAAAAGTGAATACTTGTGATTATTTGCTATCTCATTCTTGGGCTTGACGAATTTACCGCGCATTGAAGTTCTAGGTCTACATTTGTTTCTACTGTAAAGTTTACATGTCCTTGTGCTGCATTTTTGCATATTGATTTTTTATATATTCCGCATATTTTACATCCTTCGCAGTTATCTTCTCACCCCTTAACTTTCCTGCGTATGGCCGTCATTTATCCAAAATTAAAATCATTCGATTTCGCATTCTAAATATGTTAACCATTCACGTTACTGCCGCACCTATGATATTTATCAGTTGTTCTATTTCTGAATGATAAATGAAAAACAAATGATTTGTAATGAGCAATGTGTAACTCAAATCATAACTAAGTCAAAGATTCTTCAATTAGTCGGTATATCAGTGTAGATTAAATTAAAAGATTAAGATTATATATTTTTCACTACATCTGGGTATGCTAATAGAAAACTTTATGACGTTAATACATGTACTTAGGCGTACTAATTATTTTATTGCCAATAATAAATCGTTTCCACTAATACCTACTTCTCATGGGCCCAATAGGAATTTTGGACCTATAGACGAATTTTATGTCAGCACAAAATACAAAGAAGCACTTCGTCTACTTGATTCATTCATTTATTTAAAGTTGGATTTTGGGTTTGACCCCAAGTTTTTGCCCAACTTGCAGCAAGCGTGCGAGGGTGAGAGTTGTCATCTCAAAGTTCACAGAGATGAGATTTTCGTCTCTAAACTGCTGAGGGAGGGTTTTAACGTTTGCCTGGTTGAGTGTTAGCCTACTTTTTAATACCGCATACATTACTAATTCTTCAAATTGTCTGCTTTCATAATTGCAGTTAGTGGGGTTCAAATTTCGTGTTGCCTGTGCAAAAAAGTGAAGCCTTTATCGTGTTGTAGTAACCCTATGTTGATGTTGCTTATCTCAATTTTAGATGCGGATATCCACATGTTCGGCTCTAGGCTCATGCGACTGATCTTCAAAAGACGATATTTCCTATCGAAAAGCCGCTACTTTTGGGAGGAGATTTTCTCATCGACAACCAAGTGCCTGAAAAGACCATGTTCAGTGTTAAAGAGTATGTGCCTTCTGCCTTCTATTAGGAGACTTCACCATCAGTGCCTCTCGATGTGCACTTGCGGACTGCTAACATATTGTTGCAAACATTTTGTTCGATAGAAGCTTTTAACCGTTTGTCACTGGTCTCTTCACTGTATCTTCTGTCCAAGTTCACCACTATTTTTTGAGGCGGCCAGAAATGTATTACAATATATTTATGGAAAAACGTAATAAGAGCATAATCTTTTGCAGTAACCTACCTTCCCTCCTTTGTTCTTTACATATCCAAATTTTATTCAAACCAAATGTAGCGAGCATACACCTTCTTCCTATATTTTTATGTGTCGTGCCGTCGTATTTATGCTTTCATGTGAGATGATAGACATTATTGTAATTATTAATATTGAAAATTCGTTATATACTTTATCAAACTTGTGATCAGAATTTTGATTGAAGTTGTGAAATATGTTCTCTACATGCGTTGAGTCATTGTAAGACCAGACAAAAACCTTGCTAGACTGTCACGACGACGGCGAAAACTGCTATAAGTATGCAGCTTGGGGATCCTTTAAAAGCTTTTGGAAATGCATTTCTTAAACTTAAGGAAGTATTTCACTGAAGAGACTTAGAGGGACAGACACTTTTTCATCCAAATTTGAGGAAAGTCCATGCATTCGACTTCTAATTTCATTCTTTAGCGAGGCCTTTAGTCACTAGGAGGCATTAAGATAGCCGAAGAAGCTTCTTGTAGTGATCTGCAAGGCTCCTCGCAAAAACAATGTAAATGGAAGTCGACAACATCTCTCGCTTTCGGGCTCTTCCTCAAACTACAGGAAGTATGTTTCTACTTACCTTTTATTATGAATTGTTTACTTTTATCTAGTTATTATTTCAGCGCGATCGTGAATTGGAAAACTGCATGCATTGCTCGTATCTGATGTGAATAAATTTTTTCCACTATCTAGTTGTATATTGTGCATGAGTCCTAGCTGTTGCTGTATGTAATAAATGTAAAAGTTTCATTATTAATTGGTTTTGTAAATGTCATCGGCAGCAAAACTGCGGGAAGCGCACTGATATCATGATGTTGTCATATTTAACACACAGCTTGCTGGGTCTAACAGTCCCATTCTAAGCAAGGTAATATTAAACTTCGTATGTGTTGTAGGTTTTAGGGGTTTATGTTAGGCAGGATCGCAGTGTCTGGAGTAATGATACAGTACTTTGATAAGGTTAATTTCTTCATTTTAGTAAGGGTTCTGATGCTATCTATGTATATTATGTCTATGGTCCTAGCGGGTTTTACTGGTATCTGTCTAACTCTTATTCGTGGTGGATTCAGGGAGTCATGTCTATAACCAACACATCCAAAACATTACATTGCGATATACACAGGACTTAACTTCATTGATAACATACATAAACATTGAAAGTAACATGGAAACATAGCATGGGTTGTTGACAAACATAAACACAATTACAACAAATCCAACAGATATACAAGAATCGATTACAGTACATACAAACATTGACTACAACATTCTAACTACATCATACTTATATTTGACAGTATACAGACTTACTAACACACAAACATACAGTGAACATTTGACGTAATCAACATGGTCACCTAAACAGTCACAGTGAACATAGTACAGGTAACTACATGTGTAAACATATTACGTTACATTGTTGACATGTGTCTGATTGTTTCTGTTTCAGGTTTCATTATATATAAATATGTAGATCTATTGTCTGGGTTAAAGTACTGCTAATTGCTCGCTGCTTCATGGGTTTTTACTGTGTGTGTTCAGTTGGACACAAAAGGAACATGGGTAGTCTAGACAGTTCAACCGTATATATACTTATACTTGAAAGGACAACAATAAGTGGAAAAGGACCTACGTGAAATCAGGAACAGACTGACATATGGATACAGTGACATAGAACAATACAAACACATGAGAGTTCATTAATGACACTAAGACTAGGGTGCTTGACATGGGTATCTCAGTACACAAAAATGTGAAGCAATCAGTACTTACAGAGACAGATACAGGGATGGGGGGTCGTTGACTGTTTATCGTAATATTTTACATATTAAGTCTATACTGGATAGACGTTATTTGTCAATTCGTCAGGGTTTTACACGGGGGTGAGGACATAATATAGTACTGTCTTGTCAGATGTACTATGTTTTAATGGGGACTGTATTAGAGTATTGTATATTATGTGGTATAATTTAATTATTTAATGGGTATCGTTATTGGTAATTGTAATTGGTCTGAGTGTATTCTATATGTGATGTATGTATAAGGTATTAAAGTATGTGTGGAATGGGTTGGTTTTGTATGTATGTCTGGACTGTGGTGATACGAGGGGGAAGTTGTTCTGTATGGTATGGGTTAAACTATCTTTATGGATATGTCTTTATGGTGTAGGTGGTTCGTCTGGGACATGTGGTATGTATGTGGTTTATTTTTTTCTTCTTGGGTGTATCTGGTGGTCTGGATGTCTGGCGTGGGTGATTATTCTGGTTACTGTGGAGTGTATGGGGGACATCAGTAAGACATAAATTAACAGAAAACAATTTTAACTATTACTTGGAGGAAATACATAACGATTTACACAACAAACATTGACAGCCTACGCAGCACCATATAGGCAATTATCATAAAACTTTGGCAGTTTATCTATGGTGCTTATAGGCAGAAATTGGTTGCCTACCGCCCACACACAAGGCATTATTATAAAACTTGGAAGTTTATGTATGGTGCCTTACTAAAACACCGATTAAGCATAGAATATTTTTTTTATGGGAAATATTTAGACAGTGTGAACATTGGGGCTGTTCGTATTGTCACATGCGAGATGTGTCTTGCTTTTGATTCTGTACCACTCCCCTTTTGTCAGTAGACTCATGTCAACTGAGCTCAAGCAACTTAACTTTCTGGTGACTGGATTCGAGCTATTTGTCTGATAGAAAACAGCGGGTCAAGCTTTGGCTCGACTTACAGTTCGTTAATGAAGTTCATAGTGGTGTTCCGCAAGGATCAATTTTGGGCCAGCTCATTTATTGCAATTTCATGTCCACGTTCATGCTTGTACCCTGACACTACTGTGATCATGTACGCCGACGATGTAACACTGTGTACCAGATGATAAACGTTGTTCTGAGACCTACGCATACGTGAATGATGAAATATCAAACTTTTCGTACGTGGTGTTTCAATAGATCATATGGCATTAAATTCTTCAAAGACGAAAGTGTAAATGTATTCACACCGCTCAGTACTTCCAAAAGTACATCCTTGAAATGTTAAGCCATTTGAAAATTCTGGGTCTTGTTTTTAATGTCAGTTGACGTGGTCACGTCATTTTGATATTTTTGATTGGCAAAGCTGTCAAAAGCTTGTGTGTATTAGAATTTTAAAAGGCTCTGTTCTCACACGATGAATTAGTGAAGTGTTTATAACGCAATTATTCGATCTTGCATTGATTATTGCTTCTCAAGTTTTTGTAAAAACCAGGGTTATTGGTTTAAATAAAGTTTGACACGATTTGTTTAAAAGAGCTTTTTACAAATTATCACGGTTATGAAGCATCCTCTCTCTCTTCTTCTTCTACTATCTTCTATTCTCTCTCCTCTCTCATCATCTTCTTCTCTCTCTCTTCTAATCACTCTTCTCTCTCTCTTCTCTACTTCTCACTCTTCTTCTTTCTCTCTCTTCATCTTCTTAATCTCTCTCTCTCCTCTTTCTCATTCCCTTTTCTAGCTGTAACCAATTGTTCTATGTTGAATCTACAGGAAAGACGCGAAACACATTGCGCTGCGCTTGTACTGCAAACTTTTAAGCAATCCTAATCATGTGTTGTTTGATTTGTTGCCGGAAATTTCCGCTAGAAGCGGCCGTATAATTTTGCCACTTGTAAATTCCGCACGTGCTACCAATGGTTTCATATTTTGTTGTTCTAAACTTTTTAATGAGGACAATTTGATGTATATTATCTTTGTAAGTCAGATTTATCCTCCGCGTTTCTCATTTGGAGGATGTTGTATCTTGTTTCTTTGAATAAAACGCTTTATTATTATTATTATTATAAATGAACAGATGCATATACTCGATGTTTTAGAAAAAAAAGATAATGGTGATGAAAATTAGGCAATTCAGTCTCATGAATATAAATCATACACAGGCTCACGAAATCTCAAGTCCCACAACTTTCAAATTTCTGAATCACATAGTGAATTCTTCGTGGAACCGCTGTTTCACAACTCGTGATAAGAAGAATCACCTTTCTTAGAATTCCAGAGTCCTGGGATGCACTAAAGATATTTTCTTAATCGGACATCACACATCACAGAGACCTTTTTTGCAGCAATTTCCTAGATAGAGCGGAGACATTGCCTTCAAATCTAATTTCTTACATTTTCAGACGTGTCAGGTAGGAATCAAAATACCACTCTCCTTTAGTTATATTTATTTACCCTTCGAATTTCCTATTTACCAGTACACCCTTTTCGTCAACACTGCGTAATTGTAGTCAACCAGATTTTTTACCATTAAATGTTGCATTCTAGCCTACCCAATTCAATCAGGAAATATCTTTGAGTTCGTTTCCACCATATTTTGAAATAAGACTCCATTAAGAGCTACTCATAGCATCTAACAGTCATTTGTAAGTAGAACATAAGAAGTCTATTGTAAGTCTGTTTCAACTTCTTTAGCAATAGTAAGACCTCTTCTCTATACTTCCATGAAAATTGAATTTCTGTAAATTTGAGCATTATAATGATAGACTTAACGAGCATAAATTGAACATCACATCAAAGACTCCTAGTACCTGCAATAGGCCCTACACTAGGTGGCATGCCCCCCGTGTGATCCCGCGTAATTAAGGAACACCCCAAACATCCGTGGTTAAGAACATTCAATTCTTCTATACCCGCGTACATACTACACTGCACTAAGAGACAGAAATCACTTGATCAGATGCTCCAGTTAAAACATGTGAAATGTTTATATGAATACGCGCGGGCGAGCGTCTATAGTTTTGCGCGTCGTTCTGCGTTTGACTGGCGCTGCCGCTTGAACGCATGGATGAACCGCTAAGCATGCTCTGTCTAATTGAGGTCCTATCACATTGTTTTGCCCTCTGATACAAGCAGACACATGAGAACGCAAATTCTAATAACATGGCTGTAATCTATGCAAAACAACAGAAGTTCCCCGCATTGTCCTCATAGCCACTAGATGTTAGGGTCATGTGTGATTACCGCGTGGTTCACGCATGAATAACGCGTGACTGACGTGCATGTCACCACTAGGTGTACTTAATCAATTTCCGCCATACATCAATAGGTTCATCAATGTAACTTTTCAAATTACATAAAAATGGCGAGCTGTATGCCAACTTGCGCTAAACTTAAGCGAAATATATCGCCAGAAAAGTTTGTGTTTTTCTCGGTCATTTTAACATGTTCACGTGCACAAAAGTCAACCGATTTTGATGTCTTCTTGATTTGTCCAGATGCATCGTATAGACGTTGTGAAACGAGGCTGAAAAATGTAAGCGTTTTACTCTTCATACAAACACAGCAACTTAATTGATGATATCTTCATTCATCAACAGATAATTTCTATTTACATGCACATGACTTCTCATGACAACCCACACACTGACAAAACGTTACTCACAAGAATATTGCAGTATGAACATCACAACATTGATTTCAAACCCTGAAAACTACACAAATATTTGGAAGGGAAGATAAAAACCCGTATGCAACCAACTTTCCACAATCAAAATATTTGTGTCAAAATCAGACAACATAGCAGTTGCTGTTCATTGGCAGTTCTGTGGTCGAACTTTAGCAAAACATTTGCACGGTCGCTGTTCTTGAAAGATTTCAAGGATTGCGTAAAAGTGCGAGATTCTTTCGCTTGTCACTACAGTAAGGACCTATAAGGAAATGTTTGCTATTTGGTACTCAATTACAATGTGCAAAGTCGTTTGTGAGCATTAATGCTTACACCATTATTCTATGATACAGCATGCCAGTTCATTATCCTATTGGGAGGATTTCAAATGAGCAGACGGAATTCAGTTATTGTAAAAGTTGTTTGTTCTTGTCGTGATGCCCTCAAAAATGGGTTGTTTAATAAAAAATCTGCATTTTTATATTTATATAATCATAAACAACATCAATAGTACTAATGGAGATTATCTTCATATCTCTTCATGTACCGATTTGACGATTGCACATGCGAAATTTGATTTTATATTTGATTTGTACATGCGACTATACAATTATTGCAAATCACTCTTTGCAATACAAATAGCTCTGCTCAACAGTATCGCTGATACGATGTTTTTACAACAAGACATAGATTCATCCAAGGTAAGTCCGGAATCAAATAACACGATGCGCCAGATAAGAGAGAATGTCGACTTCAGGTGAAAATGATGTTTATTCTTTTGGTGTATTTCAAAGTCCCTGCTATGTCGCCAGTAATGAACAATGCCATTGCAATCGAGCATTATGTATACAGGATATCATAAAGGGTACAGTGATGCTTTCTAATCACATCGATTTATTTCAAACAATTCAATTTTTTTTCATGTATCTTCTCTGAGTCTTTCTTCCAACAAATAGGATACAAATGAGGATAGGTAAAATCTATCAGGTAATTATACTCCTATTAAATGAAAACTGAGAATGAATTTGTTACAAATTGTTTTGGACAATATTGATATCTCTTGCTTTTTGATGTTTTTTTATCACAAAGCCGCTCTATTTGCGTTATCCACCATTATCATATGCGTTCACAATTTATGCTCGTATAATGCAATCGATCGTCTTAAAATTTTTGAGTAAGCATGCAATTATTGATATATATGACGAAAATTAAGTTAGATTCACATAATATTTTCAAAAAGAATTTAAAATTCTTGTAAATTAGGAGAATTACATGAAATGCTATTCAAGATCATCAGCTCCTACATTTCAAACCCACAGGTCCTCACTTTATGTTTGATTTTGGATATTCAACTGATCCAACAATAAAAATACTGTAGTTTTAAACGCGTGTATTACGTTGTCTACTATTTCTTTTGGCGCCTCTACAGACGCTTTCACAACTCCTTCCTGATGATCGCCATTTTCCGAAATCCAATGAATTCATTGATTACCTTACTTCACGAGATGGTTTATGTTTATCAAACTGACAGATAAAGTTTTAGCAATGTCTTCTTCTCCAAAGGTTACCTTTCTTCATCTGCGGAAAATCCCATTTTTGGACAGAATTTGAAAGGCTATTGAAGAAATTCAGAAAACGTATTCGATCTTTTGTCATGATGCTGTGTATCAACATATTACAAACATCAAATTTCTCTATAGTGAACACATTATTGCTGACATACATCAACAAATGATTTTCGAGATCACCCTGGGCTGAGGGGAAGGTCCAAAGGTCAAAAACGCCAATTTTCAAAAATTTTCATCAGGTTCCTATATAAACGGAAAATAACAACAAAGCTAATAAACCATAAAAAAACACCAGTCGAAAGATCTGGTCAACTTGTCAATAAAATGTTGATCAATGAATTCATTATGCGATTGTATAATTAGGTTGATTGGTGATGGAGATCAATATTTGAAACCTTCAGTTCACCTCCGAATAGCACTAAAATCGCACCTTTTATTAATTAGTTTCTGCACGTGTAAGCAAGCAGCCGAATTCCGGTGAACTTTTATCGAGAGACACAGAGTGCTGAAAGCAACATGATTTCTGAAAATTTCTAGTAATTAGTGATTAGAAGCAGACTAGAAAAATACAAAAATAATGAAAAAAATCCTGTTTGAAACTTTGAATTTCAGATTTCAAACAATCATACATAATAAGCAGATCACAAAGCAAATTCAGAAACTTTGCATTGTGAAATATTCTATTATGTTGATAGGAATAATCTTTAATGAATCTCAACTTATTTTAATTATTAAATGATTAATACCCGATTTGCAATAAAAGTGCATATGCGAGATCATCAAAATATATCACAATATTCAAATCTTAGAGAAGCTCTCATGCAAAAGTAAAGGCCACATTTGTTTTCCTTTTCCCTGGTCAAACTTGTATGACAACGTAGCTATAGCATTCTGATTAACAATGGCTTTCTTGTCCTTGGCTAAACCCATTAAGCCCAAACGCTGCAATAATGCAAAACACCTTAAGATTTGGACTCTATAAAAAAAGGAATGACGCAGTCAAACAGGATTTCTCCATGGAGGTATTCTAAAATAAACCTTCCTTAAGCAGTACTGAAAAACTTTGTTGAAATGTTCTATCCTTGAACTCCCTCAAATCAATTCGATTTCTCATTTTTAATCAAATGGCGACCTCGCGGAGGAATAGGTAAGTATTTTCCTTCTTATTTGCTACAGAAATATAATAACATCAGACACTTCTGAGTATTTAAATGATACTCTATAGATGCTACCAAAAGTAAAACAAGCAAGTCCCTGTGACAAATCAGAGGTTTAAAACGACATAAAATCCTACTGATGCACTAATTCAGCAGTGGGCCTCAAATGTACAACAAACCTCAATTAACAAAATCTTCAATAGGAGACATTAGTTTATTTTATTGTAAAATAACTTATTTTAACGTGGTCAAAACAAGCACAAAATTTATACGTTTAGAAAGATAGGGATGTGTTTCCGCATAATAACAGCAAAATTAATTGAAGACGTATACGAAATATTGCACTCGAAAACTTTCCATCAGCAATTATTTAGCGGGTTTAGTTACTTTGCTCATGTACAAATGGACTCATAAGGCACTTCGGTAGACATTCACAATTACATATACATACGTTTCATTGCTTTTGAATTAATCATGAACTTTAATACTTTGATAAATTGAATAAGTTCCTGATTTTGCCAGTTGTTGCAAAAATGATGCAGCCTTGCTGCTCTACTTGGAACAGGATTAAATGCGTATAACCCCATTAGAACCAGGGTTGGCCGGTCAAAACCACCCTGGCTTATACCATCTGGTGAAAACCGGTAAACACCTGGTAAAACCACCCAGCTAATGTCACCATTTTTTCGCTTACACAATTATTTCCAGCATTACACTTAAATTTCTCGGGTACATACAATATAAGGGAGCATCGTTTCTACTTAATTTCATTGATGAACGTTAGTCTCAATAAGTTCATTCTTACTTTTCCATCATCAATCGATAAAAAATTAAGGGCTGCATTCACAATTCAAACCTTATCAATATTTCAATCAAGAATATCGTTTTCTAGTACAGATTAGGTGCAAAAACATGAATTATAAAAAAAAATATTGTTATAAAACATGTTGTGCATTCTTCTAAGCGGCACAGCATTTTGTTGCTTTCACAAATTTCATCCTTGTCTGATGCAGCAGACGTCCATGCTGGAAGGAAAATCACTTCTGTCTATATAAAAGATCGAAGAAAGGCATTCCATGAAGCAAGAAAAGGCAAAGAAAGGTAAAATCTGGGCCTCGGATTTCCTGGCGATTAACCTGCCTGCTTATCTCATAGAATAGCTTGTCTTCTACATTCTGTAGCAAATGTCCCATACCCATGAGATCACACACGAACTAATACTAATGAAATTTATCCTGCACTTCCAGAAGGACTTTAGATTAACAAATATTGCCCTTCAACATTTTTCATGTCATGATAATTTGCCCTCACACATTAAGAAGATAAGGTGATGTTAAATGAATATTATACCGAAAGTAAAGCTTTGATTTAAGCTCAAAATATGGAAATTCGAAGAACTTTAAACAAACTTGAGTATCACAATAATGTCACAATTGTTTGTCGCTCTCAGGTTCTATTAACAACGATCGATTTTGCAGCTTACTGGAAAAATTCTTTTGTTGAGAGTATAACTGAAGCTGTTCAGTGTATTTAAAGAAAACCTGTAGTGGACATTTACTACGAATTGGATTAGGCAACATACTGTTAACATGTGAATCAGCGAAAATGGAAGAAACTTTTAAGAGATCTACTTCTTTGCACTCAAAAGGGATAATAATAACTTCCCTGTCCGAATCTTATCAATGGATCTTCGACTTTTAAAGAATCTCGAACAGAAGATTCGACTAGAAGATACGAGCAGGTACCCCACCCGCACCCGCTTGCTAAGAGTAAAAGCAAGAAGGTTGCTTAAGTGTGGTACGACTAGAGAGACTTCAAAGTGATGTAAAATATCAGATAAAACATGTTGGAAAAAAACAAAGGCTATTAATATTATCGTAGATGAGACTCACCAAGCACTTCCAGCCAAGATATATTCTACTTATTACAGCGCAATCCCATGCCTTCAAGGTCTTCTAAGGACCGGAGAAGAGAAGTACTGCTTATGTAAGGAACCTTTGGAGACAAAACCAAAACCATTGAATTCTAACGTTCAACGCCAAGTGGTGAAGATTGTACATAGTGATTTTAATCCAAAAATCCTCCCTCTTCAGAAGCTACTCCTATCCCTAAGGTCAGAATTATCAGAACGAAGTTGGAATCTACATGGTCTCTCATAATTTGCAATTTAGACATGTTGCAAAAATTATGACCATCTTGTCCTAAAGTGCTCAATAAAGGAACAGTCAGTGGGTTTTTGAGCCTGATTCATGGTAACGTGACCATTCAACCCCCCTACGCATTTAAAGATTGGTGGTTTTGCCAACATATTGGAAACCCCCCGCATTCGCTGCAAGAAATGAGATAGATTACAAAGCTGGAATTTGCAATCGAAAGGCACGCCCACCACTCAAATTATGATGAAAAGCCTTTCTATTGGTGTTTAGATACGAAAACGGAAGATTATATGTATGGACCCACAACATAAGCACCCTTTTCTATTACAACTGTCAATAGAAAAGGACCCGTGCTATCGGCTACATAAGCCTTTTTCTTAATACTGTAAGGGTAATGGTATCTAACTCTAGAAGCCGCAAGCAAAGTTTTTATTGTTACCCCTTGTCGAATAAGGCAAAATTCTAGGACTATGTGCTCTCAAAGCCCAAGGGCAACAGGCCGGACTGTAAACCTATGGCGAGGGGCTGCCTCGCTGAGGCGGGCGTTAACAGTCAATGGATCTAAACAGACCCTCCCACCTTCACTAGCAATGCCTGGCGATTAGGATTTCGGCCCAAACTCCATAATCTTATAACCGGATCAAAACTAGCAGCTAATACAATATTGAAGGCAGTAATAGCTCATCACCTTAATACTTAGAATCACATGGAAGAAAATCAACGTCGAATCCTAAAAAATGCAAGAGTGAACGAAGAGAAAGATTGATAATAAGATCAAACCAATAAATAAATGGCAAATTGCAATAATAATAATAATAATATGCCTACCAGTAAAATAACTATGAGACCTATTACAAAAAAGAATACATGTGACGTGAATAACTAATGCACTTACACTGAAAGATGGGGACTCGGTCCACACAATGCTATCAGCTCAGTACTCATTAATCAAATTAAGACACGACACGGTTAAAAAATTCGAAGAATCCAGGAAACGGAAGACGCCAAAGTTAAACAATTACCCTAGTGGAGAATCTTGTAAATAATTAGGTAATTAAAAGTCATGAATGAATGAAATAATACTGACAACATAGAGTAACCTACTCTAGTATAGAGCAGGTACTGAAATACGTATAAAGGCAAGTCTAAAAAACTCAACTAAAGACTGTAAGGGAAATAAATTAAAACTTATAAACGATTTAATTTTTATCAAACAAGAAAGGAACCTAAAAAACAAAATTAATTTTTCTATGTATGTAGTCATCAGGGAGGAACCATGTGGATGCATGAAGCAAGGTTTCGGCCCCTAACCTCCAACCTATACCACATGGCGGGGCCAGGCCAACCATATCGAATGTACGATATGGAAGGTCTCTCCAAGCCTGAGGAAACATACAGAACCAAACCGAAAATAAATTTTTTAATATATTTGGACAAAAGGACGCACTTGAAACTAAAGAGGTTAAAAAACAAAAACAAAACAACCAACGAAAAATATTAAAATCACAACAAAATATAATAAAAAAATAAAAAAAAAAAAAATAAATACACATATAACAAATAAAAAAAAAATCAAACTGTTAGATTTAAAATAAACAAACAAACTTTGCAGGTTATTTTTTAAAAAAAAAAAAAATAAAATTAAAAAATAAACAAGTTAAACAAAATAACCAAAATAAAAGAGGTTAAATACACAAATCTCCTAGCCCAACATGCCGATGATGGATGGCATCTGGCGGGGTGAAAAACAACCAAACTTAAAAACGAGGAACCTATTCTTGGAGAAGGACTTAATGCAAGAATTAACCAGCAAATTATTCTTATAACCCGTCCTTTAAAGATATCAAAATGCCCTTAGCTCTTGATATGAAGGCGGAAGCATCAGAAGAAATCTAGCGAATCTGATGAGTTGGGCAGCAAAGATGTTTAAGCCAGTGTTCAAAGGCATGTTACTCTCGGGGAAAGATACAGCAACCACTGGGAAGCTGAACTCATCAACCTTATGGTAAACCTCTGTGATGTAATGGCCACCATCTTCGATCTGATTTTAACATCCAAATAATTAACACATTTGTTGTTGTCCCCCGCTTCTGCAAGCCAAGAGATCTACCGGGTAGATTTCAGGAAGGATCTTATCAAAATGTTTGAAGTTAAACACACAAATGTCATCGACATACCTAGTGGTACGAGAGAGAAGTTTTGCTAAGCCAAATCTCCTACTCGCTAGGAGTCCCCTCACAAAATAAAACTCCCTGTAAGCCAAAAAAAACGCAGTCAGCTAAGAGCGAGCTGGAATTCCCACCCATAGGTATGCCTCGAATTTGCTTGAAGACAAGTCCCCCGAGAGTGACAAAAGTGTTATTCAGGATAAAACTAATTGCATAAGGAATTGGGTTTTGGACCAGCAGTGATACCCTCTGTATTTTTTATTCGAGAAGAAGGTTCTATAATAGCCAATGCAAAAAAGCTCTTGGAATTGCTAAAAATTAACTCACATAAGTCTTTCAAGGACTCCATAACCTGGTCTAAATTAAGATTCGTATAGAGTGTGGAGAAATCATAAACTTGTAAGGAGTGGCAAATCAAACACGACATCCTGTCAAGAATTCCCCAGAAGAGTTAATGCTCCAGAAGGCTTTCACAATTCCCAGAATTATGCTTGATGGAAAGGCAATAACTACTAAATTTGTCCCGGATCAATTGCAAACCTTTGTTCACCAGTATGGCCAAATCTTGGAAGTGCTGTTCCTAGCACCGAGCCAACAACCCCTCCCATAAAAAAAACAAGAAAACCAGCTATGAATCTACTTTTATACGGATCTTGTGCAATTTAGGTATCCAGAAAAGTTTAGGTAAAACCATAAATTTATCTTTAAAAAAACCCGTTATGGCCAAAGGAATCCTTGAGGGTGTGCAATGTTCGGCAATTATGTCATTAATGGAAGAAATTACTGGTGCGTAAGGTGCAAAGTCTGATTACCAACAGCATTGAAACTTCTAAGGTCAAAGCCTAGTTCGTTCAAGAGGACAATGAGGTAATACTTCTTACACACAATGACAAAATTGTTGGCGGCCTTATCCGCCGGAGTAATGACGTAATTCTTCTGAAAGTTTGAGATGAAGTTTTTACACCCCTTAGATCTTAGTACCTCGTGCGAATGCAAAGATGGAAAGCTAGAACTCAAAGGAAATGCGATTTCTAATTATCTTAAGGACAGCCTCCGACCAATTCTGGAAGTCAGAATTCTTAAGGGCGTATTTTCTGCAGACTTTTCAATAAATGCAACTAGTGCATTTTTAACACTGACCCTAACAAAATCCCAAGACTTGTGAATAGGCTCTCTATAATTAGTGCCCTTAGGCTTATCCATCACATCCCTAAGTTTAGGGTTGGATATAATACTCAAGTCACCAGTAACCACGTGTGAAACGGGCTTGTAGCAGAAGATAGAATCAGAACAAAGACAAGGCTTGCTAATAAATTCTCTGATTTCATCAATAGAAGTATTCTTCAAGATCTGGTTGTAATTGAAGAGATTCCGACCAATAGGGGTGGTGTAATTAAAGAAAACCTGTAGTGGACATTTACTACGAATTGGATTAGGCAACATACTGTTAACATGTGAATCAGCGAAAATGGAAGAAACTTTTAAAGATCTACTTCTTTGCACTCAAAAGGGATAATAATAACTTCCCTGTCGATCTTATCAATGGAATCTTCGACATTTAAGAATCTCGAACAGAAGGATTCGACTAGATACGAGCAGGTACCCGGCTTGCTAGAGTAAAAGCAAGAAGTTGCTTAAGTGTGGTACGACTAAGAGACTTCAAAGTGATGTAAAATTCGTAAAACATGTTGGAAAAAAAAACAAAGGCTATAATTTTATCGTAGAGAGACTCCAAGCATCCACCAAGATATTTCTCCTTATTACTGCGAATCCCATGCCCTCTAGGTCTTCTAAGGACCGTAGAAGAGAAGTACTGCTTATGTAAGGAACCTTTGGAGACACAACACAAAACCTTTGAATTCTATCGTTCAACCAAGTGGGAAGATTCGTACACTAGTGTTTTAATCCAAAAAAGCATATCCTCCCTCTTATTCAGAAGCTCCCTATCCCTAAGTACTAGAATTAATCAGAGAAGTTGGAATCTACATGGTCTATAATTTGCAAATTTAATGATTTCAACAATTAGACATTTGTTAAAGTGTATAAAGGAAAGTAGTGGTTTTGAGGAAGATGGTCACCGGTGGACCATTAACCTAGCTTTAAAGATTGGGTGGTTTTGCCAACATATAGGCACCCCGCCTTCGTGCACGACCTGAGATGTTTACCAAAGCTGGATTTGCACTCGAGAACGACCCACTCAATACTCTGAGAAAGCATTCTCGTGGTGTTTGATCCGATAAAAAAAAAAAAAGATAGAGCTAGAGATAGAGATAGATCGACGATTTATCAGATAGCGCGATTAACGAAACGGATTCGAGTAAGACCGCAGTGATTTAGAGATCAAGGAGATAGAAAAGATAAAGATTAAGAGAAGGACGATTCGAGATAAGAAGATAGGGAAGAAGAAGATAAGAGAGGAGATAGAGACGAAGAAGAGCCGAAGAGCGACGGTAGAGATTAGATTAGATGAAGCAATGAGAGATTTAGAAGATAGCACAGAGAACGAAGCTTTACAAGATGCAGATAGTTAAAGAAGAAACGACGCTTTTAAAGATTCTTAGATTTCGAGTACAGACGACAGCATCGAGATTTAGAGAAGACAGGTAGAGATAAGTTTAGATAGCTAAAAGCAAGACTAGAAGAAGAGAGAGCAGACGATAGATTTATGAGACGAGAAGATACGCCGCTAAGATTAGATACGGATAGAAGATTAGAGGATACGAAAGACGGAAGAATTTAGATTTAAAGCGATCGAGCGGAAGAGAGATAAGATTTAAGACGGCGAGATTTAGAAGAGAGCTAGATAGAGAGATGACGAGAAAGAGATAGAAGATAAAGAAAGAGATAGAGAAGGAGATAGAGAGATAGAGAGAGAAGGATAAGAGAATAGATAGATAGAGAAAGCGATAGATAGAGGGAAAGAGAGAAGATAGAGATTTAGATACCCGGAGAGCGAGAGATAAGAGAAGAGAGAGAGAGATTTTTAAGAGAAGATTAAGATGAGAAAGATTTAGAAGAGAAACGAAGATAGATTAGATTTAAGAGAAAGAGAGAGATAGAGATTAGCTTTCGACGGCAGAGAAAAAGCGATCGAGAAGATAGAGGAGCAGAGAAAGAGCAGAAGATTAAGATAGGGACCTGCTTTAAGACGAGATGACGAAGAGAAAGAGCTACGGAGAAAAAGGATTAAGAGATAAGACGATAGCGGGGGAGAGAACGATAGAAGGCCAGAGATAGGATTTTAAGAATTTAGGAAGCAGCAGAGAAGGAGAGAAGGATTAGATCGAGAAGATTTGAAAGGACGATAGAAGAAGAAGAAGATAAGAGTAGTAGAAGATAAGGAAAAAAAACGAGATTTACGAAGATCAGAGACGGAGAAGATTTAAAGAGATTTAGAAGATAGATAGAAGAGATATATGTATGGACACAAATAAGACTTATTATTAAACTGTCATAGAAAGGAACCCGTGTATGGTACCTAAGCCTTTTCTAATACTGTAGGGATATGGTATCTATTGGCAAGCCGCCACAAGCAATGTTTTTTTGTTCCCTAGTCGTATAAGGCAAAATTCTAGGACTATGTGCTCTCCAAAGCCCAAGGGCACAAGGCGGGACTGAAACTATTGGCGAGGGACTGTGCTGCGGCGGGCGGTTACAGTCCAATGGATCTAAACAGCACCTCCACACCTCACTAGCCAATGCGAACCAATTAAGGCGCTATCGTGATTTCGGCCAAACTCCTATACTCTTAATAACACGGATCACAACTAGCACTAATCGCAACTATCTGAAGCGCCAGTACATAGGCTTATACATCACCTTAATACTTAGACTAACATGGACGAACCCTCACCGTTCGAAATCCTACAAAATTGCAAGGAGGTGAACGACGAGGAAGAGATTGATACTACCGTTCTCACACCATAAATAAATGGCAAAATTGCACTAACTAAATAATAATATGCCTAACCAGTACAAATAAACTATCGAGGACCTATTACAAAAACGAATACATGTGACGCTGAAATAACTAATAAATGCACTATACACTGACAGATGGGGGGACTACGGTCCACACAATAACCGACTATCAGCATCTGTACTCATTACTCACATTAAGACACGACAACGGTTTAACAAATTCGAAGAATCCAGGCACCGGAAGACGCCGCAAGTTAAAACACCTTACTCCTAGTGGAGAATCTTGTAAATCATTAGAGTAATTAAAAGTTCATGACTGACTGAAAATACTACTGACAACATAAGAGTAACCTACTCTCGTATAGAGGCAGGTACTGAAATCCGTATAAAGGCAAGTCTACTCACCTAAAGGCCGGTCAGGGAAATAAATTTAAACCTTATAAACGATTTAATTGTGTATCAAACAAGAACGGAACCTAAAAACCAAAATTAGTTTGCTATGTATGGGAGTCATCAGGGAGGGACCATGTGGGCTGCCATGAAGCAAGGTTTCGGGCCCCTAACCTCCAACCTTTACCACATGGCGGGGGGGGCCAAGGCCAACCATATCAGAATGTACGATATGGAAGGATGATCTCTCCAGCCTGTGTGAAAACATAAGCAGAAACCAAACCGAAAATTCAACATTTTTTAATATATTTGGACAAATAAGGACGCAACTTGAACCTAGAAGAGGTTATCCTAGCCCAACCTCCGATGATGGATTGGCATCTGGCGGGGTGAAACAACCACCACAACCTTACAAACGATGGAACCTATTCTTGGGGAAGAGGACTTAATGCCACGCATATTACACCAGCACTTATTCTATATAACCCCGTCCTTTAAAGATATCAAAAATGCCCTTAGCTCTTGATATGAAGGCGGAAGCATCAGAAGAAATCCTAGCGAATCTGATGAGTTGGGCAGCAAAGATGTTTAAGCCAGTGTTCAAAGGCATGTTACTCTCGGGGAAAGTAAGGTATTTGTAATTAAAGCGGTATTTGTAAAGTAAAGCGGTATTTGTAATTAAAAGTAGGTTTCGTTATAGATCGCAGATTTCCTTTGTTAAGACTGGCCACTTTGGCAATGTTTTCTACGGTTTTTATGCAAGTATTTAAGCCTTCCGAAATCTTGCTCCGGTGCAGAGTTGTGGGTACCAATTTTCGGTGCATGGTTATTATCATTTCATAAACATATTATTTATCACTGATCTAACACTTGCGGAAAATCCCTAAGCATGCTAGTATGTTCAATGAAAACAGAATATTTTGGGAAATCGTTACAAGCAACCACAGGGTATAAAATTTTGGATTAAGCTATTGTTTTTGATAACTACTGTGCACATTCGCATCTGCTTTTGGTTTCATCTTTTGTTAAAAATAAAAAGTTAGCAGAGGCCATGCTCCTCACAGCAGGCCTCTTATCATTTCAATGCTTTGATATCTGTAGTAGCTTTAGCTTGATCACAAAGCTAATATATCATGCTGTGGCCTAATAGACGTTATAAACTTGAGGTGGATGATTGATTGCAAATGACAAACAGCAGTCTTGGCATAATGTATAATGTAATTTGAAAAATTTCTTTCTTTGTCATGACTCGGTCTTACGCACTTTGTTACATGACTAGTAGCAGTTTTTCTATTACAGACAATGTACAATATTGTAATGTACATGTATGTTTCTGCCAGAATCCATGTGATATATAGTTTTGCAATTTCCAATTCATACCAAGTCGTGGCAGTAGCATCGTCGTATGGCTACCAGCACCAACCAAGTGCGAAAGACGTATAGGGCGCACAGATCTCTCAAATGTGACCTTTAGCCACAATGCAATGTATTTAAGACTGCAGTTTCCGAGCCATCCAAGTAGGGTCAATCGGTTTTGCAAAATTCAATTGTTCAGCAGAGCGCAATACACTTTGTCCTATCTTACTAGTTCGCTTCCTGTAACGTAGAGTGATGCAATTGCCCATTATATCTGTGAATCCTCAGTCCCCTTTTGTTCCGTTTTTATATAATTCACATTGTTTTCCGGACTACAGTTATTTTCAACTGCACAAAACCACGAATAAGCAATTGCACATTTGAATGTAGAGACTGGCCGAAATTGTGTCAGTTGCCGTTAAAAAATTCTTTTAGCTACACCAAACAGTGCCTGACGGAGTGACCATGATTACCATGGACGTTACTTAGAGAACGATCAGCCGCGTGCTCGATGAGTAGGTGTTTGGGTACCTTCGAATATACTGTACAAACAACAGTTTCTATTTCCTAAAATGAGGCTTGCGTTGTTATGTATTACCTTGGAGAACAGATTACGTGATTTACTTGTGCTTAGTATGTCGGCAATCTTCTTAAGGGTTAGTATCACAAGGGTATTTCGGTCTATCTTTCAGTATTTGTTAAATCTCTCATGGTTTCCTATTTATCACAAGTAATAGAGCCCTAATGATTGTTTTCGGTTGGGAAGTTGCTTTGTAACCTTTGCCTTTATATTTAGGAGAGAATCAGTCGACAAAAAGGTTTGATCCACTACTGCCTACGCGTCATACATTATTGGCTGCTGACTTACTCACATTTTTTTAATTATTTTAAGTTCGGTAAAAACAATACCAAAGAATCATATGCGAACCAGCGATGGACTAAAAAATACAGAGAGTCCCAAGTTAGCATCAGTAAGCAAAAAATGCATCATCAATATAGTCATTTTGCTTTCTTTGATAAGGGATGATTTAAATATTTTTAACTAGAGCTATACTTGGAAATTTACAGCTCTATATCGTTTCATGGTAATATTACTATGAGTTGATCGTGGACAATCTGATTTGTCAATAAAAGATACCTTAACGCCCTTGATTCCCTGACCGCTTCCTAGGCTAGGTTCTACTCATTGTATTTGACCACACGTGCTGAATGTCGACACGCGAGCAAGGTTGGACCTGGGGTTTTGGGTCGACCTTGGGTGAAGTGATGCAACAATTGGGTTTTTCTATTATGCTGAATATATTACTGATCAAGATACAAAAAATTAATATATTGAATTGATTTTAGGAGAGCTCACCGGATAATGAGTAAAGTTTTGATATTTTAAACGTTTCCATGGATTCAATGACTATTTCAAGTGAACTTCTTGTGATTATTAAGCTTTTCCTTCTGGGTTGGACGATTCACGCGTTGCACAGTTCAGTCGGTTCATATATGATATATACTGAAGTATACAAGTCTTTTGCTGCATTTAGTGCATATTGAATTTTTATATATTCCGCATATTTGAATCTTCGCGATATCTTCTCACCCTTAACTTTCTTTGCGATGGCGACTTTATCAAAAAATTAAAGCATTTCGATTTCGCATTCATACTATGATTAACCATTACATATGGCACCTATGTATATTCACGCTTGCTTTATTTCTGAATGATAAAATGAAAAACAAATGCTAAGCTATGAGCATGTGTACTCAATCTAACTAACTCAAAAGCATCTTCAATTAGTCGTAAATCAGTGTGATTAATTAAAAAGACTCAAGATTTATATATTATTCACTACATCTGGTGCTGCTTTAGACAGAAAACTTTATGAGTATTACATTTATTAGGCGACTATTCCAATATTGCAATAATAAATCGTTTCCCACTATACTCACTTTCATGGGCCAATAGGATTTTGGCTATGAAGATCTTTTGTCCGCCAAATACAATGAATGCATTCGTCTATGCTTTAATCATTCATTTAAAGTTGGATTTTTTTTGGGATTGAAAGTTTTTGCCCAACCTTGCAGCAAGCGGCTGAGGGTGAGGTTGTATTCAAAGTTCCAGAAGATGAGATTTTGTCTCTAACTGCAGAGGGAGGGTTTAACGTTTGCTGAGTTTAGGTGTTAGCATACATTTTACTACGTAATACTAATTCTTCAAATGTTGTTTATAATGGATAAGTGGCGGTCCCAAATTTCGTGTGCTGTGAAAAAAGTGCAGCTTACTCGTGCTAGTAAACCCTATGTTGCAGGTTGTTATCTCCATTTTAGATGGGATAATTGTTCGGATCGCGGGCTTGGATGATATCACAAGGCCCGAATTTCTATCGAAACGGTACTTTGGGAGGCGCTTTCATGACAACCAAGTGCTGACATGACAATGTTATAGTTTAAAGGTTGTGGCCTGCATTCTAACGGAGACTTCACCATCAGTGCTCCGATGTGCACTTTGCGGATGTAAAATATTGTTGAAACATTGGTTTTTTTTATTCGATAGAGCTTTTTACCGTTGTCATGGTTTCTTCACTGTTCATCGGTCAAGTTCACACTATTTTGAAGGGGCCAGAATGTATTTCCAATTATTTATGGAAAACGTAGAGCATAATCTTTGCAGTACCCTCCCTTTACTCCTTTGTCTTTACATATCCATATTTTATAAACAAATGAAGCGAGGCAGACACCATCATGCCTTATTAATGTGACGTGCCGTCTATATTTTGTTTTGTGAGAGAAAACATAATTGTAAATATTAATCTTTGAAAAATTGTTATATATTTTT
>CAJQUW010014326.1:0-5000 GCA_907163375.1 Prostheceraeus crozeri
GTTAGTGGGATTGAGAGAGAAGAGGAGAGAGTAGAGACGGATGTGGATTGGAAGTGAGAGGGGGGGGGGGGAGAGTGGTTGAGGCGAGGAGAGGTTATCGGTTGGTGATTGAGCGGAGAGGGGGACCTTGAGAAGCGCTGAGGTATTTGGTGTAGGGATGATCGGAGGGATTAGATGGAGAGAAGGGGGGAGTGGAGAGGCAGGATGGGAAAATGAGTGGAGGTAGGGAGCGGTGTGAGGGAAGGAAGAGAGGAGATGAGGAGGGGAGAGGCAAGAAGATGTCGGGGGGAGAGTGAGGACGAGGGAAGGGAGCGAAGTTAGGATGGGTGGACATGGGGTGAATGCGTGGAGAGGTGGGAGGGAGGAGAGAGTGAGATACGCGAGAGTAAGATGGGAGGTGCGGAGTGAGAGAAACGAGAGAAACTAAGAAAGTTATGTGAAGAGCCCCGAGAGGAGGAGGAGGGTTGAATAGTGGTAGCGGGCAGGGTAGAGGAGAGCAGATGGGAAGGGTGAGGGAGAGAGAGAGGAGGATGACGATGAGAGCGAGGATGGAAGATGCAGGGAGAGCAGAGAGGAGGATGGGGAATGAGGCGAGGGAGAGAATGAGGATTTGGTGAGAGAAAGGATGAGGAGAGCTGGGGAAAATGAGAATTAAGGGAGGTAGGGAGAGGCGGAGGTGGGTGTTGGGAGAAGAGGAGACTGAGCGGAAGAGGAGAGGGGATGAGAATGAAGGGGTTAGCAAGAGAGAAGAGAGTGGTGGGTGAGGAGAAGGGGGCAGACAGACGAATGGGGGAGGAATACGAAGACGGGGGAAGAGAGGATGGAGATTGTGGAAGAGAGGAGTACGATGTTGAGAGAGAGTGGGGTCGGGTGGAAGTGTGAGGATGGAGAGAATGAGCGGAGGGAACGTCGAGGGTAGAATGGATAGGGTAGTGGAGGGAAGAGAGGAGAGGAAGATAAGTGGTGGAGGGGTGAGAGAAGGATGATGAGTGATATGGTGGAGAAAGTGGTGGGGAGTGAGGCGGTGAGAGGGGGAGAGGAGATGAAGGAGGAGGTGAGGAGAAAAGTAATGAGGCTGAGTGAGGTCGGATTGGTGAGGAGAGTAGAGAAGAGGACGATAGGAGCATAGGAAGTGGAAGAGAGGAGGGAATGGAGAATAGACTGGAGGAGGGGTGAAGGGGAGAAGAGAGAGGAGCGATGGGGGTGAGTAGCGGGAGAGAGGATTAGAGGAGGACGTAAATGGAAGAAGGAGAAGAAGAGGCATGGAGAGGAGAGGTGAGGGGAAGGAGAGGGAGTGGGGAGAGTTTGATAGATAGTGATAGAGGAGGAAGAGGAGTGAGGAAAATAGACGAGAGAGAGTGGAGAGAAGGAGAATGAGTAGGGAAAGACGGAGGGGAAGAGGAGATTAGTAGGGAAAAGTGGTGGAGGGAGATGTGGGAGATAGGATGTGTAGGGGAGGATAGAGAAAGGAGGAGAGGAAGGGGGTGGGATGAGAGGCAGGTAGCGGATGATTAGAGAAGGAGGAGAATGGAGATGGGAAAGGGGAGGTGATGATATATAGAAGGGTGAGAAGTATGATTGAGAAAGTGAAAAGAGAGTTTGGAGGGGTTGAGAAATGCATGATGAAGATGATAGAGGGGAGAGTGGGGGGGGGGAAGAACGGTTGACAGGAGCGAGTGGGTGTGTGGAATGAGAAGAGAAGGAAGGGGGTCGGGGGGGAAGGAAATTGAAGAGGTGAGGGAGTTGCGGTGAGAGGGGGAGCAGATGACGGAAGTCAGGAAAGAAGAGTAAGAAGTGCTGGGAGGGGGATGGGAGGTGGAGATTGAGGAAGAAGAAGAGAGAGGGAGAGATGCAGACGAGGGGAGGATAGAGGGGTTGAGGAGGGAGAAGGAAGGAGTGAGAAGAGAGAAGGGAGAGAGAGGAGAGAGAAGAGGGGAGGGAGGAGGTGAGATGAGAAGCGAGGGTAGAAGAGGAGGGAGGGA
Source organism: Prostheceraeus crozeri (assembly GCA_907163375.1). Classification (NCBI taxonomy): domain Eukaryota; kingdom Metazoa; phylum Platyhelminthes; order Polycladida; family Euryleptidae; genus Prostheceraeus; species Prostheceraeus crozeri. The sequence goes on from CAJQUW010014326.1 coordinate 1,983, forward strand.
GGGTAGGTGAGTTTGGTAATCGGAGAATCTTGGGATGAAGGAGCATTATTGAGATGGAATGGGAGAGAAATAGAGGGAGAGAGAAGAAGGAGGGATGTGATCAGGAAAGTAGAAGGAGGAGTGGGGGTCGAAGTAGTGGGGGAAGGAGGACGAGGAGGGCGAAAGGGGAGGGCGTTGACTAGATGAGGTATAATGGAGAGAGAGAATGATGATCGGCGTAGCGAAGGAAAATGAAGGGGGAATGAGAGTAGAAGTGCGAGAGGAGGATGAGTAGATGGGGAAGAGGAGGTAGGTGGGATGTTGAGATGTGGTTGAGAGAGGGGGGCTGGTTGAGAAAGGGGTGAGAGGTAGATTGGATGTAGCGTGCTGAGGTAGTTGAAGGGGGAGGATAGCCGGAAGAGAGAGTTTAAAGGTAGGAGAATGGAGAGAATAAGGTAGCTTGGGAGCATAGAGGTTGAGAAGAGATGGGTAGAAGAGGGTGGAGGATGGGGGTAGAGGGAGATAGGGATGAAGGGGATCGGGGTGGGAACGGGTATGGGGAGATGGGGGGGAGATAGGCGGAGGGGGTGGGGAGGAGATGCGTGGATTTTGGGTGGGTGGCGGAGGAGAAACTGAGAGAGAGAGGCGAGATGGATAGTGTTGAGTGAGCGATGAGGGGGAGGGAGGGATGGAGGAGAGTGTAGGAGAAGGGAGAGACGGAGGGGGGAGGGAGCTCGAGAGTAGAGGAGGAAGACATCTTGAGTCAGAGAAAGGGAGAGGCATGAGAAGAAGAGAGGGGGGAGAAGAATGAGTGGAGGAGAGGGTTAGAGAGTAGGGATTGGGAGAGATTGAGAGAGAATGGGGGGGGGACGAGAATTGGATGATGAGGAGACTAACAGAGACGGAGTGAGAGAGTGGGAGAGAGAAATAGGAAAGAAGAAGAAGCATATGTCGGGATGAGGGGTGTCGCGAGAAGAAGAGAGAGATAAGAATGAGGAAGGATGAGCCGGGAGGGAGACGAAAGAGCTAAAAGAGTAGATAAATTGGAGTGGGGAGAGTGGAGAGGGAAATTGAAGTGGAAGGGATGAGAAGGTTTGGGAGTGGGGTTAGAGATGAGGAGGAGGGATGATATTGGGGGCGGGTGCGACTGTAATATGGAAGGCGAGTGTGAGGAGAGTGGGGAGTATTTGGAGAGAGAAGAGAGAGAGAATAGGAGGAATGAGAGTAGAGGGAGGAGTAGGACAGTGGGGAGTGGAAGGGGAGAAGGGTGGTGAGTTTGAGAGGGAGACGTGAAAGAGTGATTGGAAGAGACGTAGAGAGAGATGGAGAGAGAGAAAGAAGGGTAAAGAAGAGGTTTGGGATAATGGACGAGGAAGAGGAGGTTCATGGTGAGGGGCACAGGATGGAGGAGAATAGGTGTAGTAGAAGATGAGAAGATAGGCGAATTGAGGAAAGGGAGTGTTGTGAATGAGGAGCATGGAGAGATGGTGGGGAGCAGTTAGTAACGGGAGGTGGAGATAGGAAAAGGAGAGCAAGAGAGGAGAAAGGAGTGAAGTTAGGGGAGAGAGTAAGAGGGAATTGAAGAGGGATGTAAAGCGAGGAGTGACAGTGAGAGAAAGGTGCAAGAGAGAGGGTGGAGGGAGCGAGGGAGTATGAAGGAGATAGTAGAAATGGTGGGAGGGGTATAAGCATGGGAGAAGATTGGGGGAGATTGAGATGAGGGATGAGGAGTAGGAGGTGAAGATGGAGAGGGGGATGTGGAGGTAGAGGGGAGGAATAGAAGGTAGAGGATAGGGATGGGAGGAGAGGAGAGAGGAATATTTGGTGGAAGAGGGCTGAGAGGATGAATGAGGTAAGAGTGGATGCTGTGAATGGAGGGAGGAAGAGGACAGAGGGGCAATTGGTGGAGAAAGCGTTGAGAGCACGGGGAGTTGGGATTAAGATAAAGATATGGGGGGTATGAATAGGAGATAGGGAGCGTGAGAGTTAACTATGTAGAGAGGGTGGTGTATAGTGGAGGGCTTTAGGAGATAAAGAGTTTAAGGATAGCGGAGACGGGGGAGAGGAGAAGATGAGAGAAGATTGTAGAGTTTGTGGGAGAGGAGAAGATGAGGCTGAGGGTTGCCGCTAAATCGACTTGACGAGGGGGGTAGGAGATAGGGAGAGATGGAGGGGGAGACGAGAGAGGGAGGGGAATGATAAATCGACCCAGGTGAGAGTCTGGGATGCTCACGTGGACGTAAGAGAGGAGGAAGCGGGGAAGGTGAGAGGTGAGAGAGATAAGAGGAGAAGTGGGTAGGGAAGTGGTGGGACGTGCGAGGGCACTGCCGTGCGAGTGGAAGGTAGATAGTGATCAATAGTAAGAGTCGGAGGATATCGTGAGGAGGACTAACCACGGTAGAAAAGCACGAGATGGAGAGCCGCGAGGAAGTTATGGTTGGGTAAGATAGATGAGGGAGAGAGCTGAGTAATGCAGGAGAGTGAGAAGAGTAGAGTAAGAAAACGAGTATAAGGAGTGAGTGGAAAAATTTGAGACAGGAGAGTAGATGGGACAGAGAGGATTAAGGAGGAGAGAGGAGGGAGAGAGAGACGAGAGAAAACGAGGGGAGAGAAGAGAGAGAAGGGGAGGGTTAGATAGTTGGCGTTGAGGTGAGCGGTACCCCACCCCCCGTGAAACGAGGCCGGAAGAGAGGAGAGAGAGAGGTTAAGAGAGGGAGGAAGATAGAAGGAGATGACTGGTATAGTGCCCAGAGAGAGAGTGGAGGAAGGGGGCCGGCGAAGGAAGCGGAGACGGGGTGGGAGAGGGAAAGGTTGCGGGGAGGAGGGAAGCGTGTCACCCTCGGCGGAATGAGGGAGGATTAGGATTTTGTGAGTGAGAGAGAGAGGGTTTAGGGGAGAGAAGAGAGATGGAGTAAAACGAGGTTTGACGAGATGAAAGAGAGAGAGTGCGAGGGAGCAGTGAATTGGTGAGGAAGAGCCGGGGAGAGGTATAGAGAATGCGCGCGTGAGAGCGGGGAAGGCTATGACAGAGGAAGAGAG
>CAJQUW010014326.1:15000-83887 GCA_907163375.1 Prostheceraeus crozeri
CTCCGATTAATAATGGGAATAATGATAGGGTTAGTAATCTGCTGCTGGGTGTGATGTGTAAATAAAGGCAATAAATAACATGATTAAGAACAGCAAATTATCTTGCAAATGATATGATGCTTGCCCTGTCTCCTCTCCTCCCTGTATCTCTTTAAATCACGTTTCATTGTTGACATTCATATCGTTATCATCATCTGTCCATATATCAGACTTTTCAGACTTTCATTTCAAACACGTCATCAATGGAATTCAACGACGATCAAGGTGCTAGTGTGTGTTTTTACCTTTCATCTCATACATCCATTCTTGTCATCTTTCACCTTCATTCCTCTAGTAAATAAATGAAACAATTGTATGTACCACAACGTTTGTACCCACTTGTTGGGCAATGGACTTTTTCAGTTTTGAGAGAGATGTGCTTATATTTGGAATGATGAAAATCACCAAAACAACTCAATGCAATAATTATGTAAATGACAATAAGACAAAGTAATCAATAAGAGAACAGCAATGGTGGCTAAATTTTGTACAAACTCATTTGCTTCCACACAAACCCAAGGGAAAAAGAATTTGACCTTTTGGCGTAAAAGGAATCAAAAAGTGATTAGGCCTACTGATTCTCAATAGACTTGGCAAGAAATGATACAACGGATGACAAGAGTTAGCTTCACACTTTTGCAAAATTCAACTCATTTCGAAGTAGTGTGTCTGGAATTAGATCAAACTTGCCACATTTACACTCATCTCCACAAATCAAACGTTGTGATCTCTTGAAAAACAAGCAAACTTCTCAGTCAAGGTTTTTGAAAGATGACCGGTGATATAGAAGTGATGATTGCATGGAAAATCATAATCAGTTCATGCTTCCACAAAGTTTCGAGCAGACAACGGATGATGCTAAGACGGCGGAAGATTTGAAGTCACACTTAAAATGTTCATTTATTCACAAATTAATCCATGTAATTATTGTGTGAATAATTGTAATCCTGAAACTCCGCTCATGATTTCTTTATACAGATGCTGTCAGTTTTATGCCAAATCTGGTGGATCTCCAATCACAAAATAGACAAATTATCATCCTTCACAACACGGTTCATTCATTCATTTTGATGCAGCTGATGCAATTTTTCTCTACAATGTATAACTAAGATGGTGGGGAAAATTTCGTAATTTGCATGTATTTTCAAAAAGCTCAATTGCTTATTCTTTTGACAGCTTGAAATTCTTATAACTATTTATGTATTTCTATATTTTCATGTTTGTTTTCCCATAAATGTATTTACCTGAGTTATTGATATTTTAATTCACTTTCATCATTTTTGCTAGTAGCCTATTTTCTTTCTTCAATATTACCTGCTATGACTTATATTTCACTTTTCATTATTGTTTATCATCCTGTCATTCATTTATAGGCCTATTTGCATTTCTGGATGTCATTTCATACTTGGCTTCTAATACAATTTCTACTGACGTCTAAAGCTCCTAAGTTGACTGCACAGTTGTATTTGGCACAGGAAATAACTGAAACAACTGCTTTTAGATTTGCCGTGGTCTTGAAGTGTCTCTCATCGAAATAGGGTCAGATGAGTAGTTTATCTCAAATTGTAAAATCTACAATTTGTAACTATCACTTGGTTCAGGAAGGAACAAGCCTAAGCTAAGCAAGAAGTTCTCAATTACTGAATTTCATACTGAAAATTGCGCCTTCCCAACATCTATTTCAAATGTAGTCACAATTTTGATGCTCGAATTGGCCAAATTTGATCAACTTTGTGTTGCTCATCAGAAATACGTAGAAATTGAAAGTCGCCAAAAGATTGTCGCAGTTCACGAAAGGTCGAGGGTGCCATGCAAGAAGTTTTTACTCACTAAACTTTATTTAAAAGTATTTTCTTGGTAACCAAACATTTGTTCAATTTCTTACAAAATCAAACATCTTAATGTGTTCAAGTCATTTACAAACCATTGACAAAGTACAGCTATAAATGAAGCTACAATTGACATATAATGATTCATCTATTTAAATATTAGGGCCTATATAAAAAATTGCAATAATATGCGACTGCGAAAATAGGAATACTTTAAGCACTACTCATGCTCTATGCTCCTTTGTTTGATATATAATTTAGGCTTTGGAAAGGACTTTAATAATTAACAGAATTAAACGGAGAAGCAGTCGAAAGACATCGGTATAATGGACCGGCTCCAACCTTGTAAACAACTTTCACTCTGATTACCTACCTGGTGATTATGCTGACAACAATGATGAACTTACTGGTTTGATAGACCTGAATTTCACGTTGATAGTGGACCACTGGTGGATTTCAATAGTGAAATGAATCGAGCTGGACGGCCGTTACAGCTGATAAAAGAAACTGCACCCGATTCTTGTATGATTCCACAAAGAAATTGATGATGCCAGCCTGTATAAGAGTCCGCCGGACTGACGGTGCTCACATAAACCTCAGTTCCAATATTGTATGAGAAGCAGCATTTTTCCTTCCGATTGTAGACAAGGATTCTGTCGACATAGTAATCGTTCCCTAAGTCCAGGTAGAAATAATGAGAGCCAATGGACTTCGTCAAACTGCATGAGCCGTCATCAAAAAAAGGCCTTGTATTACCATCAACGGCAAGTTGAGCCCGTCCATCTCTATCCGTCGAATCTTGAAATACTGTTTTCTTGAGTGCAATGTTTGTTTCTGGAGGTGGCACTGGTGGACTTGTCCGTTCTACAAGCATAAGAAAAAGATGATTTGTTGTTATAATCCAATAATGATCAATATGATAAAATTTCAAAATTTCGGCATGATAGTGTGTAACATACATGTACGTCAGTTGGCATCCAACAGCATACATAAAAAATTTATGGTGTCTTTTTCATTAAGTCCTATTTTGAGCACCGACCTATTTTAAGGACGGTGGGCACAAAGGAGGATAAAAGTAAGTTACCATAATATTTACGTGTAGTAGCGTGTTACGGAAATATTTTCATTCAATGATGATGGTTCTGCATTATACTACTGACAGATAAAAGAATATTTGCTGATGTCAAATCTAGACGTAAATTTAGTGAAAAATTTCGATCAACTATGAAATATTAGAAATCAATCAATACACTAAAGATCGTTTTTGTACATGACTTTGTGATTTTCTTTTGGCAAAAAGCATTTAGGATATTAGTAAGCAACACAAGAGTAACTCATAACACACTTTAAGCACTGTGAACGGTTTATTAACGGTGTAAAATTTGAAGATGTTTTATAGATTATTCTCTCTTGACTTTAAGCGTAGCTTGGTCGACCGTGAATATTGGACCGCCATTTCAACCGTCAATGACATTCGGTATCTTTAAGTTTGTTGGCATTTTCACGCATCTGCTTTGTATTCTACATTTCTATTCTTTATCGAGATAGAATATTCTATTGAATCTCTTGGACGTTACTCGTGCTTCATATTTCCTGCAGGTGTTCGAAAATTGGTGGAATGGATAATTGCAAAGCATCCTGCTGTTGGTAACTCATTCAATGAAAGTGACCGAAACTCTACCGCCCAAGTTAGACATCGCGTTGCCCTTCATAGCACGCATATAGTCGTGATTTGATAGAATGGAAACTCTAAAACTAATGAAATGTATACCAAAAGTCATCATTTTTGTAAAAAATAATAATCCATGAAATTAGTTTTATAAGATGAAGCTCACTAAAACATAAATTGTGTGTTATACTTGAAATCGTTTGCCATCTTGTTCCGACAACAGAGCCCACGTGTTTCTTGTTGAACATTTTGCGAAAAGTTTTGCAAGTTCAACTCGAGGAATTGAATTTAATTTGATATTTTCGATGCGGCTAATGCAATTGTCACAATTCACACCGTCAAGATGATAGCGCACAAAAATGTGTTGCTAATACGAGTACAGAGGTGATCATAAAAAACGGACCACTTGAATTTCACATAAATTCAATCGATTCACATGCCTTCCAATCGTGTCGCACATCAACGTGTCATTACATCATTCGATGGCTTGCACTCTCAGCTTTATACTGAGGTATGATAGACTCGCATCCGTTATTGTGTTTGCTGAGCAGTGCTCAAAATATGAAAATCGCTCAATTTACAAATTGCAATTTTTCAAAAAGAAGACATGTGATTGTGATAATAAATTAGGTGCGGGGAGAATCATTTTCGGAGCTCTCTTTTGACATGCTGTTCAATAGTTTTTTTCAAACTTGAATATTTTTCTCATTTCCGCAAAAGTAAACAAACACCATTGTAAGGTGAACGAAGGTTCAAAGCAAGACGATTAGCGAATGCATATCGTCGTTCTCCCATACCAGCTGCCAATTGTTTACCTTTGTTTGTTTACTTTTGCGGAAATGAGAAAAATATTGAAGTTTGAAAAAGAACTGTTGAGCTTCTATGAATATAACTTACATATTTGTACTCCTAACAATGCAAGGATTCTGAAGATACCAAACAAGAACATTTTTTATGAAAAAGTGAGAACACAACATTTTCAACAAAGAGGGTCATGATTTTGTGATATCTTCATGATATCATTAATTTTTTATAAGTTCACCGATTTTAATGAACAGCATGTCAAAAGGGAGCTCCGAAAATGGTCGTTCCCCCTGTGCCTCATTCCCTATCACGCTCACGTGTCTTCTTTTTGAAAAATTGCAATTTGTAAATTGAGCGATTTTCATATTTTGAGCACTGCTCAGCAAACACAATAACGGATGCGAGTCTATCATACCTCATTTTAAAGCTGTGAATGCAAGCTCTTAAATGATACATAGCACGTTGATGTGCGACACAATTGGAAGGCATGATAATGTGTTCGGTTCATCAACAGTCAATTAGAATGCAGTATTATGCAGCTGACTACGATTACCTCCCTAGCCTTTGTTTCTTGTGTTGGAGATGTGAGAATCTGTGCAGAGTGATACACGAACAATTTCCGTGCAGTACAACTTATACAACCTGTCACCTGGGATTAAATGACATGACGGCTATTACAATATGCTAGTACATTCAATCGTTAAAAGTTCATTACATTACTTCCTATGGTTGATGGCAGCTGACGGGAGGTTGTTTAATTTCATAGTGAATCTCACTTCCGCTTGTGTCGTCTCCCCGAAAAAAGATAAGCTGCTAAAAATATGTACAGTCTATTTGCTAAAAGTTATGTACAATTCCGAGCTTTCGCGAGCCGGATCGCATTATCAAGGTCTGGCAGGAGTGAGGGCACGTTCAACGTCTGGTCATTTCATGTCTTCGGTTGAGTGCTGGTCTTTGTTCTTCAATATGATTGGCTTCTGACAGTCTCGTCTCTATCGGTGATCTGCACCTGTCAATAATCTCTAGCTGGAAGTCTGCGATCGCCAGATGTCCATGATGGTATTGTCTTGCGTGCTCTGCCAATGCGCTATCCATGCTGTTATTTGATAGGCTGCGCTTGTGTTCATTATATCGGAAATTGAACGGTCTTGACGTCTGACCTATGTAGCTGCCATGACACAACTTGCAAGTAAACCGATATACTAGATGTTTATCAGACTACACCTCAAACAAACTACACCCCAAACGATCACAGATTTCGCAATTGTCATGTTTACTCTTTTCCTTGCGACTGAGACACTGTTTGAGACTAGAGGCAGGCTGGCTTCCTAATTTTATCGGCAAATTATAATTCTTGATGATTTTATTGATTCTCTTCGTGCAGCTATCATTGATAAATTTCATCGAGAAGAAGACTTTCTCTTTTTCAATGGTTTCCGAATGCCTTTTCACCTTTTTAGTGTTGAAGTTCACATTTCGGAAACCATTTTTATCAAGCCTCTTCTTGACTCTTTCCATAGCTGCCTCTTCGTTTCCCTTGCTCGAGCATCTATTTTTCACATTGTCGATGTAATTGTTCACAAAATTAGCTTTTACGTGACGAGGAAGCCAGCTGTCTCTTCTCAAAGTGATGTCAGAGTGCCAACGTTTGGAATACCATCCGTAGTCAATATTATTTTCAGTTATCCTTATCTGCAGGTCAAGGAAACTCAGGTAAGCACCCCGCTCCGGTATCTCGATAGTAAATTTAATACTCTCATTGATGGCATTAAAGACTTGCAAAATATTCTAAAATATCCGTTCGTCTCGTTCTACCGGACCGATCAGAATATCGTCGATGTACCTTTTGTAAATGTCGGGGTTAAAACCAAACCGTTGCGACAGGGTATTTAAGGCCATGGATTCCACTTTGTGCATAGTAATAATTGAAAACGCCGGAGCAAAGTGCGCACCTATAGGGCAGCCCTTGATCTGCAGATAGACTCGGCTGTTGTATTTTATTTCGTAATTGTAACAAATAAACGTCAGATATCGTCGCAGATCTTCAGCCGTTATGCCTTTGTTGTCTATCCTATGCCAATTTGTATTAGCAAACTCCATCACAGCCTCTATGCCGTAGCTAATAGGAAGACTTGGGTAAAGGCTGACAACATCTAGAGAGATGAAACTGTGGTCATCTGTCAGACTCTCTTTTTTACATTCGTTCAGAGTTTCGATCAACTGACTCGCGTTCGTAATATTAGCCGGAACTAGTCTAGCTAGTTGAGTCAAAATTGTACTCGCAAACCAGTCAACCTTCTCCGTTGCTGTACCTCTCACAGAAGCAATAGGTCTCAACGGGTACCTGCTTTCGGTGGATTTGTGGTCTCTTATGAAAGTGTGGAACGAAGCTGGTTGGCTCCCACACGAAATAAGCTTTTCTATGTCTCTCGTCGGCAATTGTGAAGATGTTATGTTTCTAATCATTCTATTAGCCTGGGCTTCGATACTTTTCTGTTTGCTCTTATTTAGGAGTTTGTAGGTGGAAGTATCTTGTAGAATACTTTCGTTCCGTTCGATAAACTCACTTTTGTTCGCAATGACCAATTTGTTTTTCGGGAAGACGACACAAGCGGAAGTGAGATTCACTATGAAATTACTTCCTATCACAGGGAAGTGCCGCAGCCCAGAGCAGTGTGTGCGGGTGTTTTTGCATACGATTCTATAATAATAGTGGAAAGACTCATCGTCAATATTTCGCAACATCACTTTACGCCATGACTTGACGGCACACATGCATAAGCTGAAACTGTGTTTTTCTAATTTTACTTTCTTAGAACACGAAGTGAACGTTATGTTAGCGAGCGTACTTTTCACCAATATCAACAAAGAAATTTCCGCACTTATTTTTATTTTTCCATGCCACGTGCATATTTGAGTGGTTTTCGAGAAGCTTAGTAAGTGTTTTACAACAGCTGCAAGGAATTCAGAAGCAATAGGCCTTCCTTATCATCATCTTGTCGTCCAATGTTGACGAAACTTCGAAATATCATGGATTCACTAGACTACCGAGAATTGTAAAATACTAACAATGCCATACTTGACGCACTATAAGTTTTTATATCATTTAATTCCCAAAATTGTTGCCAATCATATACCATACTCATGCAGCCTACCGGAGGCGATTCGGCTCCTCCTGTAGCATTTTTACTGTGGTCCTGACAAGATAAATTCGGCAGACCTAGTTCTTTGTGTTTTTTTTTCTTAGCACTCTTCCGAACTTTTCTCCAAACGTCGTCGGTTTATTTGAATCATGAATCATATTTAAAATTCAATGCAGAAAAGTAGGAATTGTGCAAAATTTACCGGCAAGTTTTGTACAAAAAGTTTTCGGTCCTTGATTCTGCGTTGACCACTCTGGCATTGTAGACATTGCCGAACTCAATTGGGTGGCCACGTCTCGATCTGCTTCCCCGAATGCACATTTCATTGGCCGTATAAGAGCAAAGCTTATACATACGCGTTCTGATACAGGTTAACCTCTTGTAAACAGTCATATTTCTGTCTCAGGGAAAATAGATGAGCAATTCTTATGATGGCTTGCCTTGCTGCCGGACCGCATCCATTCGAAGAGGAGAAAATAATGGGCACGAACTTGAATGTTCACATGCTGTCCAAGAAAGTTCTATGAAAATGGTCACCGGTATATTCCATCCGTGCAAATATCCAACTTGGCCTCGTCACCTTTAATGGCACTTCGATATTCGGAGATCTCTCCGGTAACAGGCTGCAAAATCTGTGACGGCAGATTTGCAGATAGTTAACGAAGAACATTGTGTCGCAAATTAATGAAACCTTAAAAGTGACCTAAAGTGCGTGTTCCGGGCTACACGCTTTCCCACATACACATGGAGTTGGTAACCTTGACGGATGCCGTAGAAATCGCATGCATAGTGCGTCCCTAAACTGACTTTGTCGAGAGAGAAACCATGCTTTTGAATTGGAAGAGAGAGTACCGTTAGCAATGATGTAGCTCCAAATTCTCGCTAAATAATCCTTGATATTGTTGATTTTCACAATCGAGTTTGCAATAAATCACTTTCCTTTAACCCTATTAGGACCGAGGCTAAACGAAGTCAGATAGAAGCTTAATTTTTTGTAACTTTCAGTTTGTGTGTATGTTGAAGTTTCAGTAAAAATTTGGTCAAAATCGACGTACTGAAGGTCAGCTTTAATGGTAATTTTTAAAAGTACTTTTTTAGAAAATTGATGGTTTTCATTTAGAGTATGCTGTAAATGAAACCATCAATATTCTATTGAATATTATTGATGTAATGTTTCTGTATCATAAATACAGAATATTTATGCATGTGTAAGTCAAGATTGTTTAAATATACATTCATCTCATCTCCCAAGATGAGTTCATGTAAAATTGCACATGCAATGTACATGTATAGAATAGGCCAATTAAGTATGAAGTCTTGATGTGAATTTTTAGATTTGAAACCCACAGAATAATGCAAAATGCATGTCACCATTCGAAAGATTACACTCGGAATGTATGATAACCTTGTCTTCATGATGAATAAGTCATTAGAACGAGACATTTGTAAGGATAGAAAAATGTAATAATACATGAAAAGACATTATTTACGGTCAAATTTCAAATTGCCATTCATAGTACTAAAAGTAACGTAGAATATTATATTTATAACGTCATATAGATATGCTTGAGTAACAGTTTGCAGAAATACTTTAGTTGTAATGAACAATTTTTGAAGAGTCAAAAAATATCCATAGATTCATGAAAAATGACAAAAATTGGAAATTGAATTTTTAAGTTAAAATTTTTATATGAAGGTATTCGAATCAAGCAAAATAGGCACTACCATTCGAAAGAGGAGACTCAAAGCGTTATGTAGCCCTAGTTTATAATACCGCATGACCTGCAAAATTATTGATATGCGTATCATTGAAAAACTGATGGAGTTTTGTGTGTATTCTCAACTACAAAATGACATTTCATATCATTAGGTGAATATCCATACTTTAGATAAAAATGTTTCATGTTGTTCCAGTAATGACGCAGATTCACCATCAGTTTTCCTACGGCAGATGAGTCGTCTGCACATCACTTTTGCAGGAATTCATCATTTTGTTCATTGAGTTTAGAAATCAAAGAAAGTATTACTATGCCATACAGCTATGGCAAGAGGATCACCTTGTGTAGAGCCTTCTCGCAACCAAATCGGTTTTGATCTGACAAGCAATAGTGTTGGGTTAATACGATTTTTATAGCTGTGGAAATTGTCGGACATAGGCCCCTACATCAATATTTCGTAAGGCAAGTTGACGATTCAATGAATTAAATGCATTTCGGTCATTCTTGCTGATCGCTTTAGTTTTCAGCATGCTTATACTAACGTATTACTGCGAAACTTATTATTATTGCTAACTTACTACGAACAGTTCTATCAGTTTCGTAGATATTCTCAGTAGTGCTCTATCCGGTTCGACATAGAAATCAAACAATATGAGGTATGAAATTTCAAGGTGGACCTTGACATTTTATAGAAATCGATGCGACTGATTTGACACAGAAATCAAGCAATCAATTCAAATGAGATTGGTAACCTGTACATTCTAATATTATTGTGATTGATTTTTCGTTATGATACAACCTTCTTCCTCAGTTCATTTGAATCATTTTGATATCTGTAGATACCTTTTATTTTGGCGATGCTGGGAGCACTTGTAAAATCATAAAATTCTTCTTTGCAATTGATATTACTCAAGAACGATGTAAATTTCATTCTGATCGCGTCATGTAGGACATTCAACAAAGAAATGATAAAAGTTTTTAAAAATAATTTTATGATTCTTATGATTATGATTTACAATTTTTAAAATAAAAGAATCTTTCAATTTTTTGTTGATGCAGGTTTCGCACAAGCGTTCAATATATATTTTCCTGCTTCTGTAGATGCCAGTTCTTGCCATAGGGTCGTGATTGTTAGTTTTATATTATATCAAGCTATTTCCATTGGCACGTATAAATCCAAATAGGGTTTTAGATTGAATTCAAATCTTCTCAATTCTAAATAATTTCGGCCAGTATTACTATCTTTGGCACTGTCGATCCATTGCATGCAAAAGTATTCAAACAGAGTACTGTGTGTACATTTCTCCATCATTTTTATATCTATAGTATTTTGATTTTGCCATAAATGTGATAGGTCGACTTTTTCAGCACCATTTTCATTTTGGCTTTCCATGTGTAGGAGTATTGAGAATCATTCATTGTACATTTTTCTAGTCAAATTTCTTTCTTCACCACTTATTAGTTTTGTCCAAAGGTGATCGTTGCCTTGTAGAAATAGAATTCGACTGGAAAGAGTTCAAATTCTCCGATTAAGCAATAGTTTTGAGTTGATTTTACCAAATGGCAGTGGTTCTTATAAAATTGATATGAATTTTATTAATGTTATTTAGATTATTGTGAAAACAAAATTCAGCACAGTATTTCATTGTAGACGATACTAGCATTTCAAACGTGTTCATCACGATGCTTTCATTTACATAGCCAAATTCTCTTCATTTCTTTTCAGTTATATATGAAGCACGCTTACCTTCTTTTACCAAATGTCCTATGCTTTTTGTTGTTCTTACAGATCCACATTCCAAGGTATTTAAATTCATTAAGGCATAGTGCACAAAGCAATTGTTTGGTCAAATGGACGTGGACATAGACTCATCGACTATCAACTCTAAAGGGGAACGCACAGAATTCTGTGGGGAGTGGCATAACCCTTCACTGCACTGAAGAAATTCTCGCTTTGAACTTCCTTGCATTACAAAGCATGCATGATGAGATATTGCGGAAATGGGAGGTGTAATTGCGCGAGATCTCCTTTAAAGACGCCATTTTTGGGAGATCCTCGGCAATACATTTTCCCATTATCTGCTCTCTAAGTCTGTACGTCCCAAAGCCTGCTCCGCAAGCGCAATCATGTGCAAAGACGGAAACATTGGCGGAGGGATTCACTACTGTCGGGCATCTATCGCAACGTCTAGCGCAGCAGGGTTTCTCAGCCCTTTTTAGTCTACAGTCCTTTGGACGCACAGATCTAGAAAGGGATAGATGGACTACTCCCCGATTTGCGTGAAGCCTGCTTTCCCTGCCACGCGCGCGCGCACAATCCCGGTAGGTAGGCAAGAAACAAATGTTGGCATGCACGTGTCTGTGAGAATGTAATGATAATAAGCACATTAACTTTCAACGACGATAATAATTGATAACGAATCATAGAAATGTTGACAATTCCTGATGACCTGCAATGTCATACTTTCTCACTCATCATGATTGCTTACATAAATGTAGCTTAAATAGAAAATTAGGTGCATGCGAAGTAACGTTTTATTCAAAAGAAAAATCGGTAAATCAAAATTTATTTGCCTCTAAAGAGAATCAGTTTCATTGCCTGTTGACGTGATAGGACTTTTGAATTAAAGATATTACGTTCAAAAGATATCTTACCGTACCGAAAGAGGCGAATTTTAGCATAATTCGACGTGATCAGCCTGATAAGTTTTGTTAGATGATCATAGTCTTGATGAAAGTCATGGTCATAAAAGTGGTCTGCAAAAAGGGTAGGAAATAAGGTTTTTACATCAACTTTCTGCAGGACAAAATGTTCAAGTTTCAAATCAATGTTCGATACTGTGGGGACATCGTGAACACCCGGAAAGCTACTTCAGCAATTTTTACGATACTATATACAGCGAAACTAGGAGTGGATAGGCCTCCTCTCTGCTTTGCTGAAAACAAACGGGTGAAAGATGCGTCCTTCATACTGTCTTCATCGCTCTCAAACAACGCATCATTGCATTGAGAGCAATCTAGGAAGCGCTGGCATCGTTTCGCCACATAACCTGAAACGTAAAATAAGATATTTAGTCTCCAGTCAGAATCACAGTTCTGGAAACTCCACATCCAACAAGAATAGCGGAACTCAGTGCCATCATCCACCTCATCATCTGAGCTCAACTTCAACTCAGGGATTCCACTCTGCCGCTTCGAGGACCTGAAGTCGAGGTGAAAGTCCGTGATGCTGTTGGTGTCATCAGCCATAACATTAGCATTTCTCGAAGGTTTTATTAAGTTATTTATCAAGAGGGACTTGAACGCGGTTTTGAATTGTTGCACGGATGGATTATTGTTGAAGCCACCACGCTGCCGTATCTTGCTGAATAAGATCTCGAGATGATCCTGCGATGTTTTGTACGTCAGAAAAAAAGAGTGACCACGCTCTTGAATCAGATATTCAGAAAGTTCCATACTGTCCCTTTGCATGAATAACACTTACGCCCTTTTTATAGTCATCATCGGTGAAATGAACACTGCATACGCGTGATGAATTCTTAGAGGGAGTAAAGTTCTTACGTCGAATGTTATGAAGCCACTTCTTCAACAATTCGGGGTTTGAGAACGGAAAGGCGTGAAAAGAAATGTTGGAGTTTTTCGAAGCACGATTCTGGCATCGCGGAACACAACACGAGGTAACCATTTCTCAAGAAATGAAATTTCTGTAAACAGTTTTGCAAATCTGTTCGAAAATTTTATCTTTCTTATGCCTTTTGAACACATGTTTCGGATTAAGAGTAGGAGAATTGATAGCAATTGCCTAGGGCGTGAGGATTATATTTAATGATAAAATCGCCATTTAGCGTCGGTAGAATGCATGTCAAATTCAATTTTATTTTGTTGAAGTATTGCGACATCGCCACACTGTGTTATGACACTCATCCCAGCTTCGTTAAGTACACAAATTTTGTCACCCTTATCAAATAAATCATCATCAATTGAAAACAATACCACAGGTGTCAATTGCGATGAGCTCAGCGGCCGTCATTTCTTGCCTACATATCGGGAGCAGGCGTGGCGGCGATGGGAAGTTTTCAGGCTTCACTGCTGAAATAGGGAAACGCGGAAAGCAGTCCATCTATCCCTTTCTAGATCTGTGTTTGGACAAGTGTGTTCCTGTTTCTGTGCGACCCCCTATCAGTGCTACATAATAGCGTATTAACGAATTCACGGATATATCAAACTGATTGGGATATCCCATTTCGTTTATAAAATTTTCACAGCCTCATGGATATATCGATTTCATCAAGCTTGCAACCGTGACATGGTTAATGAATTTCTATCTGTGAATGCAGAAAGTGTAGTGCTTTTCTATAACTCTCAAAAATTCCTATTTATCAAATGTTTTAAGCTAGAAATTTGATTTCTTCTCTATTCTTAACCGACGAGAAAGATATACCGGATTGTTCATTCAATTGAAGAAAAGTGTCATTTGATTGAAGAAAGACGTCGTTCGATTGAAGAATTGAGTCATTCGATTAGGGAACTATGTCATTCGAATAAAGCATTGTAGCATTAGATTGAAGATATCTTGCTTTTGAATAAAGAGATATCTCTTTTGATTGCAGAATCTTGTCATTTGAATAGAGAATCGCAGCATTCAAATAAAGAAAAAAATTTCAACAATTTTCTTTGACGTATAATTCGTACTAGCCATGCCGAGAGGGAAAGATCTAGCGCGTTCTGTTATTGAGAGAGTTATTGAGTTGGTTTACAATCAGGGAAGAGCAGTCAAAGACGTTTCAATGCTACTAGGAATGAAGATTAAAGCAATTTATTCCATTTTGCAACGACAACGGCTAAGTTTAGCGTTAACAGAAGAACAGCACAGTCGCAAGCGAGGGGGCAACAAACCCAACATCCTTACAGATGAGCATACTGATGTCATTGATCAAAGCCTGTCTGTCGATTGTTCCTTAGCAGCCGCCGCACTTACGAGGCGGTTAAATGATCGATTATCTAAAGATCCTATTCCATGATTCTTCATTAAATTCTCCACTGAAATTCCAACATTTGAAAATTACCTTTTCATAAATTTCTTTAATAGGCTGATTTAAAAGTTGAAGTCAAAAACAAGAATGAAATGAAAAATGATTGAAAAAATCATTAAAGTAAAACTCAATGTAAAGATGACAATTTGAATCTGTATGATTCACTAGTCATGATGATGTGACTAATGAGTATCAAAATATCGGCAGAAAATAGAATTAATTTACGTCATGTAATTTACGTCATTATTGTCATCATTTCTTCTTTTACAGCACATGATACACATAGTAGCATCGTCCTTGATAGTAGCCATCAATTAGCCTTGACCTTGAAATCCCATTGTCACAAAAATTGCGATTTATTCCTTTAAACTATATCCGACAATAACGCAGACATGTTTACAAATTTTCAAGAGCTTGTTGAAGGCAATTTTTGGAATTTGAAATCATCAGGGTTTTCTCGTATTTGATCACGTTGCTTTTTCTGCATTTGCTAGTATCAAAGATGTGAACATAATATCGATACGAACATTCCTGAAATGAACAGGTATCATGTTGTTGGAAGAATTGAATGCCGAAATGCAAAGTAGGCCTATGGGAAAGAATCTCAGCAATATCGTTATTGTCTGTGACAACGCGCCATGTCACTCACAAATTGTACTTGAATTGCTATATTACACAAACAATACATTGCTATGTTAATTCAATGTAGAAAGTGTAGTGCTTTTCTGTAACTCTCAAAAATTCCTATTTGTCAAATGTTTTAAGCTAGAAATTTGATTTCTTCTCTATTCTTAACCGACGAGAAAGATATAATTAAATGTAGCAATGCTAACATAGCAAGCAATGCAATCTAACAAGAAATGCTTGATAACTGAATTTCTATGTTTAATGTGATTCGCTTATGTGATTTCGTCTTTGTACGATAATAAATTGCAGTGGAAGCTTATCACGATTTAATTAATTCAAACTGCTTTAGTGGGGTTTAAAGCCATATTCACAGATAGGCCCTAATAATAATCACGGATATAATGCAACGTCGTCGGTAACAGTGACTTCTGATCGGAACTGATTCAATATAGGCATAATTTTATTATGATTTACTTGAAAATAAATAATGATTTGATGATATCCGACAGTGAAACTTTCACAGAATAACTGATATAGCCTAATCACTAAAGCAAGAATATCAAATGCCGCATGCAAGCTTACACGCAGGCCTACTTACAAGCATAGTGTGACATTAATGGCTTCCTTGAGGTTGGTGCTGTGACACAAGGCCCTTGATGTTCGGCTCGATACTGGACAGTTTTATTCGCAAGTCACCTCTGTCACAAATGTTGAGCCTGTCTCTTAATTTCGACAAAATATAATCAACGGAACTGAAGCCTTGTTCCACAAAGTATGACGATGGGAAAGCTGTGAGTAACTGTTCAGCATCCACAAATAGTTTGGGATACTTGACTCTTCCAACCAAATGATGACCAGACTTTGATGTACAGCCATTGCTTTCAAAACACGCATTTGCGTCAGAAACATGCTGCAAATCAGTTATGTCCTATAATGTAGAGAGGGTTCTGCTAATTCCACTTCAAATGAAAAGGGATCGATGATCCATCGGCGTATGTCTATTTGGAATAAATCATCAAATCCAACTCAAAGTCTTCACTCAACATCTTGATGTGATCGGCAAAGACTTCCGCATCTTTAGTGTTCACATTTTCATTGTTTAGACGGGGACGCTGGTGTAATTTATCCCTCAGGATATTTTCCCTCAGCAAAGATAGCTTGGCTATGAAAAACGCGATTTTATTTTTGGTCTGAATGCGACGGCTCAGGTCGTTGAATTTCTGAAAATTTTCAGCCGGGTAGGTGACATCCTTTCGAGAGTCTCTCGCAATAAATCGTGGAGAGAACACTCAATCAAATCAGATAGTTCCGATATCAAAACAGCTTGAAAGCCAGTTAAATTAATATCTGCTGGCCGCCCCGTACTGCCCCCTCGACGCTTAGCGCCCCTCAAACTTCCGAACGCCCACTGGAGGGGGGAGGACCACCCCCGTTGAGAAACCGTGGTCTAACGCACTGTGCTTGGTCACTTGTAATGCATCAAAAAGTGTCCGAGGTTGTCTTTGGTCTTTGAGCATTGCTGACGGAGAATATTCATCACTCGCGATTGTATCTACCAACTTTCTAAAGTATAATTTTGTGATTCAATCAATGTCCAATAAATCAAGCTATACTTTTTATCCGAATCGATAAAAAATATTGTGGATCGATTCATGTGTTTATCTTAAAGTAAATTATGATCTGTCTTTGATCATAATGTAATCTTTCAGCATCAGTTAATTTATCACAAGGAAGAAAATGCTCTTATTTACGAGGCTGAGTCTAAAGGAAAAAATGGAGTTAGCAAAACATTTTCTCTCTAAATAAATCATGGTGACTCGAAGTATTTGCGGATTATTATACTTTCTTCTACATCTTTTTTGATTTACCGAAGAACACATAAATCAATGCTTAAATAATCTTGTCAAGTACGCGCGGTACTTGATATATTCTTATATACTCGATAGATTTTTCAGGTCAGGAAGCAGGAAAACTTATTCGAGTTTTTGACACTACAGTTGAACATGCCATATTTAGTGGCGTTATGGTGATATTCAAATTTGTGAGAATAAGAGATAATTGCTTGCAATACAGCGGAACTTGGAAACCATTATAATCAAGTTTCAATCTTTAATATCAATAGATTTGACATTGATTTCTAAGTTAATATCCATCTGTTTGTTCACATGCACATTCTTATCATCAAATTTCACTTCATATAAAATCTAAGTCTAATGAGAGAGAAAGAGAGAGAGAGCAGTTGTCATTTATCGCACTTGAATTGAAAATGAAATCATCACATCAAGTCTTTGGATGCGTACTCGCTGTTTTTCTGTTGTCATTAATTATTGAGCTAAATGCTTTTACAAGTGAAAATGCTGATAGAATACGACTTGGTCTGAAAGCAATGCAAAGTTTATCCTCGGCTCTGAAGTCCGCTACCTTTATTTCTTATGTTTCGGGCATTGGGAGTGTAGCCGGGCCAATTCTTTCAGGGATTTCAATGGTGGTAGAGATTGCCTTTGGTTTTATGGAAATCGAAACTCCAATGATGATGACAATGAAAACTGAATTCAGAAATCTGAACATTCGATTAGATGCATTTTCTGATCACTTTCAAGAAGTTAAGAAACTGATTGATTGGACAACCGTAAAGCTCAGTTACGCAGATTTGGAATCAGATATTCGAGCAATATCATACCAACAAAGGAAACTTACCGAAAATTTAACTATTCAAAAAGAAGCAGCCAAGAGGAATTATATTATGAAATACGAGAATAGCTTCGCTATGGTTCCGGAAAAGTTTTTCAATGCTTTGACAACAGAGTCAATTTTATCATCAAATGTAGTGACGGCAGCCGCAAAATATTCCAACCAACACCCAGAATTGACGTTCCAATTTATGAAGGGATGTAGTCAACTTCTCATACAAAGTATGATTGCTCAAGCAACTTACATCAGCCTAAAATACAACAATACGCGAGCTGATGAGTTTTTCCAGCAAGTTAGTTCAAACAAAATGCAGCAAGTAATTAAAGTATTCACAAATGTTTATGAAAGGTTGGTTTACAGTTATCAAGTTCAAATGCCGAAGGATGTTGTGCGAATTGCCAAGAGAAACGAAAAATTAACGCATGCTGAATTTGCTAAGATGTTTCACAAGTACATTGCTGATAAATACATAAACAGAGACTTTTTTGTGGCAATTTATAATCCTATTTCATCGCTTGAAAAGCATGCAGTTGTCACATGCAACGGTGGAGTGTTTTTTGATATTGGTGGCCGAAACATTATTATTGCCAGCAAATTATTGCCAGTAAATGATACATCTTCGTCCATAAAGATAGCGAAAACAGCAATGAGTAAGATCGAAATGATGGATGAATTCAACGATGGAGCAATAGAAATAATGAAAAAAATGACAGATTATATGAATGTTTGTAGTCAGTTTATGGCTGTGCTAGTCTTGGACTCAATATCTTCAAAGTCGGTAATGGCCGGGACCAAGGATCGTCAAGTAGTAGAAAATAAACCTACAAGATATTGCAAAGACCCAATGTGCTGGCATACGAAAAAACGATATTTTGATTTAGTAATTGTATTATAAACCGGACAGATAAACTCAAGCAACTGCGCATTGGATATACAATAAATAATCAATTGAAATGAGAAATCAATTTTCTTATGAATGCTTGAATTGTTATGACCGAGTAACACAAGTACTATATATTCTCAGGGTTGCCGAGCAATGGAAAGGAAATTACTCATGTTTAGATTCATAGGAACCGCTGCATTATTTATAGTCGTTTATTCACGAAATACCCATAAATGATCAACATATTGACATAAATTTAGATCGAATGAATTTCAACACCCCTTCATCCCGACCGCACCTCATCAGAGCATTATCATATGACATGAGCCTTCATCAACGCTTCATTTGTAATGCTGTGTTCATTGAAATTAATAATAACATAGAAAGTCCTAGAATGGAAATTGCATGAAAATTATGGCACACACCGGGGGGGGGGGGAACTTAGTTGGGGCAAAAAGCAAATCAAATTAGCTGGTTTTCTTGTTTTCTGGTTGGCAAGAATATATTTATATATTTTAATATTATTAATTAATTAATATATTTTATATATTCAAAGAAAATATTTATCAAGTCGATTTTTTTGATCTCGATTGTATCATGTTCACAAAAGCAATATTGAATATGCAAACTACTACCGCTACCGCATGACAAGGAAAGAAATCCTTCAAAACGTTTTGTACGCTCATCATTTTGAAACATCGCTCCTATAATCCATCATAAGCATAATCAAATACGTATGCAACTTGTAATATCCATTTACAAAACATGCATTGCTCCAACTTGAAATCAAAGACCACAAAATCTTCGATTATTCATTTTATTCTAAAAGGAGCCCTATTCAATACATTTAAACAATTTTCAAAATCTATGCACGTTTTCGAATATCAGCTTCCAAAATATCATCGCGCTGCATCGCATGTGTTATTCAATGATTTATCGAAAGTCCCAGTGACATTCTATTTATCTGAGTGATGATTGTGAGTTATGCAAGTTTTCAATGTGTTTATTCCAGAAAAGTGCTCGCTTTCTCTATCGTTTGAATGAGAAATTATCCAATAACTAGAACTTTTATATGTGAATTCTTGAGATGTTCTCACAACCAGTGCACTGACCACTTTCAATTATGAATATGTGAGCCAATTTTTGATTCGTATTCCAGTATTGAAAAATTAGATGATAATTTCAATGACTGCTACGAACAGACACAGCATGGAGATCAGCACCCATGGAATAGTAGGGTTTCATATGAAACAATACCAACATCTCACGTGAAATTCTTTTCAAGAAAAACCGGCAATTTGCAGTCAGCAACTTCCACATGAAACTTGACTAATAGTTTGACTATGATCTGGGACATGTGCCCAGTGAAAAAAATGTGCTTGGCACTAGTAATTTGCTAGCACATAGCACTAGCATTTTGATAGAACCTGTGTCCATCAAAATATGCTCCATTTATGTTAGCACGTAAATGCTAGTAATTTACTAGTATATTGATGCTAGCAATTTACCGGTAGATAATATACTAGCATTTTGCTAGAACACCGTGTCATACTTTTATGCTAGTACATGTCAGTAATTATTGGCTGGTATTACTACTAGAGTAGGAAAAATGGGAGGAATTTGCCGACTGTGTCTGTACTACAACAAATTCTTAGATGTGGCATGATTTTAAAATTCAACACACCACAATCAAGTTTCAATTGAGTCAGACTTTTAATCCCTCGACTTACCAGAGCTCCAGAAACCATACTTTGCCTTAGGTCTATGCCCGAATATCTGGTGAGCTCGCAAACAGTGTGGAACAGCTCAAACACATTCCAGTCAAAAATTCCTTTTGAGTTGAACTATCTCAAAGTGATACGTCTTCCATTGCATTTCCGACGCATTAAACATTCCATTTTCGAACTAAAACAAACCGTTGAATATGTTCAAATCACACAACACAAAGCACATAATAATTCTATCCAGAAGTTCTGCTTTATATAAACTAGCTCTTATTTGTAAGAAACAGAGACTATACATCTTGGGAAGTAAACGGCTGTTTCGAAAATACATCTAAATATACTCATCTTCGATAAGTTGGAATCTTATTGGACGAAAGTAAAATGTAGATCCTCTGAACTCAATATCTCTTGAGAACAAACTTCTTTTTAAAAAATAACACAATGTGAATTTATATATTTGAAAATCATAACGTATTTCTAAAACATTATACATGATTTAAGTCTAAATGGAGCTGGAAAGCGTTATGCATGAAAAAAATATTTCAAAATATATCGTTTTAAATACCTGGCTCCGCACAGTTTTCATGGTGGTATCTTAATAAAAAAGTTCTATTTAAAACAACGAAGATAACTTGCTAATTTAATCGTCTAAATTAAGTTTGTTTAGTTGCACAATACTAAATGCACCACATGATCATTCCCGTGTTTGCTTCTCAGAAAGAGCAAAAGTGATTGAAATGCGTTAGGATTTAGTGTAGATTTAAAAATTCTACATCCAGATCCAACTGTTTCCATAGTTTTTCTAATAAGAAAATTCAAGGATCTCCATGCACATCAATGTCTATGGATCTACATTGTGATGACGAAGACATTGGATGATGATATTGTGACTCCTAATAGAGCATATTTCATGCGTACAACAATGTCTATAGATGCAGCTCTCGAAAAAGCAAAAGTCACCGCACAAAACTACATTATTTACTTGAGAGAAAATTTTCAAAATTCATATTCAAGGCGAAATGAGTTTTGCATTCGAATGTCCATTGATTTCTTCAATAGAACAACGATATTGCCCGTGGAAATACATCTTTGTTATTACTGCTGTCAGATATATTGATATTTCCATTCTTCATCATTTTGCATTGTGAACTACCGACTTTTTCATCCCTTGCACTTTAGAAAAGAAGCAGGTTCAAAATTTTATATCCACTTTCTAGAAATCGCTTTTATATTTCATCTGTAAAATGTTGTGTTCTAGTAGCAAATTTCCACGTAACACAATTCAGCAAGCATAGAAATACGAAAAAATGCTGCTAACAATAAGCAACTGAATAAGGTCGATTTTTCTGTGTTTATGTTTTTAGATATTTTCATTGGCAACCGACAACTAAATCTTCTGACTACATTTTTCTGCTTACATCATCTTTTGACTGAAATATGTGACCTTTTCACTTTGATAGATGCCTAACATATACTAATTGAAAGTGCTAGTATTATTCAAGTATTATTCTAGCATGCAGCATGATTTTTCCCACTGGGACCACACAGCACAATTCAAGCATCGAAACACAAAAAAATGCTACTAACGAAAGCAACTAAATAAGATCGATTTTCAGTATTTGTCTATCTTTTTATTGTTTTTATTGGTTAACTGACAACTAAATATTCTAAGTAAATTTTTCTGCCTACAGCATTTTCTTGACTGAAATCTGACATTTTCACTTTAGTAGATGCTAGCAATACACACTCCATAAAAATGCCAAGATTATGCTCTTTGGTAACTACCATTTTAGAATCATTTTCTGATGCAAACGCTTGAAAATCACATACTTAATAATGAAAACTATCATGTTTTGATAACTTTTCAGAAAAACTAGTAAGTGCTAGAAAAATTCTCCGTACCAGGAGAATGCTAGTATTTTACTAGAACCTTTTTCACTGGGTGTGAGGTCCCTTCTTTCCCTTTCTGTCAGGTCGGCTTCTGGCTGCTGCTGGTAACATGCATCCAGCACTACCTGTCCATAGTCGGGTGGTCGGCGACTAAACCGGCTCCCCACTTGCCTTGTGAGGATGGTGATTGGACATCCAGCAGGATAAAAAACAAGACCTGTCAAAGACGGATGAACTCGTTAGACCGAGTCAGCGCCCATCCTATCTTCTTCCTTTCCTTTCCTTCTTTCTCTTCTTTTATTTTATTTATTTATTTAGTGCTATTTAGACGGTAGCCCACTTTAGAGAAGGTTAATTCCGATTTCAAATCCTCCTGCTGCCTTGTAGGTTACGGCTTTTATAGCCAAAGGCTAGAGGTGACCCCTCGATAAATCGGTCGCTCACCAACCCGCATTGAACCAGTGTGGTGAGGATACGGTTCAAATCCACAACCCTCATGAAATGTCAAAGATAATGAAACGGCCCTCAGTCCCCGGCAGCCGAAAGGCAGAGGGTGCTAAGAATCACTCTATAAGGTTTCTACACTCCATATATTGACATACAAGGTGCGAACATTGAAAGATCAAGAGAGATTAGATGAACTCGAAAACGAATTGGCCGAAACAAAGATCAAATGGAGCATCCTAGGTATGGCAGAAGTCAGAAGAAAAGGGGAACAGCTGGCACATCTAAACAGCTGCCATTTGCTGTACACTAAAGGAGGAAATGAGTCAGCAGCTGGAGTTGGATTTCTGGTGCACAGAGATGTAAAGGAACACATAACTGAATTCAAGGGAATCAGCAACCGAATAGCATCACTAACAGTGAAGATAAACCGTAGGTACTCGCTACAAGTAATTCAAGTCTATGTCCCTACGAGCAGTCACACAGATGAAGAGATTGAGGATTTTTGTGAAGACCTTCACAAAACAATGCACGACAACGCAAGCATGTACAAAATCATAGTGGATAACTTCAACGCAAAAGTAGGTATGCAACGGAACGGTGATGTTTTCGCGGTAGGACCGCATGGACAAGGAGAAAGAAACGAAAGAAGAACTAGAATGGTACAGTTCGCTCTCGCCCACAATCTCAGTATTACGAATACTTGGTTTGAAAAGTTGAAAAACAAACGATGGACGTGGAAAAGTCGGAACGGTGAAAAATGAGATAGACTACATCATGAGTAAGTGCATTATTCAAAATTGTGAAGTGATTCTAAGAGTGAGCATTGGAAGCGATCATCGAATAGTGAGATGCAGAATAAAACTGAATACCAGGCTAGAGAGAAAGAAAATGATGTAAAGTAAAGTAGTAAGAATCAGTAAAGAAGCGCTATTTCAAAAGAAAGAAGAATTCCAAATTGAACTGCGGAACAGGTTTGAGATACTTTCTAACGAAGATACGTCGGAAACGATGTTGAAAAAGACATTGAGATAATGAAACAGTGTGCAGAAGACATAGCTGAGAAAAGAAGGAAATAAAGACAAGAAAATCTGAAACCTGAAACAAAAGCGCTGCTGAAAAAGAGAAGATTGATGATAGTCGGTGGAACGGCAGGAAACAAAATCGAATACACAGAATTATGTAAGATCATCAGGAAGAAAATGAGAGAGGACTTAAGGATATATAACACACGACTGATGCAGAAAGCAGTCGAAAGAAACAAAGGCTTGAAAGAAGCTATAAAGAATCAAACTGGACATCGACTTCTAATGCCAGCATTGAAAAAGGCGGATGGAACAGTCACAAGAAATAGAGACGAAATTTCAGAAAATTGTGCCAAATTTTAATAGGAGCTGTACAATGATAACCATGAAAATGTGCAAACAGCACCGACAGAAAATGAACCAATCTTCTTAGAGAACGAAGTAGAAAAGACTATCAAAGATATGAAGAGCGAGAAAGCTCCAGGCGAAAATGGGATGGTAATTGAAATGATTAGGGCTAGGGGACAAACAATTATAAAAAAACTGACAGATACGTTTAATCAAATAACAATAGAAGAAACGATACCAGAAACATGGAAGAACGCGATAATATGACTGATATACAAAAAAGGAGACAAAATGGAACTGAGCAACTACCGACCAATCAGCCTTCTATCCCACGTCTACAAATTATATATGACAGTCGTAAAACGAAGAATATCAAACATTTTAGAGGACAATCAACCCCCTGAACAAGCTGCATATCGTGAAGGATATTCCACTATTGACCACCTCCACACGGTCACACAAGTCCTTGAAAAAGCAAGTGAATATCAAATGCCTTTATATATATGGCCTTTATTGACTACGAAAAAGCATTTGACTCCATTAAGCACAAAGCAGTATTTGATGCTCTAACAAAGCAGGGAGTACAAGCGAAGTTTATTAATATCCTGAAAAAAGCATACAACGGTGGTACAGCACAGATCAGAACCGACATAATGAGTGAAAAGGTGAAAATCATGAGGGGAGTGCGTCAGGGTGATACTTTATCACCAATTCTCTTCACAGCAGCAATAGAAGAAAATTAGGCTATGTAATTAATAATACTAAGTTAACAAACTCGAAAATTGATTCCAGAAGTTTTAATTTTTTGCATTTGACCTGAACAGTTTTCTGAAATTTACCTGAATCAACGTAATTTCCTACTTAGATATTAAAATCTGGATAAAAGAATCGAATATTAAAGTATTAAATATTTAAGTATCAAATGGATAGCACATGGCAATAAGTATGATTAAAATTGATTAAATGCTTTCTGAAACCTCATGAATATAATCTCCGCAAAAGCTGAATCTTTTGATATAACATCTTTCACCTAGATGACATTTTTGAGTTTACACTCTGCCTTTTTATGCTTACTCTGTGGCCAGAAATACAAATATTGACATATTATAAAGACATTTCTTACTTTATTCCTCTCATGATGTTCAATTTATCCAATTATAATTCAGCTCTTCAAAGAGCGACAGTGGACACGAAGCAGCTCTTGTCAATAATGGTCAACTTTAACATAATAAAGATTGCTAAGTAATTAGCACTCTTTGCAACAGACTTTATTTTATGCTATTGCTAGGAGCAAATCACTGACAGCGCTAAAGAAATTATGAAGGAATGAGGTACTTCTTCATAGAATTAAGCGATCTATAGATGCAATCAAGTTTGTGGGAAGAGAGGAGTTGCATAAGAAGCAATGCTCAACACATTTTTTAAGTTGTGTACTTTTTATTAGAAGAAAATGTCTAAATAATGTACTACTATAAAATGCTTGTAAGTAGGCACTAGAATAAAGAGATAAAAGCAGCAGAAATTGAAAGTCTCAGACCATGCAGCACCAACCAAGAGATCGACGTTACCAAGACCTCACCGAGGAGCTACATTAAAGTCGTTTATTACAGTAGTCTACACCTCTGCCAAACAGAGGACAGTCGGACTTTTTCATACAGCGTCTTGTTTCAAGAACATCAGTATATAGGTTCTTCAAAATGTGAAGAAAGTATCCAAACGTTGCATTTGTACTCTTGTTCGCCAACGGAACTCCAAGACCAAAATCAACATGCAAGTCTGCTGACCACTCCGTTTATTTGTTGAAAAACTGAAGATTATTCTGAATGATATTGATTTCTTGTAGATAGTCTCAAGTAGTCTTGTAATTGATGATTGGATTGCCATCTTGACTTGATGCAAAATGTGGTCGCCAGTGCCAGAGATTTTGAGATCAACTGTTATGAAGAATACTACAGAATTTTAGGTAGAATAATATCGCTTGTGATTCAAATTGCTGTTCACACCAAAGTCGAATCTGCTAATGGTAGTGTGAACTATAATGTAAACTGTTTTCACAAAAAAATGTACAAATATCTGCTTGCTTGCAAATATCTTGCTTGATATATGTGTGACGTGAATAATTCATCAGTGTGTTAATGTGGTAGGGACTCGGAGGCGGGAGTAATATGGGTACCCTGATGGTTGTTCATGCTTAGTTTTCACAAAAGTAATTTTCTTCGTCCCCAAAATACTCACGGGGCAAGAATGGCGCATCAGCCAACTATCCATAAAATATTAGGGTTCTAGGATTCATTAGAAATGAATTAGAAGCGATTTTGCAAAAAAGTGCCAAAATATCCATTTATCCCCATACCACGGGGTAATGGGCACTCACTTGGGATTATATGGGTTTTGTATATTGTTATTTATAAATGATGTATACCAACGGTTTTATCGCTTCCTATTCATGATTGGTTCATCAAGACAAGAAATTAAAATGACCGATGTCCGAATCGGCAGCATTGATTGGAATAAAAAATGTTTTATTTGAATAGTCTGAAAGTCATGACTCGACATCAGTAGTTATAGGTATGAGATCCGGCGCATCGCTTCGCTCAGCACCGGATCTCACACCCCAGGTAGATACAAAAAAAATGAAAAAAAATGAAAAATGAGGGTCCTCTTGAAATTTATAAAAAATTGTTAAAATTAGGGATCTCTTGAAATTTAACAAATCAAAATGCAAAAATAGGGCCCCTCTTGAAATTTATAAAAAAACAGCTAAATTAGACCCCTTGAAATTGAACAAATCCAAATGCAAATAGGGTCCTCTTGAAATTAACAAATCAAAAATGCAAATAGGGGCCTTCTGAAATTTAGCAAAAACAAAAATGAATATGAACAAAAATATTCATTTAAAAATGGAAAATGAAAACCGAAAAGAACCATCAGCCCCTTTATATCCTTCATTAGCATATGAAATGCATAAAGCAAAACACAAAGATAGAGTCAGGTACATGAAAGATAAGGAGAGAGAACTATTGTCAAAACTAGAACATTATAATAAATTAAGAAAGAGATGGACGATAGTTAAGAATGTGACACAAGGAGTTGGAGCATTTTTAACAATGTCTTTAGGCGCTCTCACTATTGTCATTTCATCTGGCGTTCTTACAATTCCAGTAGTTGCTACAGCTTTGTGATACAATTAGATTTTAGTTGTACGTTAGGCAAGTTGTTTTAATTCTTACGCACGTCAGCACAACCGCATGACGTCAAAGCATCTGGCAGCTGTTTTCATTTCTCTCTCTTCTGTCATTGTTCCGTGTGCGCCGCTTTGATCATTCTGCTGTGGTAGAAGCAAAGTTCTCATTTGCAATGTCTTCCGTCAGCTAACTAGAGAGAGAATTTTGTTGTTTCGTGGAACAAGTTGCAGCTCTTATTTGTGATGAAGAATTTTGCTCATCTTGAAGATTTCATTGATCATGAGAAAGAAGAAGAAAAAGCGAAGATTAGCAGAATCCATATTTGATTCACCCAATGTGCAACAAACTGAGCAACAACCTCAGCATACTGGACTCACGCAGGAATTTGAAGACTTACAAACGTGAAATTCTACTTCATAAGTAACAAGTAGTAACATTTATTGCAACTTATTTGCGTGGAGACTGAAAAATGACAATGCCATTTTCAAATTGGATTTCTGTTTTCATCTAAATGTTGGACTCTACTTCATAAGTAACAAGTAGTAACATTTATTGCAACTTATTTGCGTGGAGACTGAAAAATGACATTTTCAAATTGGATTTTTGTTTCATTTAAAATGACTGACCTGATCGAGTTTTTTAAATTATATGGAACAGACACAACAACGAATTTTGATCTAAAGAAAATCGCACATCAATTGGGAATAAAGAATTTTCATGTCCTAATGAGAGACGAATTACAATTGATCAAAAATAGGCCAACTGTAAATTTCATAACGAATCTTCACACTTCAGACCAAAACGGCGTACATTGGTCAGCAGGTATCTTTAGTAAAAACGGAGATAATTATTATTTTGACTCATACGGGCTTCCACCTACGAATGAAGTAAGAGAAATACTTGGCAATGGAATTTATAATACATTTCAAATTCAAAAATCGGGAAACAACTTATTGTGGTCAATTATGTCTTTATGTTTTATTTAAATTGCAAGAAGGAGTGCCATTTCTTGATATTATGTTAGAATTGAACGAACCGTAGGTTCTATGGCTACGCCTAATAATAATAATGATAATTAAAAATCAGTTCGTTGTAATTCATTTTGATAAAAACGGCCTCTGATATCCTCATTATCTAAATCTTTAATTTCATAAGTAAACGGATAACTTTGATTTATTTTACAAATTTCAAATATCTCTTTCGTCCAGTATCCGACGAAGCCCTTTTCAAATTTGTTCTTATATTTAAATATTCTAACTCTTTCTCCAATTTTAAATTTCGGCTTAAGTTTCTGCAAATTCGGATTACTCTCATTCGAATAATTATTTTCGAATATTTTCTTTCGTATTAAATCAGGGTCGTCAGAAGCATTCTTTGGAGTTTCTTCAATACCAGAATGAACTTTATTATTGTACTCATCTACAATTCCTGGTAATATCTTCAACCATTTCTGATTTCTTTGCTCAGTAAATTTCTTGAATAATTTATTTTTTAACGTCCGATTGAATCTTTCTATCACTACGGCCTTCCCTGCATTTTCAGTTGAATAAACAGTTTCAAATAGTGGCTGAACGTTTCTGTTATAAAATTCCGACCCTTTATCAACAAACAATTTTTTTGGCTTTCTCTTACTTTCTTTAAAGATTATTTCAAACGCATATTTAACTGACAGACCACTTTTGTTTTTTAAAGGCTTTACCCAAGCATATCGTGTATATAAATCTGCACTCCAGATATCATCTTTATTAAATACTTTTACCTTCAATAGATATTTCGGCCTTCTGTATTCCTTGTGAATTTCGGACGCGTAGGTTCGAGCGTTGCTCTCAGACAGCTTTGCTGTCGTTTCATCTATCCCCTGGCCAAAAAGCATTTTTGCTTGTAAAGCTTTCTTAACAAACATTCTTTCAATTCTTTCTCTAAAGGACGGATTCTGAATACTATCTAATTCTTGAATCATTGTCTTATCAGCTACATGTCGAGAACTTAGGTCATGATTTCGATAAGCTAAATCATGTCGGTAAGCCGCGGCATCTACTCTATTTATTGGTTTACTATTTTCTCTAGGTGTGTTATCATCGTTTAATCTTAAATCTAATCTTGTGCCGGGGCCAGTAAAATTATGCCCAGGTAGATGTTTCTCTTTCGAATATTTACTCCAAATAAAGCCAGGAAAGTTTTCTAATGCTTTTTGTATATCACCTCCGGTGTGGTGACAATTTGAGGTTCTATGTAGGCCTACTTTTAAGAGATAATCCGTTAGATCTAGATTTGAAATCCTTAAGTTATTCAAATTCAAGGAATGCACTTCGCTCATTTTTAAAGATTAAATCTTATCGCACCATACTAAGATTTAGATATATGCCAGATCCATCTTTCGTTTCTTTTATTTGAATCAAATCATCAATATTGTGTAGGACATTTTTAAGAACTCGTTTCCCTTCATTAGCTAAATTTAATTTACTAATAAAATTATCTACTATTCCCTCACCTCTTGCCGCTTTCTCTAACTCCCTATTATGACGTTTTTGCTCTTCTAATGCTGCCTTCTCTGATTTATTTTTATTTACTGCTTGAACAATACCAGCTGTCCCACCTGCAACACTTCCTGCTGCTGCTATACCACCTATTATTAGAGGAATTAATGGTAGAATTCCTCCATTCTTTTCTTCTTGTAATTTAATATTCTCGATCATTGGTCTACTTATGTAATACTTCTTTTTGTCAACCGTAATAGATTTAGGGGTATTTTTGTCAACAATATTACGTAGTTTTAATTCAACCGTTTTATTATTCATTTTTTAACAAAAAATTTATAGTCTTGGGCTTAGCCGTTCACTTTTGTTCAGAGGGTTTAGCCTATCACTTTTTGTTCAGGTTACTAACCGATCAGAGAGAAGCTCCTCTGGCTTTAGCCGATCCTAACCATCTTTCCATTAAGAATTTCAATAGAATATTCGGCGTCTTCTAGCAATAAACCATAAGCCATCAATGAGGTTGTGGAATTTGTTTTTTCAATATTAATTGTCACATCACAACCATTCTTAATAATATCTTCCGATTGTGCACTTAAATCAAAGCATAAAACAGGATATAAATTCTTCCAATCTACAGGAGTTAATTGTGCTTCTACTCCAAATTCTCGGCATAGATTTCTATAAGCGTCATATCCTTCCATAAACTGATTATTGGTGTTATCAAATCTTAATGGATCGATAGGATAACGTGTTTGATTTAATGAAATTTGTAAACTTCGAATTGAATTAATATGGAAAAGACTATTATTCTTATCAAAACTAGGTGTTTCATTCTTTTGAAAAGTGAGCAAAAAATATCTTGGAGTATTTGATGTCCTTGTGAAATGCCAGTTAAATCTTTGTTCAGTAAAAGTGACAGAGCTCGCAGTACGCTTCATAAAACTTACTGGAATTGGTTTGTTCGTATTTAATCTTTTCGTAATAGTTGTTTCAACCTGTAAACTAGGAGTAATGTGTTTTACCCACCATTCAAGTCTATCAATTTTTAAATATGCTTTCTTCCCAGCCGTTCCATAAAATATTGATTCATTATTTACAGTGCGATGAACTATGAGTTTGAATTTCAATTGACATGATATTTTCTCATAATCTAAATATCTAAATAATGGAGACAATGACCAATCAACAGTTTGTTTACTTTTATTATTAAAATTACGTCTTTTCTGATATGAGCTATTTTGTGTACTGTTTAACTGTTTCACTATGTTTTCTACATCTTTCGCAATTCCTGCTGCATCTGTTCCAGCGTGAGTTAAATCATCTTTAAGTATGCCGGTATGGTTATCAGGAAACCAACCTTCGATTTCATGCATTTTAGTATTTTCACCTATTGTAACAAATCGAAGCATCGAATCAATAATACCAGGTGAATCACTTATGGTTTCTATATTTTGTGTTGCAACATCTAAACGCATTTGTGTAAATAGTCTTGGAAAGAAATTGTTTTCTAATGTAATATTATCCGTAGCAGGTAATGGTGTTGTAAAATTAGCATCAGAATATAGAGAATATTCACAGTGTAAAAATGAATCGGGTAAATATAAATAACTTTGCTGATTATCAACTTCAAAAATTAAATCACCTCCAGTATTCACTCTTCCTGAAGAACCGGGGTTCATAGCAATTCTTATATAGTCATTCTTTTTTTGATTATAACTGACAAACGGGGGATCGTCTAATCTAAATTTGGTTTCAATGAGAGTTGACATTATATTTTTTATTAGAAAAAATCAGTTTGGTACTAGAATTTTGCTACTAGAATTTTGCTAGACCATTTCCTCTCATTTCTTCAATTGTTTTTTCATCATGTTTACTTTCCATCTTCGCTAATTTAGCAATTTTGTTTTTTGTTTCCTCTGAGAGCTTTTTGTCTTTTTGCATTTCTTTTGCATCATTCCTAAGTTTGCGAATAGCTTCTAGTTGTTTTAATTCGTTTTGTGACTTAACAGCATTCGATATTGCACTAGCTGTACTACCTATAGCAGCTGCTCCTTTAGCAGCAGATGTAATCAAATCTTTATTATTTTTAATCAAGTTAACGATACTGCCGATACCAGAAAAGATGCCAGCTCCTTCCGTGTGAACGGCACCTGCGGTGCCTAGGAACTTTTGTGTTCCGACTGTTTCTCTATTATCATAATGATAAACAGGATTCATACGTGGTTCATGAGCAATTCTTTGATTTGAAGCAAAATGTTTAAGATTGTGTTGATAAATTATAGGCATTTTTTTAAGCTTAAATTTGACTTTTGTGAAAAATATTTACGTTTATGGTTGGTTAGTAACCTGAGGACCTTTGGGCCGTTCGGCTAAATTCTATTAAGATTTACGTTTGTGAATGGACAACAGCTTCGCGATAACTTTATTTATTGACTGTTGCACTTTATCTATTGCGTCAAGCAGCGTGTGATGTACTTTAATTTCTTTTTCATTTACTTTTAATTTTTTCTCACTTTTCTTTACTTCTGTTTTAAGAGCAGCCAATTGAACTTTAATAGCATTCAACTGTTCCTTATTTCCTTTAGAATTTTTCTTTACTTCATGTTCTAAATTCGTTTTAAGGGTCTTCAATTCACTAACCTTTTGATTAAGTGAGTTTACTTCATTTCTTATTCTGTTTATGTGCTTTACTTGTTGTGTGATTCGGCTACGTAATTCATCAACACTTTTTTGGAATGTGGTTTGCATCTGTTGAAAGTGTTGTAATAATTTTCGATTCTTTTCGCTAACTTTTTCTAACTCTTCTTTCAGTTGTTTATTTTGATTTGTATTCTTTATAATGGCACCCCTTAAAGTTATTGATAATAGGATTACAATCTTTGATTGTTCTGAAATCTTTTTAAAAAGTTTTGATATATCTGCTTCTATATTTCCATGTTTGCTACTTAGGTCTGTTAGCTTTTCTTGCAGTCTTTCATCATTCTGCTTTAGAACCTTGGTTTCTTTCATTAGTAGAGACAGCAGTGACACAATTCTATCAAACTGTTTATCAACATAGTCTTTATTTACCAACTCAGTACTTTGTTGTGGAAGAATAGAAAGATGTAACGGTCCTGTTAAAACGTCTCCAGTTTTCATGATATAGTTGTCTAGGTCTATGTCTGATTCTTGATTATTTGAAATGTAAGCACCTCCTCCAACATTTGTTAACATCATTTTTTTTAGATTATTTTTTTTCTGCTAAAAATATGTTATCTAACGAGGAATTTGAAGCCCAGCGTTCCGAAGAAGAAGTTGAACAAATGTTAGAACAACAAATGTTAGAACAACAAATGTTAGAACAACAAATGTTAGAACAACAAGTGCTAGAACAGTCGCAACCAGTAAAAAAAACATGTGCTGAATGTGGAAAAGACATAACATCTAAGAATTTTGCACGTCATGAAAAAAGATGTCAATTACCAACACAACCAAAAATAAAAGATAGACAATGTTTGAATTGTAATAAATATTTCACTGCCCAGGGTTTTACTAATCATTCTAAGTCATGTACAATTAACACACGTAAATGTACTAGTTGTCAAATTCTTAAACCCAAAACAGAATTTTATGATAGCAAATACCAATGTAAAGAATGTTTAAAAGCACAAGTGCGATGTAATAACCGTAACAAAGTTGTAATGAAGAGAAACTTCGCACGTCATGTAACAATTTGTCATGAGTAATTAAATTTTCTATCTGTAATAGTCCGGAGGTCAAGTCCATACAGTTACTTGAATCTCTTGTCTTCTTTTAAGCTTCAGACTAAATAGAATGATTGATAGATTGGTAGATTGATTGATTGATTTCCGTAATAGTCCGGAGGCCAAGTCCATAGACTCACTTGAATCTCTTGTCTTCTTTTGAGCTTCAGACAGTCCGACACTCACTTGAATGCCTTGCCTTCATTTAAGCTTCGGACAGTCCATACACTCACTTGAGTGTCTTGTCTTCATTTAAGCTTCGGAGTAAATAGTCCGTAGTAGTCCGGAGGTGCTACAGAGGTATAAAACACTCAAATGAGTGACGGATTAGTCTGCGGTCTGAAGCATTTTTTCTCATATAAAAAATAGGAAAAAAGAAATGAATATAGAACATTCATATACCGAAATCCCGAATCACCATTATGTAAATTCGTAATTAAAAATTAGTTTTAAAAAATATGATTAACGAATACAAAATAGAACACGTGGCAGTTTTAAAAAAATATTATTCCCATCCTACAAAACCTATAAATTCAAAACAAGCAGTTAAAATTCAATATCATCGAAAATATATGCAATTCGTGCAAGATTATAAAATAAAACATGGTATAAGAAGTTACGCTAAAACAAAAGACTTTCCACTTTGTCTAAGAAGCTTCAGAGTATTTTTAGCATACAATAATTTATGGTGGTTGGTTAATAAAGAGCGATTAACAGTTTATGATTTAGAAACACTACATCAACTAAATATTCCTGTGTATATCCAACGAAGTTGGCGGAACCGAGGTTCTATGTAAAAATGGAAGCGAGGTTCTATATTAAAAACACATAATTTTTTCTTTTAAAAACATAATTTTTTCTTTTAAAAAATATGAATTGTAAAATGAATAACAAATCAACGCATACGCTTGACGAGTTAATAAAGAAACAAATTGATGAGTTTGATGCACAAATTAAACGTAATCGTAAACGTAGTAAACTTAATATTAAAAAAAAGAAACGTAGAACAAAGGAAACATCAGCCACACCAATTACTGATATATTCTCTGATGATAGACTTGGTGATGATCTATTGAATCTGTTTAAACCGAACGCTATCACGTATGAAAATGAACTTTTTACTAATGTAGTAAATGATATACGTGAGCTGTTACGCAATGGGAAAGTTTTAAATTTATTGGGTGTAATAAACAAAGAAGATGGAACCACGATACGAAACTTTTACGCTACATTTTATAATAAAAATTCATTTGAAACATGGCTTCGTAATCTAGATCACAAATCAGATACTAATGAATGGGTTTTTACAGGTAGTATCAAATACGAAGATTTTGGTATGAAACTAGTACAAAGATCACATAGAGGCGCTGGTATTAATATGAAATATAGAATCAAAGAATACATCGGTCAATATTGTTACATTCCTTCTGAAGATTTCTGCTTTCTAAAATGTTACAACGCCTTACGTGGGTTCAATCAAGAACAAGCTAAAATTATAATCGAGATGTTTAATGACTTTTTATATAAAGAGAAAGCTACATCTAGAACAGGAGTAATGTCAAACAGCAAATTTTCTCAATTCAATAAATACTTTGGAGAATGTGTACAGTATTACAGTGCTACTAATCGTCATTTAAATCCTAGAGGTATTACAACCTCTCATGATTACGTTTATTACAATTATTCTCACGAAGGTTCATCAATAGGTCATTATTGTTTAATCAATAAATCTCATAAATTAAAAGCTATTAGAGAAATTGAAAATAATTTCAAACCAATATATAAAACAGTTACTGATGAAAATTTAACAACGCTTCCGTATAAAACCATAACAAAGAAACCAATTGACTATGGTTCAACATATATATGGGATCTTGAAACTTATCCAGATCCTCGTTGTCCAACAGCTCATCCTATTCCTTATGCTTTAGGCGCTATCAATTTCAATAAATTCATGT
Organism: Prostheceraeus crozeri; assembly: GCA_907163375.1. Taxonomy (NCBI): domain Eukaryota; kingdom Metazoa; phylum Platyhelminthes; order Polycladida; family Euryleptidae; genus Prostheceraeus; species Prostheceraeus crozeri. The sequence continues at coordinate 50,231 of CAJQUW010014326.1, forward strand.
GTTGCTTACCAAAGCGGAGATTGTCAGAAGTGGACAAACGTTTATTATGTGACATGATGAAACTAAAAAAGAGTCAAGATCCAGAGGAAATTAAAGAACTTAAGAAACAGATAAGTGAATACAACAACTTAACTGGAGCAGAACTTAACAAACTTCAACGTTGTGTGCAAATCTTTATTAGGAAACAAGATGAATGTCCGTTCGGGGGAAACCCAGAGGACGTATGTCCGATACATCAATTTTTCAAAAACCTTGGATCTTTTAATCATTCGAAAGTAACTTTAATAGCACATAATTCATCAGGATTCGATGCATATTTTCCACTCAAATCTAATTTTAAATTAAATAAACCACCGCTTAAAACATCAAGAGGAATACTCACTGCTTCTTTACAAAATCCTTATACAACTGAAAGTGTTAGTAAGTACATTCAACGTTCCTCTAGATCTAAGCAACTAGGTGACTCTACAAAACGTAACATAAAACCAAGCAAACCTTTACAAACTATTGTAATGAAATGTAGCTATCAACACGTGAAAACAAGTCTTTCCAAATGGTGCGAGAATTTTAAAACCCCTACCAATATGTGTAAATTAAATTATGAAATTGGCGAAATTACACATGACAATTATCAGGAAAAAGAACATTAGTGGAAACCGTATTTAATTAACGATGTTCTTTCTTTAGCTTTTTGTATCTACAAGTATAATCAAGTAATGCAAGAATTAATTGGTGAAGATATAACTACTAATTTAACATCTTCTGCTTTAACATTTAACGGTTGGATGAAGAACGTACAAGATGACAATACACTTATACACTCACATACTGATTTATGGACTAGAAACTATGTTAGAAAATCTGTTAAAGGTGGAAGAGTTTCAGCCAATATAAGACATTACGAATCTCCATTTTGTAACATCTTGCTACCAATATTACAGAGGTATTTACCTGGTCATAATAATTTAATGGATTTAATGAAGCAGTATAATCAGTTGCAAGACAAGAATGCTCTTTGTAAAGAAATTGAACATAAACTACTCGACCAACGAAATGAATTCTTAATGGCTTTTGATGCAACATCTTTATATCCATCAGCTATGTATGACGAACATTCAGAATACCCTAAAGCTGAATCCGCTAGAAAATTTAGACAAGAAGAAGAACAAGCAGTATTATATCAATTTAACACTCAATCATTCCGTCCTAAAACTGGAATATTCACAGTTGTGTTTCATTATCCTGATGAGATGTTTTTTCAACCAGTTCCTGCGAAAGATAAGGTAAAGAATGAAAACAATTGCAATCAAGAAATAATAAGGTTTAGGAGTGGAATGTGTTATGATGTATTAACTTCTGTAGATATACAAGAAATTGTTAGATGCGGCGGGAAAATATTATCTATTACAGATGGTATAATTTATGAAGAAAATTATCACGTTTCACCATTTCGCAAATACATTGAAAAGCTCTTCAATTTAAGAAAAAAATATAAAATAGAAGGAAACACTAGGCGATGAGTTAATTAAATTATTAATGAATTCACTATATGGAAAAACCGTACAAAAAGACATAACCACTAAATATCATTTATGGAATGAAAGTACATTGAGAAAAAATTTCACTCAAGAAGTAAAAGATTTTGAAAAAGTAAATGATGAACAATTCTTAGTGAAAGTAGAAATGGCAGATGATGAATTTCTTAAAGCTAATATTACAGACACTGAAAAGACGGCCAAAGGCCTGAGCAACTACGCTACGACATCATTCATGCCATCACATTTAGGTTCTTTTATTCTTGCTCACTCTAGACGAATCATGAACAACTTTATTTTAGAAATTAATGGTTTTAAAGAAAAACACATACATTACACAGATACTGATTCCATATACATTTCCAATGAACTCTTCAATAAATTAGATGCGGCTGGATATGTTGGCGGGGAATTATGCCAAGGGAAAAATGATTATGGTAATGGGGGAATTATATATGGATTGTTTATCGCTCCCAAAATAAAATATTGTATTACTGTAGATGAACAAGGGAGACTTAGTGAAAAGAAAACATTTAAGGGTTATACAAAAACTAAAGTAAAAGTAGAAGATTTCATTCAATTATACCATGGCGAAACATTGACAACAATTGTTAATAAACCATGGAAAAGATCTTTAGAAACTGGTATTAGTATTCCTGATAAAAATAATAACACTGAAGAAAAAAGATTCACTGGTAAAATAAATATTCTTAAACGTCAAGCGCCTAATGCAAATGGTATTATGCTACCTTATAACGGAGAAGATGTGCAAGACGAAATATTTCAACGAATAAAAAAAGAATGTAATATAATTGAATACACTGATAGTGAAGACTGGGAAGAGGAATTATAACTCTGTGAACAAATCTTCTATTGACTTTCAGTCGGGGCAAAGCCCCTCGAGGCGAAGCCTAGTCAGTGAACAAATCTTCTATCGACTTTCAGTCGGGGCAAAGCCCCTCGAGGCGAAGCCTAGTCAGAGAACAATTGTTCGATAACTCTATCATGTACTTTTTTATCAATATTGATTGTGATAAAACCATAGTCGTTTGCCCAAGCATTACAGCAAGATTGTTTAAATTCATCTTTATCTCTTATACATAAGTCTCTTAACAAATCACTTAGGTTTCTTGGATTGATTTCGAAAATCATAAAAATATTAGCATTCTTTCTAATAACACTTCCATCTAATGAATACATACTTTGTGTTAAATAAAAAACACTACAGTTATTGTGTCGTCCTCTTGTAAAATAATTTCTCTGAACTGCCTGATTTCTATCATTAACACAATCATCAAACACGACACAATGTTTTTTCGTTTTATTTAGTTTACTAGGATCTTGCATATTCCCACTATCATCTATTAATTGTATCGATATGTGTTTATTTTTATTGGGTTCTACTAGTTGTTTATTTTTCGCTGCTTCTTCACACCAGGAACTTATTTCTTCTTCATACTCCGATTTTTCATATTCTTCAAACAGTGAAGCAATTGCTGTTTTTGTAAGATTATTTTCAAAACCATATTTCAAAAATTGATAAATAGGTTGGTCTGCTGTTGTTGTATAAATAATAAGATTGTTATAATCCAAAAATTTGGGTGTCGTGAGAATTTTGAATAATAGATACGTTTTCCCACAACCTGATCTTCCACAGATAACTGATAAAACTTTATTGGATAGGTTTGGATGATGATTGAATTTCACTTTCTTGTTTAGTGGATATTTTACAGAACTGCTTTCACTCATTTTTAAGTCAATATTTTTAATTACACCTCTCGTAATAATAGGTCTATCATAATCTCTTCGCCGCCAAAATTTATTGCCTTTCGTTTCTCATCTGTTATTCTAATAGTAATTGAATTAATTGTTTTTCGTGTCACGGGAAAATATATTAATGATTTTGGGATTACATTTAAACTGTAACCAATCGGAACTGTAAATGCTGGATAACTGAATATATTATTTGTTAACTTTCCATTAACATAACCACCTTCTATAATATCACATTGAACATTGATTGAATTTATTTCAGTTATTTTAGGTATATTTTCACTGATATGAAAACCTTGTGCATAGAGTTTCTTTTTAAATCCTAATAGTCTTGATAAAGATTTGTCAGTATCAAAATCAACTTGATGATTTTCATCTAAAGTAAGAGAAAATTTATTTACTGCTGGTTCAACTGCGAAATGTAATTGTTTCTTGTCTTTAAATTGAATGCCTAAATGTCTTTTTATTTCATTGGAAATCGATTCAACTTCATAAGATCCAGGAAGAAAAGTTAATTCTTTCCAAGTTTTACCTTTGTCATTTGAATATTTAAATCGATCATTTACATCTTTGATAATATTTTGTATAGTGTTAAATGTTGAAAAACTAGTTAATGCTACTTCATAATGTTTTTCTTGTTCTAAGTGAATAATAGGGTCTAAATTACAAGTATGCGAGGAAGTAGTTGTTATAAATTTTAATGACGTACTAAATTTTGATGAGGACAAAATCTCGGTTAAATTTTCTAAATGTTTATTAATTTTTTCTAGTTCTCCCGAAGACATTTTTAACTAAATAATTTAGATAAGCTTTTGTAGTCTTTTTCACTAATAATTTTCTTTTCTGATAGTCTTTTTAAGATTGCATGTATTTCGTTAAAACTAGAGTTATGTCCTTCTTTTGTTGCAGCTAATAAAATCTCTAATCTGTTTATTAATTCTTGCGGATCATCGGGCAGGAAAACCGTTGTCTCTTTTAGACCTGTTCCTGTTTTTGAGTAACTAGTCGGTGTTGAATAACCAGTTCTTGCTGGCGAAGCAGCCATTGGTGTTGAATAACCAGGTGGTGTTGAATAACCAGTTCTTGCTGGCGAAGCAGCTGTTAGTATTGGTATCTTTGTTCTTGTTTTACTGCTACTAGACGTTTTGAATAATAAGCCATTCAAATTTTTATAACGCTTAAGAGTTTTTACAGTTCCAACCTTGTCTAACATAGTTTTGTATTTCAGTAGATCATCAGTATGATAGTTATCTAAATCCGCTCCTCTTAATAAATCCACGAATTTTCTGTCTAAACTGAAAGCTGTTTTGTCTGGTGTGAAAATTAAACTTTTTTTAGTATTTATAAATAATTCTTCACCACCTAAGTAAAATCTAAGAAATGGCTTACCATCCATAAACATTGTAGAATGTTCAAATAGCATAGATTTCGGTAATTTCTTGTCTATGTTTGCTTCTAACAAACCATAATCATCCATGATGGTTTTCTGCACTGGATCAGATATATCAATTCGTTTATTACGAACTGCGAGTTCTTTCTCAAGAGTTTTGAGTGGTGCAATAGTTTTTTCAAAATCAGTTTTCACTTGTTCAGTTAGGTGCATTTTTTCTAACATATCAGATTGAACGCCAGCTTGTAGCATTCGATATTGTCTATGTTTTTTCTTCATAATATTTTTCTGTTTTATTAATTCTTCTAGTTGTTTTATTTTTGCCTCATTTGTCTCATTTGTATTCATTATTTTATAAGATAATATTTGAATTTTGTGGTATCATTGGCACACAGCATAAACACTTTACTGAACAACTTATTTTTGTCCTATGGAACTTTGTTCTAACGTCTTTAATAAAGTTCTTATTTCTTCTAAAAAAGCTTCATTGTTTACTTTGTCTTGATATTTAACAGGTATTTTAGTTGCTTCTCTAGCTATTTGATCAAATTTTTCAATCTCATCTAACGTAATAACATTGTCATCACACACTCTCTGGAAGTAGTAATGTAGTTTATCATATACTTCTTTGACATGCGCATGTTTCTTACTTAAGGATTTTCGTTTCTTAGTCATTACAGATTTATCTATCACTGTTGCAAGTGACGTTGCAAAAACACCTGTACCTGTTAAAGCTGTAGCAACTACTGGAATTGTAAGAACGCCAGATGAAATGACAATAGTGAGAGCGCCTAAAGACATTGTTAAAAATGCTCCAACTCCTTGTGTCACATTCTTAACTATCGTCCATCTCTTTCTTAATTTATTATAATGTTCTAGTTTTGACAATAGTTCTCTCTCCTTATCTTTCATGTACCTGACTCTATCTTTGTGTTTTGCTTTATCCATTTCATATGATAATGAAGGATATAAGGGGGCTGATGGTTCTTTTGGGTTTTCATTTTCCATTTTTAAATGAATATTTTTGTTCATATTCATTTTTGTTTTTGCTAAATTTCAGAAGGCCCCTATTTGCATTTTTGATTTGTTAATTTCAAGAGGACCCTATTTGCATTTGGATTTGTTCAATTTCAAGGGGTCTAATTTAGCTGTTTTTTTATAAATTTCAAGAGGGGCCCTATTTTTGCATTTTGATTTGTTAAATTTCAAGAGATCCCTAATTTTAACAATTTTTTATAAATTTCAAGAGGACCCTCATTTTTCATTTTTTTTCATTTTTTTTGTATCTACCTGGGGTGTGAGATCCGGTGCTGAGCGAAGCGATGCGCCGGATCTCATACCTATAACTACTGACATCATCTAATTCGATTTTGCACTTAACACTAACTAACAAAAGTTGCACTGACGCACCATTTCATTTGTGCAAAAGTCAATCATCAGAAATTTATTGCCATCACCAGTAGCATACAAGCTTAAACAGTACATATGGTAAACTCATTATTGAAGCTGAGCTGAATAACATTCAATTCTTGGCAGGTAGGAAGCGATACTTGTCCAACTGACACAGTTCGAGCGCCGGAATGGCGAACTAAACTGATTCTAATCTCAGAAACAAAAAGTGTTCATGAGGAGAACTTAAAAGAAGAATTCATGTCATTTCGCTAGTCTGCTATCTGACTTTCTAAACTAAACTTAGCAACAACAGGCCTATCTATTTCTGATTAATTTCATGTTTTGGCGTTTTGTTTGAATCTCTTCTGTTTCCATCAAATACTTAAAGACCTTTTGTATTGATTCATAGCTCCATTATGTCTATCAAGATTCTGAGGTTTTCTCTGGAAAATGAGAGTGCCAGAAATGATAATAGTGATGATAAAAATGCATTGCCTATTTTAACCCAGTCATATTTTAGGAGTGGGTTATATGGGCACTTTACTTAGACTCACATTACACGGAAACTATCAATCGTGAGTCTAAAAGGAAGTTAGATCGTCAATCTGCATGTAATTACGATGAGGGAACAGTTTTCGTTCGCCACGAACAATCAATCTACAAAGAATGAGAGGCTTAGCCAAATAAGTGTCTGATCTCATTGTTCTTACTTCAGTGATCAAATTTAGGCATTTTTATTGTTATCCTCCTAGTGCGTGCGCACGTGTCTTCCTCAAATGAGTTGTGCTGTCACATACGGAAAAACAATGACCATAGCTAGATCACTACTGAATTTAAAGTTCATTCGAGCAATAGGTTTTGAGATAGAGGCCGAAGAACTCTAATTGCCCATATTAGTCCCGCTTCCCCTAATGCGTAAATTCCAGTAGTTATTTTAAGCTGATGATGAGTAGCAAGCCTATTGCATTTTTTATTTTTATCTTCATGGTTTAGGTATTCCTTCATTTTTTGAAAAGACGGTAAATTTTGTTTGCAATGCTCCACAAAGTGGGCAGGTAATTTGAAAGTTTCAGGAAATTACAAAATGCAGGCTATGGGCGACTTGCGCAAATTATCATAAAACTGAAAACAACATGCTTGCCTATACTGCTTCTAATACACACCTTATATCTAATGTCAAGTTTTTGATAAATAGAATAATGCATGCAAGTAGAATGTACAGTGTGACATGTGATTAAATCATATTGCTTTGAAGTGAAAAGCCTCATTGAATTGCAAGTCGTACTTTAGAATTGATTGCACGTAAACTACTCATCATTCGAAGGGTGTTGAATGTCATCATTAGAAAGGATGATTAGAAATTAATGATGAAGAGAAAGCATCCGAGATTTAAGAGAATCGAACTTCAAAATCAAAATTAATCTCTCATATACATTTTGTTTTATTTTTCACTGATAAAGGAAAATATGATGCATAGAGTAAGATATATATGTATAGGTAAAGTGTCGACTCAAAAAGGGATCTGTATACAGTAAAAATTTTTACATGAAAAGATTCAGTTTTTTGCGTAGTATCTTTTCAGTATTTTTCACTAGTATGAAACAAGTTTGATATCAAAAGGAATGAATATTTGCTAATAAGCATCCTAACTAAGCGGAAATTAAGCTGATTATCAAGGGAATTTCATGAAAGTATTGTAATGGAAGTCTTCATGAAAAAGTCGCGATATTATTCATGCTTTCTTGGTTGAAATTTCAACTTTTTAATTCAATTTTCACCGGCATGATTCTATTATTCACTAAATTCATGTTGCATTTCTAGAATCTGAATGGTGATATGGACCCATTTACATCTTTCAAGGTTAATTGAAATCATTGTCTTTGATTATGTGATTTTGCTCTGCCAGTGGCAGGTTGCCTGTGACATGATCACGCTTAAGAAAATACTACCGAGTTTCCGCATAAAAATGATAGGAACACATCGAATTGCTAGTTTCACAAACATTAAATCCCCTAGGCTGTCATGACAATAAGGAATCATTCACAGATAGCAGCACCAGAGTTTTTAACGTGTGTGAAGTTGGCGGAACCGCCAAACTGAACCATTATTTTTACAGCGTGATTCTATTCGAAACAACTTCTACTTTATCAATTTCGGCCTCCGGGTCGCGAACCTGGACTCAGATCCCAATAATTCTTAGTCTTGCTTTAGAAATTCAAGTTTGCAGATAAAAGTGGTTCAGTTGTGAAGTTAGCGGAACCAACTTCAAAGTTTCGATGGTAGGCGCAGTAAATCAGTACTATTTTGACACTATCTGATCTAATTTGTTACGCTGATCACAAATCTATCTTTCAATATTCACAGCAATGCAGTCAAAAACGGTAATATCGCAAAATGTTCATGTGTATGTGAAAAGTTAGCGGAACATTTTTCATTACAGCGTGATTCTATTCCAAACAGTTTTTCCTTTATCAATTTCAGCTTGCTGATCACGAATGGGCTCAGATTCCACAAATTTTCAGTCGTTATGGAGAAATTCAAGTTTAAAGACAAGTGGTTCCGCAAACTTCACACACGTGAGTTTCCGCAGGTACTCCGCAGATTCACATTTGCAGCACACACGGACAAGAGTCAAAGCTTAAATTAAGCAGAGGAAAACAAAGTTTCCAATTATATAAGCTTACGTCTGCTGCAATGCATATGTGCGGCAAATTCTGTATTACTTTGTATTTTTTATGGAAAATATTATTTTTCATTAAAGTCGTCTAGATCATTACAGTTGTCTAGCAAATATTTAGAAGCATTACAAAGCTACTGTGTTTTAATTCCTTTATTATATCTCAATGCAAATTCTGAAGAAGTTCCAAGTGAAACAAGCAACAGATATTAAAGGAAAATGCATTGAAGGATAGCATGACGTGCGAATCTTATAAACGAGTTCTGGTAGCTTTCAGCTTTGCCATCAAGCATCTGCGGATGCCTCAACCTGTTTCTGTGGTGATTGGATGATCTTTGATAAACTTATTTGAGTGGGTCAGCAGTCGAGGCGGTTCATCTAGTCTTGAATAGGCCGCATGCACATAGACATCGGTCCATATCAGACAGATGACAATAACCACGACGATAAAATGAAATATCTCCACGATTTTATCGTTATCGGTTTATTGTGAACACGCCGCGCCGTAAGTCATAAACCATAAAACACACATCCTGAAATGCCGACACATTGCTGGAATGAGAGCGCGCTGGCACACAGCACAGACAACAAGACATCAGAAATAAGCGGTGTCATCTGAGCAACTTGTTCGAAAAACTTTCGACCTATAGTCCGGCAGCCAGAACGAGTTTCTGCAGGGAACGAGGTCGAAAGTGAGACTTTCACAGAATGATGTACATCCTATGCCTACCATGAATCTGTACGTCTGCCGAGTTCTAGTGAGTTCCTCCTCTTGTCAGACAAGATCAAAGAAAAACACATGTAAATCCAATTGGACGCAGATTGCAGTTTTTGGCTAAAATGAAAGTTAGTATGTTTTCTCTGATTGAACGAAAAGCACTAAGCCCAGAGTCATAATTTTAGACATGTAATGTCTTCAGGTCATATCCTTTCATTTCCATGCACCCTTGTTTATAAAGCTAAACGCATTTAGATTTGGCGAGCCTCTTAATGTCGGCAAACACAAACATTTTGAGCAACTTTATCCACATTCAACCACATTATCACATACATTGCCGATTAGATGCATGATAACAGCACATGCACATCATAGGAAATGACCTGAAGACATTCCATGCCAAAAATTATGACTCTGGGTTTAGTACTTTTCCTTTAATCAAAGAAACATAGAAAAATTCATTTTAACAAAAAAACTGTAATTTACGTCCCATTGGATTTAATGCGTTTTTCTTTGATCTTGTCTAACAAGAAGAGGAACTCACTAGAACGCGGCAGACGTGCCGATTCGTAGTAGACATATGGTGTGCGTCATTCTGTGAAAGTCTCACTTTCGGCCTCGTTCCCTGCAGAAACTCGTTGTGCCTGCCGGACTACTATTGTGTGTCTCTCCGTCCAAAACAGGTCCTTATCATGGATTTTTAAGAAATGAACGGATGAACTTTCTCTTTATTTCAATGTACATACATGTGTATACATGTCGTTAATAAAGAATTCTTTCAACTTACTAAAGTGGCTACATTTATCAAGAGCTTGAGTAATCTATGATGATAATCACAAGTAATGAGGAGCTAGGAGCTAACGAAAATAGTCTGCTAAAGCGCATTTTCTGTGCTTGCATTTTACATTGCTAATTTTCCAATTATTATCAGTTGCAAACATTTATGAGAGGCATATGAAGAAATAATGAAGAAAGTATGAGTTTCACACATGGCGGCGGAGGCAAAGTTATCGTTCTTGTTCATGAAGCCTTTGTGGGAAGGGAGCAAATGCATGATTACACTTTTGAGTTTGACACGATGGAGCTACAAATTTGCTTTGACTCGGTAAAGTACGCGAAATTCATATCTTCGAGAATTGATTTTCACATAATACCGCTTTGTCAAAAAGCTTTTTAGTCGATTCATACTCCTCTTCATGTCGTAGCGTGATTTCCTCTTATAGCCATCCGCAAGTTCTCTCATCTCTGTGACATAAGATGATGGGTACGCTCATCAGTTTGCAATAATTTGTGCGGCGAAGGAAAATTTGTAAGAGTATCATTCGGATTTTCCAAAGCTATGAAGATGCTATTGATGCGTGTAAATGATATTGTCCCTAACATAATATTTTGACTTAACAGATTGCGTGTAGCAGTCTTACTAATAAGGAATAGAAGTGACATTTTAAAACAGGTGAGTAATTAAAATCAAAATGTGACATTCACTGCTTTGCCTGCGGATCAATTTTCTAGTAATGTATCCTACATATAGTAGCAGTCATTTCCTTGAAATGCAGCACACTTCTGTACAAATCTGTTTTGTTGATTTTGACTTGATTCAGGGATGGTCGGCATTCGGTAGTGATGTGCGAGGTATTCACTGAATGCCAATCTAATTTTCTGCAAAAATATTGAAATATAGAGGGGTGCATCAATCGTTCCCAAACTACTGGTTGCTATTTAATGAAACACAGCTGATACCTTGCGTTGTCTAAATTGACCTTGACTATTGCCTGATGAGCAATTTCATCATTAATAATTAGTTAGCAAAAGGAAAAATTGTCAGTTATTCCCGATTCACTCTCACAACAACCAATCAAATTTGAGTTTCTTGAGTAAATTAGGTAGTAAATTAGTAAGTAAGGATACCTGAAAATAATATTGACTACGGATGGTATTCCAAACCTTGTCACTCTGACATCACTTTGAGAAGAGACAGCTGGCTTCCTCGTCACGTAAAAGCTAATTTTGTAAACAATTACATCGACAATGTGAAAAATAGATGCTCGAGCAAGAGAAACGAAGAGGCAGCTATGGAAAGAGTTAAGAAGAGGCTTGATAAAAATGGTTTCCGAAATGTGAACCTCAACACTAAAAAGGTGAAAAGGCATTCAGAAACCATTGAAAAAGAGAAAGTCTTCTTCTCGATGAAATTTATCAATGATAGCTGCACGAAGAGAATCAATAAAATCATCAAGAATTATGATTTGCCGATAAAATTAGGAAGCCAGCCTGCCTCTAGTCTCAAACAGTGTCTCAGTCGCAAGGAAGAGAGTAAACATGACAATTGCGAAGTCTGTGATCGTTTGGGGTGTAGTTTTGCCTGCTCTGATAAACATCTAGTATATCGGTTTACTTGCAAGTTGTGTCATGGCAGCTACATAGGTCAGACGTCAAGACCTTTCAATTTCCGATATAATGAACACAAGCGCAGCCTATCAAATAACAGCATGGATAGCGCATTGGCAGAGCACGCAAGACAATACCATCATGGACATCTGGCGATCACAGACTTCCAGCTAGAGATTATTGACAGGTGCAGATCACCGATAGAGACGAGACTGTCAGAAGCCAATCATATTGAAGAACAAAGACCAGCACTCAACCGAAGACATGAAATGACCAGACGTTGAACGTGCCCTCACTCCTGCCAAACCTTGATAATGCGAGCCGGCTCGCGAAAGCTCGGAATTGTACATAACTTTTAGCAAATAGACTGTACATATTTTTAGCAGCTTATCTTTTTTCGGGGAGACGACGCAAGTGGAAGTGAGATTCACTATGAAATGAAATTTGAGCTGTTGTTGTTCGACAGCAGCTCTTGGTTGATGGCCTTCTCGAAGATAAGAGCGTCCCATTGTCATTCAATAGCCAATAAAGAGCTGTGATAATTCGACGCTGCCTTACCAGATAATTGACGGGGACAATACATTTAAATTAATTTATTATCCATACAACTTGTTCATTGATACCATGAACATTTCCTCGAGAAAAGTGACTATAAACAAAAAATTACAACAATCTTAATGAAATGTTCTCATGATAAAGAGTTTTTTGACAATGAAAGAAGAAATAATTAATTTTGTGTGACTTTTGTATCAGTGGACAAAAAAGGCACTCAAAACGATGCCGGATGCTTCAAAACAGAACTTAGGATGAATCATGATAATCTCAAGAATGTCGTTTTTTCTCCTACACTCCAAAAATGAGAATCATGATGGAGGAACAGGACTGAAAACAATATAATATAAGTAAAGACAAAATAAAAAGCAAATGGGCATATGCGCATTTAAAAAGATGAATGCTATTTTGCCATTAAAACCACTATTAATCAATTTTGCCACTGAGAATACAAAGGAATTAATTGCTGAATAGTATATGAAGTGAATACCAAACCTTCAAACCTACTGTTTGCCCCTGACTTTGTTATGCAAGTAAAATTCAACGAATTGAAGGCCTTTCAGTTTGATGACTTAGGTCGCTCCGGCAATTTCGGACGGAGCTACAGCAGCATATGTCCAATCAAAAACTTTGCCTCCAACGTCAGCTACAACCAAGTAACCAAGTCTTTGTAGTATGGATAGTATAGTACCAAGGATGGCAGGTACGTTGGCACGTACCCATCATGACTGACAAGTCACCGGCTCCTATTAATCTTTTACACGTCGGTGTGATGTGGATTTTAAGTTGGGTGTAGCTTCAGCAGTAGTTCCTGAAGGAAGCACGATCTGTTTTGCACAATTTCATGCACTGATTGTACGTTAGAGTGTTCCAATATGGAGACTGCAGATCTAAACTCGGAAAGTGATTCATTTGGAAATAATTGCTAATTAATCTGCTCTGTTAATCTTTCAGATTTTGAAAGCAACTCGATTTCATGCAAACCTCTCTCCTTTCTTTAAATTTCAGTCAATAAACTCTCTTAAAAATATTTTTTGTTTTTCATTTCATTCTCCATGTGTGCCGTCTTTTCAGAATAGCTTTACGTCAACACATGACATCATTTTGCATGTCAAAATTACTGCAATCTTATATAGTACTAATCACAATTTGGTTTGAGAAATTCATCACGATTCTGTACATTTAGCGGTAACATTTCATATTTTATTTCAGCCAATTTCAATATAAAACTGGAAATTCGATATTAACTTTGATTCAAAATTTGAGCCTCCAAAAGATCCACTCAAAATATTTTGGCAGATTTTTTTGACTCTCTTTATAAGATGAATATTACATATTCCAATTAGCAAAAATTCCCTGAACTACTTGGAATAATGGTTTGGTGATATTCACCCTAATCAGGACATGTGAATTTTTATCTTCAAAGGGACATGTGACTCCATTTTGTGGTCATTGGAAATTAGTTATAATAAGATGCATTTAGCTTTATGTATGATAGGCAAATTCTGCCTAGAGAGCAGAACATGTTGATTTTCAATTATCATTAGGACTATGGCTATCTTTTAGTTTCACATCAAAGCAGCGGCACGTAATAACGAAAACATATTTTTACTAAAAAATATCTCAAAATTTAATCATAAGCTCTGAACAGCTTACAACACGCAATTAGCACAACATGTGATTTTTGATACTTGTCTGTGTACAGGGCAGCATCTTTCTCCACATTCATCACAACGAGACCGGGAGTTCTTCCCACACTGATTGCAGCGAGCTGAACAATTCGAGGACCGCCGTACTGAATCAGTAAGCACAGGAGATGCGCATATACCAATCACAACAGCGCAAACCTTTGAATCCTTCGGTGTTCTTTGCGCAAAAAATCTTGCATGCACGTTCGGACTTGCCAATTGAATGCACAGCTCACGCATTGAGTTGAATGTGAGGTTCACAACACTAAGATAGCTATAATATTGATTCGTCTAAAACTTTAAATTTTGTCTGCTGCCTTTCACATCAATCTTGATGACGTATACAAAAGGTTGATTATCAATGCTTTGTTTGATGAGTTATACAATTGTGTTATGCTATAGCAGAACCGCCAATTTTACAGAGATATCTGTGATTTCATCTGCAAAGGTAGATGTATCAGAGATTCCATAGATAGCTTGCTGCTTGATGCTAAATTAATTTGTCATTTTAAGTTCTTATCAATAACCACAATTTTGTCCGAAATCACGAATTTAATCTTTTATAGCTCAAAGCTTTCAGATGATTAACCATAGATATGAAAATACACGATGATTATCATCTTTTGAATATTTTGTTCTGTCGCAGAAATGCTTGACAGACAATTATTTTCTTAAAGTTGCAAAATAACATGAAAATGCTTCGCTGACCACAAAATGGAGTCACATGTACCTTTGAGGGTTGGTTAATGAAGGTTTTTTGCATGCAAGGGAAGCCAAACATGTTAGCTTACTGATTGATGACCCCTCTCCAATATAGACATTTTCAAAAGGTTTGATTTAGATTCTTGAGAAATGAAGAAGCTAGAAGCTTCTCAATTATCCTTTAAAGAAAACCGATGTATGCTTGCACAGGTAAGTCTGCGTTGAGTTGCTATATACACGTATGTGGGTAAATACTGATGCTGGCACTGTGTAGCTTTATTAAGAACAACGAATAAATTTTGCATTCATAACAGATTTGCAACCGAAATACAAGTCATCAAAGTATTCATTATTCGTTCTTAATAATGTGGTGGAGTCGACAGCATCAGTCTTAAGTCGAAATCAAAGGTCACTGATCAAATATTTGACGATCATCAAACACAGGCGGGCGTATCTATTGTAGTTATATGTTGGAGTCCGGAGTCCTTTCCATTGATGACTCCGGCCAAAGTGTGGACTATGAAACTCATTCTCCGACCCTGCATCCCTGATTACACAGTAGGGAACACAATAATTGTACACATTGAGTGGATGTTCAGCAACATTGCAAATCACGGGTACGAAAAATTGCACACAAATTAACACCAAATTCCATTACAATTTGAAACTAACAATTGATGCGATATTCTTGCATCTTCAGAGAGATTTTGTATGTCTTTCATTTGAACATTGACTTTGTTTGTATATGCTGGTATGAGTTTGGCATGTAGCGATTTTTGAAATGGCTGGAGATATATTTAATGAGAATGTTTCACATATCACTTATAGTGTAAACTTATCGCGTTTGAGGATTATTCAATTCACTTTATACAGACTGGTAGTAAAGGGCTCAGTCCTATAACGGCAAACCTAAAAAAAGACTGAACAATTAATTAAGAGCGGAATCTCAAAAGAGCGGATTATCAACATAAAGAGCGAACTAGCGTCCTGAAATGTTGAGTACAAATAAATAAGTACATAGGCCTACTCACATCAACATTTCATCTAAATACTGCTTAACATCAGTTCGTTTTGTGAGATTCGCTCTTATGAGACACCTCGTAGTAGTTATACTTCCTTTAGTATAGTTATTGACTTTATACACTTGTAAGTGCGTTTTCCTTTATGGGAGCAGTAATGTAGATTGACATCTTAAAATTCATTCGAAAATGCACGGAATTAAATTGGATCGACGGCAGCCATTTAGCCTGGTTAAGTTTATTGAAGCACCAGAAATATCAAAACGAGTGAAAAAGGAGGTTTCACAAACACAAGTTGTTTGGCAATCGATTTGTAGTAACGGCAATGAAATGAAGACAATGCCGTAATACTGTTGAAAAGAACATTCCTAAATAGAAGAGCGCTCCGATAGATTCACGGGAATATGGTTGAGCCAATGATGGGGTGGGGGGGGGACTCAAATACAAATCACCATGGCAACCACAGAGTAGGGATATATAGGTTGAGTGTCGACTCAAACAGGTATCTGTATACAGTGAAAATTTTTATATCAAATGATTCAGTTTTCTGCGGAGATTACGTTCCCGTGGTCCAAAAAATTATTTGAGCAGTCTTAAAAAAGTCAAAATTTTGCCAATTTAAATACTACCGAGATGACTCTCCTAAATAAGTAGTATGAAACAAGTTGGATATGAAAAGGAATGAATATTTGCTAATAAGCATCCTAACTAAGCGGAAATTAAGCTGATTATCAAGGGAATTTCATGATCCGTTTTATAATGAAAGTCTTCAT
Organism: Prostheceraeus crozeri; assembly: GCA_907163375.1. NCBI lineage: Eukaryota > Metazoa > Platyhelminthes > Polycladida > Euryleptidae > Prostheceraeus > Prostheceraeus crozeri. Next base: position 66,838 of record CAJQUW010014326.1, read on the forward strand.
GAAACAGTCGACATCTTATTGTGCTTTCTTGGCTGAAATTTCATATTTCTGTTTTATGAAAACAATAACAAGTCATCGAGTAGCCAATTTAACAAATATTACTTCTCCATAGCTGTCATGACACGTACAGTCTGTAAAATAATATCATTTCATTCCGCTTTGCCATCATGATCATTCAATTCCGTTGTAATTTCTTCAAAACTTCAAAAATTTGCATATCTTACATTCTTTGACAATACCACATGTATCTCCCTCGAGTTCATTTAATAAAATCGAAAGTGTATACACATTGGGGATTTGATAAATGCGGAGTTACCACTCTACCTAAGATACTTACTCTATGATGGCAACCTTGGATCAGTGCTATCACTTCGAGAACCATTTATTCTAAGATCAACTACAAAGAATTGAGCGGTCAATTAGGATACACATTCTATCAGCCATAGAGTAAGTCCTACTACATACCTACCCTATGGATTCTACGTCAATCTATTAAGAGACGCTTTTTGAATTATTTAAGCGGCGCATAAAGTTCCATTCACTCCGGGTGTGGCGCTGTTCCGGACAGAGCCTCACGCGTAATCCTTACGCGGACAGACACTATATGTTTAGAAGCATAAAGGATCATGTGGAGCTGTCTACATCAATATTATGGTTAAAATATACCCGATTAACCAAAATCTATGGCACTCCTATAGGAAACGTCCTACGGAATTATTGTAATTTTCCTATAGCGCGTAGTGCTATTGCTATGAAACTCCATTCTATGGCACTGTGGGAAAGTTTTGTCCCATTGAATTTTGGGGAACTTTGATCCTATTGCCTCTGGGACTAATTTGTCCCATAGACTTGTGGGAAATCCTGTCCTATCGAATTTCGGGAAATCCTGTCCTATCGATCTCCTGGAAATCCTGTCCCATAGAATTTTGGGAAATTCAGCGTGCATGGCAGCTACTATTGCTACAGCGTGTCTAACCCTCTCCGCGACATACTGACGCTTTATGTGATCGTGATTGTAAAGAATAATCAGCTTAGTTTAGCAATAGTGATAATGTCAATATAAAGACAACAACATGCATGAGGTATTTGCACTTTTTACTTTCGATCCCCTTGACATGTCGGTGAAAGTCTGGCCCAGATTTCAAAAAAATAGTTTGAGAATCAATCACACTATGGACAGTGGCGGACCCAAGGGGGGGATGCCGGGATGCATCCCCCCACCAGCTCAAACTTGATTGTGGATTGTAAATGTAAGCAATACATTTTGGCAATTTTGGCATTTTCTCAATGATTCTAGGAAAATAGGCTGAAATCATTGCTGATAACCAAAGACTATCAATGCTATAACAAATTGTTGTCAACTAATAAGCTTACTTGAAAAGAAGATGTAACTTATGACTGTTAAATTGTAAAACATAATGCCGTGCCTGAATTTGAATCTACGGATTTATTCAACTAGAGCACTGAGGCACCTGTTTGACTGCTTGAGTACAACAACAATCATCCCCCCTACCAGAAATTTCTGCGTCCGCCACTGACTATGGAGCATTATTTTTTTACTAATTTCATGATCATTCACTAAACGCCATTAATTCAAAAAACAGCCAATAATTTTTAATATTTTCTCTTTTTAGTCTTTTAAACACTTGCTTCGATGAAAAGTTTCTCAGAAATCATTCTCCATATTTCTTCTCTTCCATTGGGAAATGTAGTTGAAGTTGATCTGCAGCAAACGGGAAATAAATGATAAATATGCGATAAATGATAAGTTGATGATAGAACATAGACGTTCTGCATATAGGCAGATAAACTTCATTTAAGTGAAAAATGATGCAAAATATTGCAATTGAAGAATATTTGATAATTGCTATGTTTCTTGTATTGGAGATTTATATTATTTATATAGGATTATAGCATAATAAAGCAATTGCGCCCCGCTGTGATCTTGCAGATGAAAAATACGCCAGAAGTTTCATTTTACTTGCTTATTGTCACAACCGCGTTTCGTCTGCTCTCAGTAGGTGTGACACGCAGAATGAATCAAACTGATTGAAACATGATTCCTGCTAGAATATCGATCAAACAATGGTCCTTTCTTTTTATTCAAGTTGTCGATGCACTACTTCTCATATTAGTAATTTTTCTGTATATGTACTTTTTAGCTACTACTTATTCATTTCGTGATTGCTTGTCCAATGACTGTCCATTGCTTGATCGATATTCTAGCAGGAATCATGTTTCAATCAGTTTGATTCATTCTGCGTGTCACACTTACTGAAATCAGACGAAACGCGCTTTTGACAATAAGCAAGTAAAATGAAACTTTATGAAACATTATATTGGTTTCCATGCATGCATGTATGCGCGTATTCAAGGTGTAAGTATGTAAAGTTATTGTCTTTTCTAACTTTTTGCAAGCATCTTGCGATGCTGGTGAATTTTAGAATTAAAAGCACTGCTATTATTGATAAGATTTATGCTCCTAAGCTTTCACCTACTAAAACCGCATCAGATGAAACGAAAGAGGTTAAGCTTATTAGAGTGATTATCATGTTTGCATTAAAATTCAAATATGAATTTTGATTTTAATACATAATAAAAATAATTTCAAAAATTATGGACAATGGATTCAAGCTTCATAGATAATCAATATACTGTAGTGGCGGTGATATTAGATTTCTGTCCTTACATTTGGTCCATACATGCTTATTTAGAGAGGAACTCATCATCCTTATGAATAGATTCTCTTCTTTGTTTCCTTGAAAAGTCGGTCGAAAAATTCGGCATTGAAAACTGAAAACCTCAGTTTCATGGGAGTTGTAGCATGGGAATAACATTGAATGGGGAATCATGGCTAGTACATCAATAATACATTAGTGGATCACGCATACTTAATTACATACATGCATGAAGACAAATACAGGAAGCATCACTTATTTACTATATTCGAAAGATGAATACTTTCTCGTAATTATTTCCTTCATTCTGAGAGAATTTCAAATAAAATATTTATCTTTTTTATCATTTAAAAATTCTTAGATGCAAAGCGTCATTTTCTTATCACAAATGCTGCTTGATCTATTTCCTATCAGAACAACTAAATGTCGGAATTTACATTCCTTTATTTAAGGCGGCCGTCTAAAATTTCAACAACCAATAGTTAATTTATTTAACTGATTTACTTGTCAAGTAGCGATAAATGGTATCAACTTCCGTGATATAGCAGGCCTGCAGAAGAGAGAAGAAAAGTTCCGCAATCATTTGCCGCAATCAGCAGTTTTTATATTTCTCTTTGCGCTTTGCAAGGATTATTAGCAAAAGCAAGAATGCAAATTATGCAGTGGATGAAAATTAATAGATAATCGCTGAAGATAATCGCTTGAAATATGATGAACATTTGTCGGGCCACATCTGTGCGCCCAGCGGGATTTTGAACAGGAAATGCATAATGGAACAATCAGTGGCGTACCGAAGGGGGGGGGATGCAGGGGATGCATCCCCCCCCCGAAATTCGAAACTCTAAGTGATATGAAAAAGGGAGAAACTTAGGCATACTGAGCATGTGAAAATATCGAGTGTCGGCTTTCGTAAAAATTAATAAATCATCCTTTATTTTGAAATAAAAATACTCAATTTCAGACCAATAATACTTGATTTAACACTTGAATATATACCTTGTAAATTTCTATAAGTTTCTATCAATTTTGACTGTTGATCAAATTTCCTCTTTCATCCTTCACGATACACGGGTATGGGTATGAGTCAGGTGATTATGTCATCGACAAATATGTGAAAGTCGTTAATCCTATTCCCTTCCAAGTTCCTAGGTCGGAATTTAATGTATCTTTGTTGATATTTCTTGAAAGTGGGCGAAGAGTTTTGCTTTTATTGTCGGTAAATGAAATATTCAACACCTTTGTTTATCATGATAAAGAGGCGATTCAGCGAGAATCGTTGCGACTTCCTGTTGTGATAACACATTTGGAGATATTAGGATGCAATTTCCAGCGGCTGTTTAATCCATTAACTGAAGAAATGAGGTGAGTTTGATCCGTGCGTACATGTTTTGTTTATCACCACATTTCCAATCAACATGCCTAGGCCAAGTTTCTCGCGTTTCATTTGTTCATAGAAGCATGGCTTGACTTATAAGTAATTTAGTCGTAGCTACAGACAGATTCAGTTTATCACATTGACTTGCTGCAGTCTATATAGTGAACATTTCTATTTGTCAAATTATATTTTAACTGAAGAGTAAGTACATGTATGCTTATGAGTGATTTGCATTTTCAATGCAATAAAATGATGAAATCTCAATCAAGGTCGGTGATGCAATATACGGAACGGAGTAACCTCCACAGCGGCAACAGAGCCCTGCCGCTGCGTCGCTTCTGGTAGCAGATTCGACTTACCTCGACGTGACAACCCTCGGCCCCGGGAATCATTCCTGGGTGGTTGTCTTTGGCGGGAATGTGTTAGAGTAACGCTAACGAAGCAGTCGGAGGAAGAAAAACTCATGGGCTTAGATGCATCACCGACTAGGCCAATAGCAGTAGGATGTCCCCTAGTTAAGTTGGCCACCTTAATAAATTAGTCTGACTTTTCCGCCCCTACCTTGATCGGATGACCTGTCCGGGGGTAGTGCTGAATGCAGCGACTTCGACAGTCAGTGAATCTAACAGGTACCCTGATCGAATCAACCATTCGAGAAGGACCGACCTGATGGATGAGACGGAAGTTTAATGCTGCACTCAATTCGCCAGCAGCTCCGATCGTGAGAGGGTGGTTCCTTCTCACCTTGAGGGTTAGGTAGGGAATTAAGGACCAAAATATACTTGCAAAATACACAAAAGAATCATGATCCGTTATCTAAAATGTATGAGTTAGTAAACGTATGATAATTTATCTGAACATTACCTGTAATAGGTTTATCTGATGTCTGTAGCCAAGGCGTAACCCACTCTGAGGAAATGTCATTGACGGAAGAGTCGATTGCTGATTAGATAGGCCTACTAAGGAACGGTTGGATCAGATTACGTCAAAGAACCGTCAAAAGATATTATAGAGAGAAGTGAAACAAGACGAAATGTGTTTGATTATTGTAATTCCTAAGTTTGTTAAGGTTACATAGATTTATATTAAGATTTTGATGATTCAACGAAGCATGGAAATAATTCAAATAGGTTGATGAACTAAACATTCTGAGGAAAAAAGTCAGTCACTTGAATCTGCTGGCGCTGGCCTACGTGAATATCAGCCATCATTATTGGCATTAATACGATAACACGTTAGTACATGTAATACTTATAGCTCTTTTGTATTTTTTGTTTGTCGGCACTTGAATAAATTTTGTCGGAAAGCGATGCCCCCAAACTAATTTCCAATGCATAGTTGTACCACTGATTCGGTCATGATAAATGTGTAAGATGTCGGCAGAGTTTGAACGCTGGCAAGACTTTTGGCGACAACAGCCATCGTCCAACCGATTGACGGAGGCGCTGAGAGAGTGTGATAAGAATCTCTATCTATATGTACATAAACTCCTAACCATTTTTTTGATCACCCCAGTGACAACATGTACAGCTGAGAGATCTTTCAGCCTGCTTCGCTTACTTAAAACCCATCATAGGGCAATGATGGGCCAAAGGCGTCTAAACGGACTCGCACTTCTGGCCGTTCACAAGGACATTAAGTTGTGTTACGATTCCGTTGTACAGGAATATGCGAGAATATTTGATTCTCGATTGCGATTGATAGAATAAATTTGCATCATATTATTATCCGTTTCATTCATCCATTTTTATAATATCTATTGAATATATGTAGGCTAATAAATGCATGAGAGATATGCATGTACCGGTACTATTATATATACGAGTATATACATTCTGTTAATATATTTTGAACGCAGTTTTACGGATTTTTGTATTTTTTGTATATTTTTGTTTTTTTGTTTGAGCGCAAGTGTATATGATATTTGATTTGGCTTGATTCAACAGGTAAATCACATGCAGCTAAATCGACTAGGTCTATTCATACAAGTTCTAAAATTTTTGAGGTCAGTATTCAAATATCATCCCCCCCCCCCCAAACGAAAATCCTGGGTACGCGCCTGGGAACAATGACTAAAACCCGAGCAGGCAAGTCTGCAAAGTTTCGAGGAAATAATCCATAATGTAAACATGAGTTTCACTGTTCTATTTCAAGACGATCACTTGAGAAACCTGTGAGTTTGTACTAAGATTGCTTGCACATAGGGGTCAGACAACGTACCTGCTGCCCATGTACCTAGCGCAATGAATGAATCACACAAGGTAGGCGTTACAGACAAGCGGGAAAGTTGTGCAGCGGCTACAAAGCTGAGTGACTAAAGAAACGTATTGGAATGGAATCCTTGCTACCTAGACTATCTAAAGTTATTACCACATGTATTTGGGAAACATCGTTAATCTATAGAATAAAGGAAATTATACAGTGCATCTTAGTCCATTCAATTTTTGGTTTAGACTTTAATATTCTAACTTATAATTTGAAGTATGAGCTTAAGGCAACCGAATTGAATATTAATGACGACTTCCAGAGAATTATTTTCTTTTACGATTATGCTTGCGTGTATGTGTATTAATTTTTCGTGTTAGAGTGCCGTGGTACACTTATTAAGGTTACTTAATTTTCAAGAAGAACAGCATTATAACACATTATTGCGCAGAATATTGCGCACGGTGCATCACGAATGTAATAAACAAGTGTAGCACTACTGTAGTACAACCCTGATAAAGCGCAATAACACTTAGTTATAATCGCTAGCATTGAATAATCAGCTCGAGAAAATGAAAAATCAAACACAAATTTTCTTCAACCAATTAAGAAAAAATATTAAATTTTTTTCTGTGTAACGTTTCGCTTTCTGCTTCTGCTGGTAAAATCATAAAAATAAAGGGAACTTTAAAATCACATTGAACGAATTGTACTAGAGTCTGATGCATGGGAGCTGCCTTTTCTTGTTCCCACAGGCCGACGAATTTCTATGTTCTTTGCTGAGGTGCATAGTTGACCATTGAATCACTTTCATAGAAGGATTGGCACTGTATGCAATTAGCAGTTGATAGACATGTGATATAGGGACAGTCACGTGAACTCACACTCTAGATCTTATTGTGCGAGCCGATTCTCCAACATATGTCGATGTGCAACCTGTACATTCAATGAGACATATACAAAACTTTAGCAATCACACTACAGATTTGTAAGACTGTGTACAGTATTTACAGATAGCTATCATGTATACACTAATGCCATTTTTTATATATCCTCGTCAATCCATTGAAAATTGAACTTAGGTGAAATTCAAGAAATGTGAAAAAATGATGCTTTGAAGGAAAATGACATGAATGTAACACAAATTCCAAACGGCAATGCAAGAGCGATTGTCCAAAGAAAGTTATCAGACATGCCATGAAGCAAGTGAGTATATCGAGTGAGAAAGAGGTGAAAGAGAAAAGTTGTGGTCATTATTACCAAATAGCAATGAATTGAGAATTCAAGAGAAATAAAAAGAATATGGTACAAATGTAGCTTGCCACCTCATTGAATGTCTGTTTCCCTAATAAACCTCTATCTCATATTTTACTACCCATGTCACAACAGGAGTGTATACATGATAGCTAACTGTGTATACTGTACACAGTCTTACAAATCTGAAGTGTGATTGCTAAAGTTTTGTATATGTCTCATTGAATGTACAGGTTGCACATCGACATATGTTGGAGAATCGGCTCGCACAATAAGATCTAGAGTGTGAGTTCACGTGACTGTCCCTATATCACATGTCTATCAACTGCTAATTGCATACAGTGCCAATCCTTCTATGAAAGTGATTCAATGGTCAACTATGCACCTCAGCAAAGAACATAGAAATTCGTCGGCCTGTGGGAACAAGAAAAGGCAGCTCCCATGCATCAGACTCTAGTACAATTCGTTCAATGTGATTTTAAAGTTCCCTTTATTTTTATGATTTTACCAGCAGAAGCAGAAAGCGAAACGTTACACAGAAAAAAAATTTAATATTTTTTCTTAATTGGTTGAAGAAAATTTGTGTTTGATTTTTCATTTTCTCGAGTTGATCTTTCCAACCACTTGTGAAACAGTGGAGTCAACCTGATGGTACACCTATTAAAGGTTTTGAAAGTGAAATTAAAGAACGGTTTTCTAAGTGATAACTAAAAGACCAAAAATAATTGGGTTATAATTCAATCAGATAGTAGTGTATAAATTGTTGGAACACCGAGGACTTGATAACTTACTTCATGGCTTAAAACACCGATTCGAGGATTTCACCAAACGTGGATTTCTCAGATGACGCAGCAGACTCGTTGAAAGAACCCGATTAGCCCGAACTGAAATTTAAAACATAATATGCCTGGGCCAGTTAGAAAGCTATGAAACAAGCGGAATCAAAAGATACACCCGGTATCTAATAGAAGAAAAATTCTGTTCTAATTTCGATGTAACTAACTGCTGCATCATTTAAGTGATTACAGCTTATCTTCAAAACTTATAGCATAAATTTATGCGTAGGTCTTCGCTGAGAAAGGTTTACGATTTTCAAATTAATATCCTGAATAATTTAATCTAGTTAAAATATTCAAATTTACAATAATTTTTGTGCTATGATAACGCACATCGCATAGCACTTGAACGTATTGTTGAAATGGCTACTTTACACATACGACAATTGAACGAGGAATAGATAAGACTGTCTACATAAATCTTATATTACAGTAGTTCTAATTCCCACCTCGAAAAATCTAAATAATTGCATAATTCAATAAAACAGTGCGTGAATGAATTGTTGAAACAATGAGGACTTGATGAGTTGACTAATGGACTATACAAATGATACTGAACAATGATACTGAACAACTGAGGTTTCATTTGAACTTACTCCATTGGTGTGATGATTGAGACAAACCGGATAAGATGATTGATTCAGCAAACGACGGATTTTCATAAAAATACGAGACACGGAGACACGACCAAAGGATGTGATTAACAATGACTGTTGCACATGCCAAAGGCATCTGAAATTATACTGAACATGCAAATGTTGCAATATCATTGGACAAAGTCAGATTACGGAGTCAAAACTGTCGCTGCGCGTTTGCTTCTTTTGGATAGCTTCTATGGCACTCATATTTTCCCACTTCCAGTGCAATTGGATCCAATTGACTTCGATTGAATGGTGAGGTGTGCTATGGCACTCCCATTGCGTGTCATAGAATGCCATAGAGTGCCATTGAATTTGGTTAATCGGGTAGGCTTTTGTAAAATATTACTCAAGAACGTATTCTTTTGTTTTTAAGTTTTGAAATAATTACTATCAATACAAGATTATTTATTCAAACATATAAATGTTGGCTTTGGCAACATATTACCCATTTTAACAGGTGTAGTGTCTCTTTTGACGCCTCTAATTCTTTAATTAATAAATGGCACGTCAATTGCTTAAAGATAGTTGTGTCAATGTTGAGAGATTTGAAGGCCTGCTGATGATTCCTGATGTTGGATACAATGGCAGCTATTCAGGTCAGTTTTCCCATTTTTCAACTGAGAATGCAACTTCATGAGATGACTAAAATTCCATTTTGTGATACAACGCTTATTATATTTGAATGACAACAAAGAAGTGAATTACATCATTCGAATCAACAACAAAGTAATGTCTAATTATTATCCAAAGACAATCGTGTCATACCATCGCCTGCCCCAGCCCCAACAGGCTGGATCATTGCACCATTTGACGCTCTTTGAAGCCTTAGTTCGGCGGTTCGGCTCTGACCGGACAGCAAATGCTGCTTCATTGTTAAGAGCTGCTACAGCAGAAAATGGGTTGCAATTACCGTTGTGAGCAAGAACACGATCCATCACAGCCTTTGCACCATTTGGCTTCTGAGTGAAGTCTCCAAAACTGTTCAAAATCTGATTTCCTTTAGCAACAGACCAATTAGTAACGCGAGATTTCAGAGAACTTGCAACTACAATATTTCTATTGCCTGTGCGGAAGAATATAGCTCCATTACAAACGTAGACAGCATGTTTTTCATACGTCCAAATTGCATTATATACTAAAACAAACCATCGCTTATCGATATACTTCTCCGTAATGTATTTATAAAACATATCAGCGAATTGATTATGGTTTAAGTTCAAATTACTCAATGCAAGTCTAGGTATATCTCTATGCAACTGAGCATGATAGTCACGTGTCATTGCATAATATGTTTGCTGAGCTTTTTGTTGAACATGCTTCATCTGGTTATTAGAGATCCGAGCGAAATATTCATTTGCCAACGGATGATTATATTTTACATGGATGTAGGTCGCCTGTATTTCATAAGCTTGTAACAATAACTGAACGCATCCTTTCATAAACTGAAATGAATGCTCAGGATGTTGACTAGTATATTTCTTGGCTGCTTCAAAGAGATTGGTTGATAGAACAGATTCAGTTGACATTGCTAAATACAGACGCTCTGTCGTTGATTGAAAATCATGTTCGTATTTGATTTTGAATTGGTTCACGAAACTGTCCTTCTGTGCTGGTGTTTTTGAGTTGACGATCTTTGATCGATACACACTTAATGTGCGTGTGCTTGCCTCAAGACTTCCGTAACTGAGTTGTACAGATGACCAATCAATCTTTCGCCGTACATCTTGAAACTGCTGACTGAATGAGTCAAGCCGATTATTTAGATTTCTAAATTCGTTCTTCAGATAAATCATTTCTGGAGATTCGATTCCCATGAAGCTGAAAACAATATCCAGAACTATTGTAGCTGCAGAAAGAAGAGCTCCAACAACAGTACCGACGGCTGATACCCATTTAATAAATTCCATCGCCTTCATTGCTTTTGCTACACTTTGAACAGCTGATATTCCAAGCTTTATTTGGTCACGTTCTTCAGCTGTAATTGCATTGAGCTCATGCTCAAGCAAAATTACAGTGAATAGGACAAGCAATAAGCCTTGTCGGTAAAAATATAAGGACTTCATGGCTTAGGGGTTGCACCAAAATTTAATCTTTTTTTGAATGATATATATATATACCGAATGAGTCTATCTTCATGAGAACTGTCAACTGTTAATCATAGACCGCTATCATCAAGACATGATACAATGAGATGGCGGTTTCTTCAAAAACCTCTGATGTATCTCAATATGACGTTTCTAATCCTGATATGCAAGACATTCACCATAAGGTAAAATTGATCTGACTGTCATAAAATTTATTAAATGAATGATATCTGATCATTATCAGATTCTTGCACCGCAGTTAAAGTGGAGGCCAAGAAAACTTAACATAGGCTGGTCTATCATGTTTTATATATTAGGAAGTTATATCACGCATGCGCAAGAAAATTAATTGCATATTTCATAACGCATAGCAATATTTATCTAATTGAAAGTGTTATCTCTTTTGTCTTCTGCGGGGCATGCACAATTTTATTTATTCTTTGTTATTAGGTTAGGGGTGGTTGTTTTAGTTAGGGTATTTTGTTATTCAATCCATTGTTTTATTATGTTCTTGTTTAATACCTTTGTTACTGTTGCTGTCATTATCACTATAGATCCGAGCTGGCCAAGTCAAGTGGTGCAATTGGTGAAGTGAAGACTGTTAACGCGTAGAGCTGAACGCGAAGGAAAATACGCGATTTCTGTCACAACTGCGCGCTGACGTTGTCCTGGATGGTCGCTGCTACCCGTCCTCTCCTGCTGATGCTGACAGAAGACTTTGAAGACTTTCTGTTTTCCGACTTTGTGACTGCTAAAGACATCCTTGAATACTTCTGTTGAAAATTCCTGTATTTTCCTGGCGACGTATATTAATACATGAACCATTATTTATTTTCTCCATTATTTTGTTTTGGGAATAATTAAAAGATTGCTAACTCGTAACATATTTTGGGGGCTCAGCCGGGATACTAGGTCTAAATAACCATTTAAGGCCTATTAATCAAAATCTGGGTTAAGTTAGCGAGATAATTTTTTTTTAATTCGTTTTGCTCAGGAGTTTCGCAGAATACTTTGTATTTATATATCTTCTTCATTGCATGCCCATTAGGTCTTGGGTTTTTATTGAGTTTTTCTTAATGTCTTAGGATTAAAATAAAATGAATTCTAACGACGAATCAAATGATGAAAGAGAAGAAAGAAGACTCAATAGAGAATTTAAGCGAGAAGAAGCTAAGCGCCTTGAAAGGAAGGAGCAAAGAGAATTCGAATTAAAACAAAGAATTTGAGCTAAGGCAAAAGGAACTAGAGTGCAGAAATTGCGAGTTGAAGGGGATATTCAGCTGACAAAGTTGGAGTTGGAAAGGTCAAAGAGAAGCAACAAGGATGATATTAGCAAAAAAGTTTCCCTGGTCCCAAAATTCAACGAAAAAGAAATCGAAGAATTCTTTTATTGCTTCGAGATAATAGCAAAGAACGCTCAATGGTTAGAGGCAGATTGGACAGTACTCCTACAAACAGCGTTAGTCGGAAAAGCCCAAAGAATTTACACGTCTCTTTCTGACGACGATGCGAAAGACTACAAACTTGTGAATCAGGCAATTCTACAAGCATATGAAAAGGTACCAGAGGCGTACAGACAAAAGTTCCGAAAGTGGAAAAGGTTACCAAACCAGAGTTGTATTGAATTCGCTAAGGAACTGCAAATGCTTATGGATAAATGGTGTGCTGCTGAACAGTGGAATCCGTCGACGATTTACGAGAATTGATAATCTTGGAACAATTCCGAAATAGCTTCAGCCATGACGTTCGTACGTTCATTGATGAAAGGATGCCCAGCATGGTAAATGAAGCCGCGAAGCTCGCCGATCAATTTGAACTTGCTCATCGCTGGTCAAATCAAGGGACTCATTTACAAAAGGAAATAAAACAAGGAAACTTTAAATCAGATACAAAAGAAACAGGGTTAAGAAAAGAATCTGAAACTGAAACTGACTTCAAAGGGAGGATTCCAAAATGCAGTCATTGTCGTAAGGTCGGACACACTGAAACAAAGTGTTGGTTATTACACGGAAAACCTAAACAAAATGACAAATCGGTCTCCGTCTTGCAAAAGCAGGAAATTCTAGATATGTCCAAACAAGAAAAATTGATTGATGAGGGTTGAAACGCTTTCTGTACAAACGGGCTGATTGGAAATAGCGAAGAGGATATGTGCAACGTAAAAGTATGGAGAGACACAGCGGCATTTCAGTCACTTTTACTAGAAAAATCGTTGAAACATCCAGAAAACTCTAACCTTGGAATATCAATTCAAATAACTGGAATTGGAGGACCTCAGATAGTTCCGCTACACAGGGTGTTCCTTAAATCCACAGTCTTTGATGGCTTCGTGATTGTTGGTCTTGTTCAAGAGTTACCCATCACAGAAATTGACTTGTTATTGGGAAACGATGTAGCAGGATCTCAAGTAGTTGAGAGAGTGGATGATCAAACCAACCATGACAAAGAATTCAAAGAAAGCACAGACCAGAAGGAAGCCTCAGTCCCGTCTGAAACTGATCAAGCTTTTGCCGAATTGTGTATGATAGATACAGCTGTAAATGTTTTGACTAGGTCACAAATGAAAGAAAAAGAAAAATTAGAGAAAGAGGTCATACCAGAAATGCAAATTGATAGATTTTCTTCGATTGAAGAACAGAAAAATGATGAAAGCTTGAAAAAGTATTTCGATGAGATAAGTGATGGAAATGAAAATAGTCAAATTAGATTCTATCAATTAAACGGCGTACTGATGCGACGATGGAGGCCACGCGACGCGACACTAGGCGAAAATTGGCGGGAATCGAACCAAATAGTTCTGCCCAAGAGATACAGAAATGAGATATTGAGTCTAGCCCATGAGAATTGTTTAGCCGGACATCTCGGAATTAACAAAACAAAATACCGCGTCACTCAACACTACTTTTGGCCTGGAATGAATCAAGATATATCTAAATTCTGCAAAAGTTGTCATAATTGTCAGGTCACCGGTAAACCGCAAAACAATCCTCCAAAGGCACCGTTACGACCAATTTCTGCGTTCGAAGAGCCGTTTAACAGAATTCAAATCGACTGTGTGGGACCAATGCCTAAAACTAAAAAAGGGGAATCAATACCTGCTCACGATACTTTGTATTTCCAGCCGATTTCCGGAAGCAATACCGTTAAGAAACATAACAGCGAAATCAGTAGCAGATGCATTGATAAAGTTCTTTACAATCTTCGGTTTACCTCGAGAAATACAATCAGATCGAGGAAGTAATTTCGTCTCAAAACTTATGAAACAAGTTACGAACGAGCTTGGCATTAAACAGACGTTCTCCAGTCCATACCACCCTGAGTCACAAGGTGCTATTGAAAGGTTCCATCGAACGTTCAAGACTATGATGAGGACATACTGCCACGAAACAAACAAGGATTGGGATCAAGGTGTACCTTTACTGTTATTCGCTTTAAGAGATACAGTTCAAGAGTCAATCGGGTATAGTCCTTTTGAACTGGTATTTGGACATGCTGTAAGAGGACCACTGAAGTTATTCAAAGAAAAATGGTTAAATGACAGTGAAAATGAAGAAAATGTAATCGATTATGTTTCCAATTTCAAACAGCGATTATTGAGGATTCGTGAATTAGCTAAGTCAAATTTGCTACATTCTCAAGACGGTATGAAAAAGTGGTACGACGTTAATGCAAGAGAAAGAAATTTCGATGTGGGCGATGATGTACTTGTTCTACTGCCAACCATGGGTAACCCTTTGACTGTGAAATACTGCGGACCTTATAAAATAACGCAGAAAATCAGTGATTTGAATTATGTTGTATCAATGCCCGACAAAAGAAAGAAAAATCGGTTTTGCCACATAAATATGCTCAAACCATATTATCATCGAGATATTCTTGCTGTCACGCCGATTTTTTCAAACATCGATTCACATCTACAGGACGAAAATATTGAAAACAACGAAGCTGATATACCTCCAACAGTAAAGCTACAGAATTCAGATATTTTGAAAGATCTTGACAAATTCTTGAAATATTTAAATGATCTGCAAAGAAATGACATAGGAAAATTGATCAATACTTACTCGGAAATTTTCTCTGACTCACCTGGACGCACGAATTTAATAGAACATGACGTTGAAGTGACCGAAGTAAAACCTGTCAAACAAAAGCCCTACAGGATGAACCCAGAAAAGAATAAACGAATGAAAGAAGAGATAAGTTACATGATTGAAAATGGTATAATTGAGAAAAGCAAAAGCGATTGGAGTTCCCCCTGTCTGTTAGTACCCAAACCGACCAGACCGATAGATTCTGTACAGATTATAGGAAATTGAATTCTGTGACAATTGCAGACAACTTTCCTTTGCCACTAATTCAAGAGTGTGTGGATAGAATCGGTCAGGCAAATTTCAGAAGCAAGATAGACCTACTAAAAGGTTATTGGCAAGTACCGTTAACTGAACGCGCGAAGAAACTTTCCGCTTTTATAACTGAAGACCGTCTTTGGCAGTATACGGTTATGCCTTTCGGCATGAGGAATGCCGCCGCAACTTTTCAGCGTTTGGCAAATAGTGATAGAAAATATACCTGGTAGCGTTGTATACATTGACGACATAGTCATTTACAGCGACACGTGGAGTGAACATCTTGCCAGACTTGAATTGTTATTTAGCAATCTTGCTGAAGCAAATCTCAGTAAATATCAAGAAAAGTGAATTCGGAAAATCAAAGATTAATTATTTGGGTTTTCAAGTCGGTCAAGGCAAGTTATGCCCTTGAGACAGTAAAGTCAAAACCATTTTGGAAATGCCTATACCCCAAAATCGAAAAGAGGTTAGACGCTTTATTGGAATGTCTAGTTATTATCGACAATTTTGTCCGAATATGTCTGAAATCCTATACCCATTAACGAGGTTAACCAGTTCGAAAGTGAAATTTGAATGGGAAAACGAATGTCAAAATTCCTTCGAGAAAGTCAAAGAGATTCTCTCAACCTCACCAGTACTTAAAACGCCGAATTTCGACAAACCATTTCGCCTAACGACTGATGCTAGCGATGTAGGAGTTGCCGCAATATTGTCCCAAGTAGACGAAAATGGAGATGATTATTCCGTATCATATTTTTCCAAAAAATTGAATCCCCATGAAATTACCTATTCTACTATTGAGAAAGAAGCTCTAAGCATAGTATTGGCTCTACATTATGTCGTTTATCTACATGGTGGCAAATATCCTGTCAAGTTTTTACAGACCACAACCCGTTGGTGTTCATTGATAAAATGAAAGGAAAAAACAAACGTTTGCTCAGGTGGAGTTTATTACTTCAAGAATATAATTTGGAAGTAAAACATATACGTGTAAAAGATAATGTTGTAGCCGACTGTCTTTCTAGTTGAACTGTTGAGCAAATTGAATTTTTTTTTTAATAATGAAGTTACGATACATTTTGCGTTTGAGAATATACAAAATATACCGTATCTTATTTTTTGTGGGGAGGTGTTATCTCTTTTGTCTTCTGCGGGGCATGCACAATTTTATTTATTCTTTGTTATTAGGTTAGGGGTGGTTGTTTTAGTTAGGTAGGGTATTTTGTTATTCAATCCATTGTTTTATTATGTTCTTGTTTAATACCTTTGTTACTGTTGCTGTCATTATCACTATAGATCCGAGCTGGCCAAGTCAAGTGGTGCAATTGGTGAAGTGAAGACTGTTAACGCGTAGAGCTGAACGCGAAGGAAAATACGCGATTTCGGTCACAACTGCGCGCTGACGTTGTCCTGGATGGTCGCTGCTACCCGTCCTCTCCTGCTGATGCTGACAGAAGACTTTGAAGACTTTCTGTTTTCCGACTTTGTGACTGCTAAAGACATCCTTGAATACTTCTGTTGAAAATTCCTGTATTTTCCTGGTGACGAATATTAATACATGAACCATTATTTATTTTCTCCATTATTTTGTTTTGGGAATAATTAAAAGATTACTAACTCGTAACAAG
>CAJQUW010014327.1:0-55902 GCA_907163375.1 Prostheceraeus crozeri
AATCGTTAGAGAAAACATCGAAGTAATGTATGTCCGAATGTAAATTGTTCAGTATCCAACTTTAATGTGCATCGTCAATAGCAGTTCCATCGCTTGCTGAATTCTAAACCTCAAATCAAGCATCGCATAACTCAAATCTATGTAGTCATCACTACCACCAAATAACAAATTCAATGGGGCCAGCATTCTCAGCTGTTCGAGGATGATAATCTACAATACTTGAACTAAGAATATCTGTCTGTATGGCTTGTTGATCGAACAAACAAAAACCGGAAGTTTTACACTCCATGATTAGAAGTTAAAGCAGCGTCGTCGTTTAGCGCCTGATGAATGATTAGAGCCTCTGCGACGTTGGCGTGAATGCCTTTTGACTGAAGATCGCACCTTACCAGCTCCGCGATGTTTCCTCCTTCCTTTATTCATTCGTTTAGGTGATTTCTTTCCTTGAGTAACACCAGCAATGGTCTGCTTCAATGTTTTTAAACCGCGTTCCTTCCCCACGATTCAACAAACTGCTCTTAAAACTTCTACCTCTGGAAAGATCACTAGCAACATCACCAGCAAAGCCAACGGCATTACTTAAAACATTTCGTTTCAAAGATCTACCGACATTGGATATGAGAGGTGCTACAACAGATTTCAGTGCACCAAGTATGCGACCTCCACGTTGGCGGCGAGCACCGATGTAAATTTGTCCTCCGCCACTTACATAGGAGGGTCGTGAATAAAATGAGGCAGTTGGATTCATAGCTCAAACCCTAAACATTGTTAGTTACAACTTTGCATGAATCACTGTCGATCACTTAGATGAAAGATGTCGGCACGACGCATCCAAGATTCATACTTGAAGGATAACCAGTCCATTTAACAAGACACCATTCTTCACCTTGCCGTTTTTTACATCGAATGATTATCTCTACCAAATATGTTTCACTTTCAGTGACTACCTCAATCTCATCGCGGTAAAAGCTAACCTCAATTTCTTCATTATCGTAATCTTTCAACTTGTAGGTGGTCGGAGAGTCTTTTTGATTAATCCTTGATACTGTAAATACCTCCTCTGTCCAATTCGGGAGGTACCCTTTAGCAAAACACTTTCACTTTTGAGATACGAACTTTATCGCCAATTTTCACATCACTTTTCACATGAGTGCGTTTACGTTGGAATGATTCGCGCACTTTATCTACATTGTCAGCATTTACATCTACTGGTCTGAGTCCAATAGAACGATGGATAGAGTGATTGTAGGCATGGAGTGTATCTTGTAGAACCTTTGTCCCATTTTGTGTCAAGTTGGCAGTAAAATGTCGCCACAAGCGATTTTTTAATGTGCGATTAAAACGTTCAACGAGTGCAGCTTAATAAGCGCTCTTTACACTAAACAACTCAATGTCATGCCTCTCAAATAATCTTGTCACATGCTGATTTTCAAACTCTTTTCCTTGATCACTCTGAATTCTTTTTTGGAATGCGACCTTCTCGAAAAATTGTTTGGAATGCTTTTGCTACTCCTTTCCCTTCTTTAGTTTTTAAAGGTTGAGCCCACGCATAACGCGAGAAAATATCAATGACGGTTAAAATAAAATTATTACCCGAGTTATGTTTGAAATGGAGGCAACATCACACAAATCTGCTTGCCACTGTTCATCGATGTCATGAACAATATAATGGCGGGTGCGGTACTTCTTTTTCGCTTGTTTGTTGAGTGATTAAGGTAGCCTGACCCCTTTAACCATCGTTTCACTTGTGATTGTGGAAGACCACTCGCTTTTGATAATTTCTTGATAGATGCAAATCCTGCCGGATGTTTTACATCATAATAGATTGACTTCAAACGTTCAGTCGATGACGACTGACTCTTTTTCCTCCTTCTCATCTTTTCGTTTTCTTGCCTTTCTACATTTACAACAACTGCAGCATTTAGCTTTAGCGGTTTTGCGATCGTGTTCACATTGCTTAGGGGTTTCATTATGAGAGCTGGCGCAGCAAGTGCAAGTGACAACGACATTCACCTCTGCGGCTCATTACATGGCAAGCAACACATCTGCTTCATATTAATAGTCTGAGAACATGTATTTCCTGGGAGGAGCTGTTTTAAAACGTTTTTCCTTTTACCAGTTTTAGTGGCGATGTAGACCTACGTCGAGTTCTTCTTCCTCTTGTTTGCTTAGTGAGTGTGGGAGGGGATGTAGCAGGTGACGCCTTAAACCAATTTGTTGGCATTTTCATCGTCTGAAGCATTGGAGTAGTAGCCACTGTTGAATCAAGTTCTTTCAATGTCTCATTATTCAAAGCAAATTTTGGCACATTATGCTTTTTCAATAGTTTAAGAAAGTATGACCAACCAGGTGGAACATAGCCCTGACGGCGCTTTCTACGTGTCGCATACTGAATCAAGTCTTCATAACGT
This sequence comes from Prostheceraeus crozeri, assembly GCA_907163375.1. Lineage (NCBI taxonomy): Eukaryota > Metazoa > Platyhelminthes > Polycladida > Euryleptidae > Prostheceraeus > Prostheceraeus crozeri. Next base: position 2,412 of record CAJQUW010014327.1, read on the forward strand.
GAAGCATCAATCACTTTATTTTCATCTGTAATGATTTCTCCTCTATCATTTACATTGAGATGGGGCTCAATACTGTTGAAAAGAGATATGGCATGTGCGCGAGATGCTAAAGGTGTAGCAGTCGATACAGAGTCACGCATCTTATTCTTCAAGTTTTTTCAATTGCTCAACAGTTTCCGATTGTAATAATACAGCACGATGTGGATCTTTGATGTGAACATTTTGCTGATAATCTATTTCTTTCCTATACATTTGATTTGCAAGAGGTTGCTTTACTTGCTGCATGGCAGTCAATTGTACATATTCATCCTGAGGAATAACAATCATGCGAGAATAAGAACTCATAGTTTGTAGATAATCATGGGAGTTTTCAAAATATCACTTCGAAATCTAAATTCTTCCGGACACTCTTGCGTAAAGTCAATGAATAAGTAACCGTATGGTTTTTCAGTAGCTGCTTGAAAAATTTCAATTAAGGCTTTTGATCCTCTGGGTGCAACTTGTCGCGCTAAAATTTCAAATTGACTTTTATCTCGCGGATTCTTGAAAATAGCATAATAGTGTGTATTCAGGTTTCGTGTACGAGCTTCTTTTCCATCAGGAAACAAATTTTGTGTAATATAGATGATAAAACACCTTTTATGGTGTGCTGCGCGAGTGAACATATCTGTAACATCTTTTGAATTCTTACTTTCTTTTAATAAATCATCCAATACAACAACATCATTAGACTGAAGTTTATCCACTGGAATAATTCCTTCATGTCGAATAAAGTTGCGACTTTGCAATTCCTGAAACAGCGACGGTTGATAAATACCATAACACCAAATCACTCGATTGATAGGTTTCCTTAAACAACTCCCTTCTTTTATCCAATAAATTCAGCGTGAAAACAGTTTTACCTGCATGAGATGGACCTGATACAGTCAGAACTTTATCACATTGAAGTCTGAAATCCATTTTATTACTTTGAGACTCAACATTTGCATAATTAACGCTTAGAGCCAAAGATATTTCCCAATAGGTTGCCCACGGCAGGAGCTATCATTGGAAGTATTGCTGAAAGGAAACCGCCCTTTTGTGTTAGAGTTTTCCTCTTTCTTTGAAGGGCGACTTTAGGATTGGAGATGAAACGCAATTTTGTAGCATATCGCTTAAGTAACTTTCGTTGTTTTGGCGCTAATTTCTTCGTCCTCAACTTCCTCACATGAGAAATAATTTCACAAATGAATTTATCGTTAGCATGTCGTATAGCATTGTATCGCTGATTTGCTTTCATTCGTCGGAGAGCTTGAATGGCTGAAGAAAACTTTTGACTTTTACGTTTCGTCATTTTACGTTTCGCCATTTTCCGTGTTAGTCTTTGCTAAAACCTATCTTTACCACATTTGCATAGGTACTAACTATTGCGACATAAGTGACACTCGAAATGAGCAATATCACAGTGGTTACATTGGCAAAGTTGAATGCAATTACGTATGAAACAGCGTTGACAAAAAGCATGCTTACATCTCTTGAAGATGCGCTTTTCATTTCCATCCTTTCGCTTACATACATCGCAACACATAGTTTCACCGTTACTGATGTCTATAGCAAGTCTTTTTGAAGATATGAATTTGCTAGCCTTTTCTAAATAATAGACGCATGTACAGAAGGAATATACTTCGAGAGTGAGCAGACATAGCTCGAAAACCAGTTGTGCTACAATCAAGTACCACTGCATTTTCAATTTTTCTTTATGGAAAGTTGAATGTGAATATCTGAAATCGCTTCAAACACTAGACAGCTAACATGATGGTTAAATGCGATAAGACGTTCATCAATTATTATAATATGTCTTTTAAAAAATTCGGGGTGATCTACCACTTCCATTGAATAAGAAGCAAAATGGAAAGAGCGACTTTCCACCTCTTCCTTTCCAAAATGACTAAACTTAATTTTCGCAACTAATCGCGCCATGACAATGCTATCAGAGAATGTATTCATTAACTCTAGAAATAGAGTGCTAGCATCATCGACCACTGCTTCGATGTCGGTCTCATCTTTATGAAATTTTATCACATAATCTTGAACAGCTCCTTTTAAACTTTGCCTATGAAAACGTAATGTTCCGCAGTCGTTTGAGAAAGACATGATCGCCCTTTATCTAACCCATCCATTGCATGAAAACAACAACTCTTCTCATAGTAACATTTATTGAATAATGGTAACAAGCATGCATTATAAATCAATGGTTTGAAAGAGATAAAATAGATACAGCTGGTAACTATCATACAGAGAGCAATGATAACCATACAGGACTTTGGCAGTGTTGAGGTAAGGAGGAAAGAAGCATTGGTTATGAACGTAGCTACTACAACGAACAGACAAAATAGGAACACACAAATCCTTAAAACGTTTCGTGACTTCATGATAATGTTGATTCACTCTACTATCCCAAGGCGGGAGCAAAATATCATCAATGATTAGATTGGGAAATACTTTCCTCTCCTTACCAGGATTATTACAAAAGATGCGTATAACATTGAAAGCAGCTAACCATCGTTTAAAGTCAATAAGAAGAGCACTCTCACAAGAAAAGCCATAGTCTTGCAAATATTTCAGATTAAGTCCATGAATGTGTTTTCTCGCCCATTGATCAACATTGGGATCGCAGTTGGCATGTTGATGATAGACACTAACAATCTGATATGTCCAATTGTTCATAGCAATAGCACTGAGCTCCTGTACAGGTTCACCCTCACAATCCATAAAAATGATGATAGAAGCCTAAAACGGAAATTTACACATCTAAGGAAGCGTTCTATAACATATTACAAAATGAAGAATTACATCGATGCTTTTCACGACAAAATACACAAATGATATGATGGCAACGAAGAAGTAAAATGTATCTAATAAGACCACGTCTGCGACACTCAAAGCACATAAGCGAATTGTCATAGGGTAGAGTTAGGAAAGGACTAGTAATTCTCCTTCTTTGATTTGCGTTTTGATGTAGCATTCTTCTCCGACTTGCGCTTCGTACCACTGCTGTTAAGGATTTGATCAATTATGTCGTCCACGTTGGGTGGTTTTGGAATATATAGGATGGATTCCATATGCATGGAGAGAGAGGCTATTTTATTATCCTTGTGTCGACCATAATATAGCCCATTCACTTTGAAAAGGATATCCCAAGTACCTTCTCCGAGCTCATCACATCTGATGGGTATTGAATGATCTCCCTCCTTCTTATAGTAAGTACACCAATGTGATACCGGTAGGCAAATGTGATTACCATCCCAAATCTTTCTATAGGGAGTATCCTTGTCATCTCTCGCCTTCCACTCTTGAGCAAGAGGAGTAGGAATGTCCATATTTAATGTCACGTACTCCTCAATAATATCAAGTTGGTGGCGAATATACGGACTCACGGGGATCAGTATGTAGTCCCCATACTGATTGTGCATTATCTTGACATCCGTGGAAGGGAGCATTCCCGTTTGGAGTACTACGCTATGATCATCATAACGCAAGGCTTGTTTAAATTTACGCTGTAGCGGTGTAGGATTATGTACCTTGGATGTTTCTTCCACTGGCCTCAGTTGTAGATGATCTGACCGTAGCGAACCTTGTAACGTTTGACCTCCATTTTGTCCTACTAGTGCAGCAGATGGAGTAGATGCCTGAAAATGAAAAAAGATTGTATTAAGTTTACGTTCAAGGGAGGAGAGGGAGGGAAGTAGCGACTTACCATTTTAGTTGGATAATAGAACAGGGAACTAGAGAGAGAGAGAAAATGTGCGTCCGTCACTCGTGTGATTCAACGATGGAATGATTCTCACTGTGGAAGGCTCGCTATTTATAAAGAAATGCTTGATTCTCATTGGATGATGATCCTCATTGGATAATAACATCAAGCTGATTCCAAATCTGGCCTCCGTTTACCAATCCGAGCCTTCGTTTTGGTGCTACAGCCCAAAACGTCCCAAATTCTAACTCTGTCGTTTTTCGCCAATGTCCCAAAATCTTAAATGGTGTCTCACATCTAAACGAAGACAGATAGGAACAAGCCGATTGTTTCACTGAATTTGTCTCACTCTTAGCTTTCAAACGAGCTATCGCACGACAAAATCCGTCCACTAGAAGCCAAAATCGAAGCAAGCTGTCCAGAGGGGGGGGGGGGGGAGGTCAGTGAAATTTGATGAAAAATGTTTTGGTGACGGTCCCAGGTCGAAATTCCACACTTTGGAAAATTTTCAAATTTTTACCCATACAAAGTCACTCTGACACTTAGGATTTTTTCAGGTGAGCGAGCTCCGACCTAAAATCTTGTAACCGCTCTAACTTTTGAACGAAGACAGATAGGAACAAGCCGATTCTTTCACTGAATTTGTCTCACTCTTAGCTTTCAAACGAGCTATCGCACGACAAAATCCGTCCACTAGAAGCCAAAATCGAAGCAAGCTGTCCAGAGGGGGGGGGGGGACGTCAGCCGAAAATTTTTTCTCTCCGATTTCGCTGGAAACATCCTTCCTAACCCAAAATTTCACGTAGATTCCGAATCTGGCCTCCGTTTTCTCATCCGATGCTTCGTTTGGGCGCTACACACAAAAAACATCACACACTATAGCCTCAAGACTAATCCTGGCGGGCGCCCACGTCAACCTAGACGGTCGCCCACGTCAACCAGGCGGTCGGACCAACTCACCCGAGTCTCACACTCTGTCGTTGCAGAGGGGGGGGGACGTCAGCGAACATGTTGTGAACGTGGACCCACCGGGCCGGCACACCACGACAGACCACAACCTCTAGCGTTCCAGAGGGGGGGGGGGACTCAGACACGAAGCACCACGGCGGCCGACCACGACACTCTGCCGTGCCAGAGGGGGGGGGACGCAGCCACGACGGCGGCCATCTTGCGCTATCCAGTATTTGTCACTTGCTTACTACTGGGGGGGGATGAAAAGAAAAGTACCACCTATAGCTATATCTGATTTGTGGCAATTATGAATTATTGTACAGTCTAATTGTAGACATGATTGCAATTGCGCAGTCCTATTTGTATTTGAAATTACAAAGTACAACACAAATCCGGACTAAATTTGGTTTTCATTTATGCAATTTAGTACTTACAGGTGCAAAATAATATCCTCGCAGCTGAGAGTTGTTTTTTTGTCGTAACGAATTTACCTGGACCCAGATGTAACATCAAAGGGGTATCGACTTAGTCGAAGGAGGACAGTGCCAATGATTTTTTTGCATGGGTTTTTAGAATCTTATCATTCATTACTCTGTGTAAAAATTCAGAAAACATTGTAAGTGAATGGTGCCTCTTTTTGGCTTGGCTATGTTCGAGTCAAGTTAGGCGTATAGATCACGACGTCGAAAACTGGTTAAAGTGCGCATAATCGGCGCTAGAATATGATTGTTGGGACTCAAGAACCCTCGTGTCTAGTAGTGGCCGATTTAATTTCGTAATTGCCTCTTTAACGGTATTTATAATAGGAGAAATACTTTATTTGCGATAAATAATGAATGATGTTTTCCAAAATTTTATACTTCATTATCTCAAGTGAAATCATCCTGTTAATCTAAGTCAAGATGAATTAAATATCCGGATTCTTGACAAAAGCTGGGTGGAATAGTAAATTGAAAGCAGAGGGTGGCCGCACATGCCCGAATTTCAGGTATACCCGAATATACGAAATTTTCAGTAAATATGCCCGAATTTTGAAATGTCATGTCATATGCATCCTGTATAGTATCGCTTTTTATTTTTCAAAATAGTTCTATTTCGTTTTTACAACTTGTGATTTCTGAAAATAATGATGGCTTTCATGATTTGAGAAAATATGTTTCTCATGAAATTTCGTTATTACACTATTTCTGTTTTTCGCACAGCCTTAATTTTTCGTCATATTTTTTTGATATTACAATATCAGCATTGATAAGGGAGTGAAAAATTGGCAATGAATTGTACCATTGCTCGTTTATTCAATTGTGATTGATGGATTCACGAGTTTTGTGATACTATAAAAAGTCCTAGCAGCACAACGGAATTAGCGCTGGACGCCAAAAGACATTCGCGTAACAGACAAATTCGTGATACTTCGAGACTGAAATTTAACCCGGTAAGACAAAATTAATGTTTTCCAAAGTAAGTAATATGTTTCTTAATAAGACTCTTGCAAAGCGCCAATTATTTGGACACGAATTTGTAAGTATTTACGATGGCAAAAGTAATAGCGTGGAGGCAAGAACTGCATGATGGTTACTCGCAATTATGTAACTAATGTCTAATCTTTACTACTAACTTGGGAATCTTTGGCATCAAAAATATATACCCTAATTTTATTTTCGGAGCCATGCAGCCACCATGAAAGTAGGTAGAATCCACCACTTTAACAGTGATCTCAAACAACCTGACTGAAATAGTTGAGGAAAAAGAATAGTTGAATGAAATGAGAAATTTAAAATCTAAGAAATTATATGGATAGTAAAAATGAAGTTTCTTCGATCGGGTCTGATTAGATTTGGCGTGGGTCTCCTCCTACCTCTACCCATACATCCGCCAATCTTCAAGGTTTCTTAACCCGTCACCGACTAAAGAATACTCACTTAATTCTCTATTCTCATCGATCGGCAATTTGCTTATGGTAATGACCGAGAGGACTGGTGAATATGGAACCCGCTATTCAGCAGAGGAGTATTATTTGGATTCATATAATTGAGCCATTTGAAGGATGCTAGCACACCAAGGGTAACCAAAATTAATTTCCATTTAATGAAGCAGAGCAATCAATTGAACACTATAAATGCTACAACCGTCAATGAATTGCAAATATGATGGCTACTGCTTACTGTTACCAAAATGAAGTCATCAAAATATTTATTCACTCAGCGAACGCTGATTTTTTCACCCAACTTCCTTAGTAAAAGCTATTAACGCAGGCGCAGGATCATTGCGGTTTTTTTGAATGGTTAAAGGTCAGCTTGGACGGTCCTGACATAGTCAGACTTCAATCTGGAGCGTTGTGATCCTTTAGTCCGGATGCCCTTCCAGCCGACTTCCAATGACACTCACGGGACTCGACCTCTGGACCAGAAGATTACTAGGTCGAGCATTTAACCACTGTGCCAAGGAGACCACCATACGATAAAAACTCGACAAGTAGCTCTACCATAACCAATAGTAGTGCTCGCAATATTTTTCATACTCATACCATCATTCCCACGTGGACGTTGAGCCGGAGTCGGTAATCTTCGCTGAAGTCGGAGTCGTGGAAGAATTGACGACTTTTACTACAGATTGCACAGTCCATTCGGGGAAAGATGTTGAAGCTTATAAAAACCATTTTTATCAGTGACGTTAATATTCTGTCTTTGTTTTTTTTAACCCCCATCGGTTTTTTAATATTATATATTTTTTTAAAAATTTTTTTTTTTCTACCCCCAGAAATTCGTTTTTTTTTTTGTTTCCCCCCCCCCCCCCCCCCCCCCCCCCCCCATTTTTTTTTTTTTTTTTTATTGTGCAATGTGTCCTTTCTAAAATTGTAGCATTCTTTTATTATTAGCCCTGAGGACATTGAACTGAAAATTTAAGTATATGTTAATTCAAGCAAAAACTGTAGAAGGACAGCTTTATACATACGTGCTATCGATGACGTGCAATAATGCATAATCTGAAATGGCATACTTGATTAATTTTCGATTCAGATCACTCCTCTTAAATTGTAGGCTTATACCAAAGTCACTGCATGAAAGCTATAAGTAAATGTGAATTAAAGCATTTTCAAAATGCTTCACTAGCGCGACATAGTGCATCAAGCAAGGTTGGGCAAAAACTTGGGGTCAAAACCCAAAACCCAAGCCCAAGTTTAAATAAATGAATGAAATCAAGTAAACGAAGTGCATTCTTTGTATTTTGTGCTGACAAAGATTCTTCTATGGGCCACAATTCCCATCGGGCCCATGAGAAGTGTGGTTGGCAAATGATTTATTATTGCAATGACTGTGATTAGTAGCCGAAGTACATGTACTCGTATTACGTCATAAAGTTTTGTTTTAATTTAACCTACTCTGATATACTGACTAATTGAAGATATTTGATTTATTTATGATTGAGTTACACATTGCTCATAGCAAGGATGCAATTCGTGTTCTTGTACATTTTATCATTTCAGAAATTAAGTAAACAAAACTTTGATAAATATTATAGGCTGTCGCAGGTAACTTGCTATGGTGTGTTAAGCATATTAGAATGACGATGAATTTGTGGAATGAATTTTATTTTTTGGATAAATGTCGGCTCACAGAAGAGTTAAAGTGCGAAGTAAGCTGCGAGCTGTAGTAACTTATACGTAAGTATAATAAATTCAATCTGCACTAAAGTTGCGACAAAATTACATGTATGAGCTATACTAGTAGATACAATATGCATATAATCTGTTCAAGTGAGCTCAGGTATTATGTCAAACCTGCAGGAATGACAATAGCTAAATATGCACAGTATTGTCATTTTTGAGAATGATCCTGTGTGAATTTCAGTGGAAATTTGATTAGAATATCTCAGATTTTATACTCATCCGTGTAGACTCTCCTATGATTTCATATATCTCAAAATATTAATTTTTTGTATTGATCTGATAGATATTAAGCAATAGTAGAAAACCAAAATTTTGTTGATCACTACCGCTTAAGGTCCAACTTTGCATCAGTACATATTCACATTCAAAAGAGTTTGAATATCAAAGATTCAGGCATTTATTGGCTTGTCGTTCAATCAAAATTAAGATGGTGTTGACTGCTGTTAGTTTGTCGACAAACATGCCGATTATCTTGTTGTGTACTTCCAATTTGAGATGGACAATTTCAATAGCTCATAAGTATAGTGTGATTTAATGACTTTAATAGAATTAGATCCCATTTTTTACGTTTTTCTCGTTTTAAAATTATCGACCGATTTCTTTGCCTATGGTCTCAAAATTGATTGTTCGTATTTATAGGAATTATACTGTACCATCAGAGATGTGACATCACGCGAGATTTCCATTCAGGCTATTTTCTTAAATGATGTTCAAAGAGCAAGTTTAAATAAAACTAAAATGTTGAAATTATTATCTCAGTGGAACTAGTCGATAGATTCTCTTTCGCATTTAAATTGCTGCCATAATCAATTGGATCGATAGGGTAGATCATGAAAATGCTAGAGTAGTTATGAGAGGCCGGGTCATTGTTTTCCGCTATTTTGTAGGTCGTTCAGGACCAGCCGTGAGGGACATACCAAGGGCTACGAACCATGCATCACGCTAGCCGTGACTTGCGAGTTCGTAATCTGTTAATAGCGCACGGAATAAATAATATTGTGCTCGGTGAATATAGTTCCCGCCCGCATTGTAACTATGCATGTGTATTGTTTGAGATGGTTATCAATTCACAGTTAATATAGCTCGTTTTCTATTGTTTGCGTTGTCTTACTTTAACACGATAATACACATTTACACCATTTATTATACAAAGTTTGTGAAAGATGTTAATTAACACTCCGTCATAATTATATGTGAGTGAGCCTGACTAGAGGAGATCCAGAAACCGGGACTGTCTTAAGCGCTCCGTGAGGTATTCGGTGTGACACCCGGTACTATCCCGGTACAAGCTCTGGACCGCATGTCTGACGAGTTTCTTTGATGAAGGTTTTTAATTGAACGGGAATAATCAGCCAGACTGCTGGGTTCTTCTGTTACTGTATGCGGATTCTCCTTTAGTCGGCCAAGTTCTGTGCTACTATTTCATGTTGAGACTTTTAGTTATTATTGAAGATTTAAATAGGTATGATACGTAATTATCCGAAGATCTTTCCTGATAAAACTGTGGGTTACGTGTGTTCAACTTTTGATAAACATGATCCTTTGTTAATACACGTCACATTCGTTTTTCATGATCGCCACTATCGTCATCATCAGTTAATCGTCTATGCCGTTTACTGTGTGTACGCATCGTGGACGTTCATTTCTACTGCTTGCCAGAGACGCTGTATTCATTGCCTTTCACTCTGCTTACACTTGTCGTTCTCTCGAATGCGAATGAATCAGTTTGATTCTGAAGCGTATTGATTGGATGACGTTGTGCGCGCTGTTTGGGGAACTGCTATGAGGCGACGTCTTGCTCTCTGAATATAAGTTAACACTTCTGAAACTGCTGTACTCAGAACTATCATTTATCTAGTTGCCTTGTTTATTGTTGCGGTAGTTCGCGAAACACTGACGCGTGTTGCGATGTATGGTTTTCTCTGGATATCTCTATCGGCGGGCGAAACCTCTGCAGACGCTCGTATCTCTTGAATTATGATGACAGGCATAAAGTGACCATGAAACAGCCGTAGATGTTTCCGAGCTCTCTGACACCGTGTGGAAATAAGGCGCTGTGACGGTAGTGGAAATCCATTGCGCATTCTCAAGGTGTATGTAGTAAATTTCACCGAATTATCTGGATTTCTATGTGTCAAGGTGGTGATTTTCACTGTGGAAACCGGCAACTGGTGGTGAATCAATCTACTGGGTGTTTGGAGAAGTTCGCCGATGAAACTTCCAAAAAAAAAGCACACTAAAACCTTACCTAGTGTCGATGGCCTAATGATGGAACAAATACGAATGGATCTCATTTTTTTCTTCACCGTAGCTGAAGCCGCGTGGCTCGATGGCAAGCATGATGTCTTCGGAGAAACTCGATTCTTCTTGTCGAACATAGTGTGAATAGATATGGAAGCTACAGCAGCGCCAAATGTCGCACTTCTTTGAAGTTCTTATCTCTGATTGTGGACCGTTATGATGGTGAGTTATAGCGTAGTTTGTAAAAATATCGTGAATGAAGAACGTAATGTTTAGATGTCATACGTGCGAATTTAGTTTGTTCTATCTTCGGGGTAAAATACTGTGTTTTTCGTTGGCGTATTTTCAATCAGGGGATAGGTATCAAGTGTTGGAATATCGATTGCTTACCTTGTAAGTGCTGTGTCTTCAATATAAACGAATAATTGAAGTTTAACTTGATTGATAAAGATGAGCATGTGATTGAGAACGAGTATAACTTTAACAAATTTTATTCCATTGCATCGCGTATCTTGATCGAGATATCGGGGATAACCTGGTAGAGAGAACTGTGCGGTATAAAGGTTGTGGTAAGATAATGCTTAAGTGAAAATGGTCTTGTATAAAGCGCTTGGTGGTCCGAAGGAAATGTCTTCAAAGTATAGTGTTCACGTAGCTAAACATTCTTAGTCCAGAGCTCTAGTACACGTAGCTTACTAAATGGATAATTTATTCTGATAGCTAATACAGGTGCGACACAGCGGATACTTCCACCTACATTAAGGTTTTGAATGTTCATGTCGTTACCGCAAAGATGGGTGATGACAGAACAGAGTGTAAGAAATCTGATCATTGCCACCAAAGTAACGCTTTTTAGAAACGGTTTTTTTGATCGATCGATGATTTTGGAATATGAATATGGATACACAGGTCTAATATTTGCATGGCAGTTTCAGATTTCATAGTATATTCACTTTTAAAAGGTGAATTTTACTTCAATTCCCCACCACCCAAAATTGAAGCTTTAGAAAGAAGAAAGGTTGTGTGTTGCCGTATTTAACACAGCAATGAGGGAATATACAATCTTCCGTGTTAGTTTCTGTGTAATACCTAATAGACTTTTGATCGTGTCAAAATAATTATTCAAAGGTACGTAAACTGTCCTGTCCACGGTCACCTCCATGATCTTGGGCAAAATGGTGGTGACTAGGACAGTAGATAAGCCGAGCATAACTACTTTACGTATGTAACTAAAACACAAGGGCGACCAATTTGATTTCTATGAGAGACATTAGGATTCACTCAGTGCCTTTGTACGTCATTCCGGTTACTTGTCTGGGTATCTCCACCACGTTTTGCAAATTTGTCTAGAAATCGATCAATTATTGAAATGTGTCACATTCATGAAGCACCTGTAAGTATGTGAGGTTTATTTCTCTATCTTACATGCCAACATTTGCGCAAATCGGACCCAGTATCTTTTTGAATAGGAGCGATAACTTGAAGTGCAGCGATGCCGCAGCTGAATCTGACTTTATGACCTCACAGTCGGGCCTGAAAAGCACTTGAGGTTTAACTAAGTCCATTGTCCCGACAACTCGTGAATGCCGATTGTGACAGATCACATCCCTCATATCAAATTGTAATGTGGCTTAGTAATAGGGTAGTGGTCGGTGAGGGAACGATTTCAATAACCAGTGTAGTGTCAATTAACATTGGGCTGAACCTAGGCGAAAACAACAGTTAATAATGAATTAAATCACAAATCAAACTATTCAGTACGTAAAAACCAATGGTGAAACGATAAGAAATAAAACACAAATGGTAACATGTTGTGACAAATATTCAAATGGTATGGTAATGAAAAAAAAGTACAAGTGTAAATATAAGTATGAGTGAGAAAATAAAGTTGAATGACTTTTCTCCTTGAGAACGTCCTGACCTTGTCTGCCACACTGTGTGTTGTGGGCAGATGTAGTAATTTTTGCGGAAATTGCTTAGTATCGTATTGACAAAACTTAATCTGCGAGGTCGTAGCGTCGCCCAGATGGCTTGCACATGTAAATTGCCGGTCAGAAATGAAATTTAATGCTTTGATTGAGGAGAAGATGAAGTAAGAAAGGATAACGAATAAGTGAAAAGATAATTTGATCCCTCAAAAGGACCCATATGGCGTTCCCTACGTTGGTTAAAGGAAAATTAACAACTACAACAGATTACCTAAAATTGAAAAAATGTGCAAATTTGAGGTGCTATCAGTCAGTGAACTTAGGTAGAGGATTAGTTCGCGTGTTTCGGCCTCGCCTACTCTTCTGAAGTGTCTGCTTCCAGACTCACCCCCAATGCGGGGCCTCCTTCTTGCTGATATGTAAAGCGTAGCCTCGCGAAAATCATATTCAATATCAATGTAAAATAGCACGCTACTGACACATTATTATATATGAAGCGTGCTTAGCAGAAAAATTGTGCCGTTCTTATTCACATAAAAGTTTCACTATGCTTATGCAGCTGCTTCTCAGCCAAAAAAACTTTTGGGGCTTGAGATCTACGCTTAGTTAATATCCTCTCTTAATGAGAGTCAGTAGCTGTACGATTCGACTTTTTGGATGAAATCTTTTTCCGATGGTACAGATGGCGAGCGCCCCTATATCTATTAAAACTACTATGTCCCAGCAAACACTCGCTTCCGCTCTCCTGTCCTTGTAAGGGCATACAGTTTATTGCACGGAAAAGGTTAAAAGGGTGACAAGGAAATTTAAAATGGTCGACTCTTTATGAAAAACAGATGTAATGTGTTGCAATCGCAGTCAGTGATATTTATGTTAATAGTCAAGATATTCTACTTGTGTTAGTTATTACTCCCAACTTCTGCTGGCTTCTGACTAGGTGGGGTAAATCTGTGGTATCAAGAGAAATTCAAACTTTGTTTTATAATTAATATATGACATAAATCGTCGATGTATCTAGAAGCGCATATGTAGTATAATAATCTGAGCTAGACCGTACTGTTCTGATTTCTTTCATTAAATTTGTCAATAAAAATAAATTGTCACAATGTAAAAGAAACAAATCCGCAAGAAGAGGACTGCAATTACCACCCATAGGAATGCCTCTTACTTGTTGAAAGACTAAACCTCCGAAAGTAACAAAAACTTCGCTTATAATGAAATTAATGGCTTCTTTAAATTTATCCTTAGTGAATACGCTATCCTTGATACCTGACACCAGATAAAAAAATGGATGAGACGGTGAGGGAGAGAGAACAAAGCACACACGAGTAAAAATAATGCTTCGAACAGACGAAGTCAGATCAAGCTGCAGACTTCGCTTCACGTGATCGTCTCTCATACAAAAATTAGCTACTTGTCTGATCTGCGTGAAATTTTGTATGTGGGTAGAAAATATGCTTAAGTACATTTACTTGAAGTTTGGTGACGATTGATTGATTTTTGCAGATTTAAGACAAATTTGAAAACCTGGGGGGGAGATAATAGTCCGGGAGCCAGCGTGAAGTTGTGCAGGGAACGAGGTAGTACACAAAACTTTCACATGGCATAGTACACCTCCAACCTACTGCAAAACTTCGCGTCTGCCGGATCAGATCATTTGCTTTTCAGAAATAGAGAGGATAACACAATCTTATGTATTTCCAGTGGTAAAATTGTGACATTTAAGGTGTTGACTCCATTTTTTCGAGTTTTTGCTCATAAAAGTTACACAAATTGGTATTTTGTTGAGCTGGTTATTATAGAAATCATCTACAGATCATGATCTTTCAAATGAGTGATCATTCAGTGACAATCGAGGATGAAGTAAAGTGTACAAACAGACACTTTTCGTTAAAGTATATCAACAATTTTCTTGAACTTTCTATGTTAAAATTTGCAGTTACACCAACGAAAAGTGTCTGTTTGTACACTTTACTTCATCCTCTGTCACTGAATGATCACTCATTTGAAAGATCATGATCTGTAGATGATTTCTATAATAACCAGCTCAACAAAATACCAGTTTGTGTAACTTTTATATCGAGCAAAACATTCGAAAAAATGGACTCAACACCGTTAAATGTTCACCAATTTTACCATTGGAAATACATAGGATTGTGTTATCCTCTCTATTTCTGAAAAGCAAATGATCTGATCCGGCAGACGCGAAGTTTTGCAGTAGGTTGGAGGTGTACTATGCTATGTGAAAGTTTTATGTACTACCTCGTTCCCTGCACAACTTCACGCTGGCTCCCGGACTATAACCCAAAAGTACCGACATTCCTTGTCCCAGTAAAAATGACAAACAGACCTTTGACATCCTAGGCTTTCTACACCTGCTTGCTACGCAGCCATTCATGCCAGCAAAATGTTCCTCTCGGATTTTTTACCGATAAGTGCGACGAGATCAAACGAAAACACAATGTTAATTGTATGACTGAACATTCCTAAGACTCACTTTTGTACTACACAGTAAAATGCAAGTGTTTCATGCTGGTACTTATCGTTTGCTGTATCTCATCAAGTATCGAAAGTCACTCCAAACCCAGCGTAAAAATGGACCCTGAGGTTTTTAGAAAGAATGTAGTGATCAGTAAGAAATATGAAGAATGATAAGTAAGTTAGGATAGTAATTATTCGTAAATATATTGTACTAACACAGATGCAACTTTTGATATCAATTGTTTATACTTTTTCTACTTTTAAGTAAAGTTTGAGGCAAACTTCAAAACTGTCCAAAGTCACCCCCACTTTACGGCAGTCTGTGAATGCTGCTAAAAAACTTACTATTTGTTAAATTTTTTAATCAGAGGCTTTTCCTGGAACAGATTTATCATAACCGAATTACAAGACCATTTTGGCCAGGCACTTTAACCCTTTAAGGACGACAATCAAACTAAATATTTTGTGTCAATGTTTCTTGTGTTTTTTATGCCTAAAGAAGCAAAAACAACATGTTTCGACTCTAAAAACATCTATTCACATGAATTTTGTGCATTTTCTGTAGGTGGTCCATAAATGGACCACTAGACGTCAAAGGAGTCCTATGCTGTACTACTCATGAAATCGATAGTAGCAATTTCGTTCTGAATTCAAGCAAAGATGAACATTGCACATACTGTATTTTATGTTCGAGCGAAAGTTCGTCTTCTTTGTCGAGCAATGATGACAACGGCCTCTTTGGCTTGAATGAATCGGCAAATGCTGACAGACAGGCCGAACGTCCATACGACGTTTCTTGCTGCCAACCATTTCCGAAGACGATCTCTTGCGAGATGAAAACGATGCCACGAGTGATCGAAAAACAACTTGTCTGAATTCCTTCGAAGACAGTTTTGATTCTGAATGCGCACAATCTTTGAAAACAATGTATGAATTTCAGATTGACATATCCAGCATGTCGAAAAACAAACGAAGGTAATATTTGTACTTTGCACGAACATCAATTTCGTAACCCTCTTTCAACTGATCGGCCAAGTCAACCCTACCCATGTAGAAGTTGTACATGCGAACCATAACAGGGACATCAATGACTGCTTTGTCACCCGATCCCTTCTGCTTTTGCCGCCGAGTTGTCATTTCGTAGGGATCTAGGAAATTTGACATTAGATTGACAAAGGTTTTTCTGTTTTTCAGGTTTTTCAGTTTGTCCGAACTGTGCCAACAGCACGGAGGCCTCAGTCGTGCAACTTGTTCATCAATACAGGAGACGTGAAAAAATTGTCAAAGGCAACAATAATGCCACTGTCAACTATTTTGTCAGTCAGCTGTAAAACAACTGACTCTCCGAGACCAAACTCAGTTTCCTGAGCTTTCCTGCCGGATGTAGATGTTCCAAATTCATACACATAACCTGTCTGACAGCTCACACCCACAATTTGAAGCCCCAACGAATGGGTTTTGATTTCATATACTGTTTCATCATGTTGTGGCCTTTGAAGCGAACCATGTGCTCATCAATTGACTGTGACCGACTTTGATTGCGGTACTCCTGGAAGGCGTCATTGAAATGCTTGACTAGATGTCGGACCTTGAATGCCCGGTCACTTGAAGCAATGTCTTCTTCATTATTGTTGAAATGCAACATCTTTCGGATCAATTCGTATCGGTCCCTTGTCATGATCGTCTGCTACGAAGGGAACATATAAATCTGGAATCTCCGGACCAAATAATCACGCAATTGCATGGTAGCTTGTGGTATCCCATCAATATCGTTACGAGGCTCGAAAAAGGCTATTGATTTCATCAGGAGTCGTTGTGGAATGAACTCCACCACTCTGCTCAGAATAGGTGACTGATTGAGGGATGATGATTTCCTCAATTAGCTTGTTTAGTGCTGACACGCGTAAGAAAACATCAAAAGCTGACTCCCCATTTGAATTATCAGCGCCTGAAGACGCTGATTCCGAAGATGGGGTATCGTGCTCCGGTGGAAAGATCGGAGTCATGGGATCCCACTCGATCTTTTCATCATTATCTGCTGAAGCTGTCACAGGCTGTTGTTCTTCTTCAATTGGATCAATGTCTACAATAATTGATTCTTCGACACCTATGAAACTGTCATTCACTAAAAATTCCTGATCTTCCTCATCAAGCGGTTCTGGCTCCTCATCAGACGTATTCCCGAATAACAGTCCGATAGCCGCCTCAGCTGCTCCTCTGCCTCTTCTCCTTGGTCGAATGAATATGGCGTGTCGCGTTCAGTCATCACTGAAAATGGTTAAGCATCGCTACAGCAACATTGCTTCTCGTCAAATGACATATGCTCACGGGTTAAGTGGCGAGCCTAGCTCTAGCTGAGCGGAGTTCGAATCCCTCTTTATGACGGGACGGCAAGCAGAGCCCTCTACTTCAGTCATGATTTTTCTTTACTGTCACATCATCTTTGTTTTGCAGTCTACATTATCAAGTGGCCACTTATGTACGTAGTGCGCCTACTTCTATTTCATGCGGCAAACTAGGCGCAAAATATCATTTAGGCCTACAACCTCTATGCCTACTTCATTGTTACTGATGCGAGTCACTAATAATTTCAGCTCTACCATCTGATGTCAATTTTATCTAAATGTTATCTCTTTACATATACATGAAGTCATGATATCCTGCTAGATTTGGTACCAAATATAAAATACATCATAAAATAGCCTGTTTTAGACTCCTTTTACGCCTGGTGGTCCAAATATAAACCACCACTACAAAGTAATATTGAATACTGAAAATTGTAAATTTTGCTATACCAATGGTTGGAGAGTGTTGGGGATGGTCAGAAGTGATAACAGTTTGTGATAAACATACAAAAGCTTGTTTTGAAAGGAAGATATTCGTCACTTACCGAAACACTGACTTGAAAAAATATTTTTTTGTCGCCAGATGATTGTATTGACGATTGAATCAAAATGTTTCAACTTTAAACAAAATCGAAGAGTTCGGATTTAATTCGTACATCGTCTTGAATATATCCATGTGGCATAACTAGCTCTAGTGCAGTTAGATGAAAATATGCAGATCATATAAGAGGTGGTCCATTTTTGGACCACCAGTCCTCAAAGGGTTAAGTGACCGCGATTGGATAAGCAAGATGATAGATGCATCATAAGGTAGAACTTAATAGGACCACCTGGACTGAATGATTATTGGCTCATATTTTCTTCATATTATATAACGGTACTTCTGGTATATAACGGTACCCACATATTTTCAAGTTTGTCTAAAATCCATAAAAGTGAATCAATCTTCACAAAACTTGAAATGCAAGTATGTGAAGATGTTTTCTATTCACATACCAAAATTTATGCAAATTGAGCCGGTGCTTTTTGAATTAGGGACGATGATTTTGAAGTGTAGCGATGTCAGCATCTTGAGCTGACTTCTTGATCTCGTCATGAGCAGAATTAACACGAGGTCGTCAAATTAATTTCGCGACAACTCGTGAAGTGATAACCGCGTCACATCCCTTTCACTGATGTACTTGACTCAAAAAAAGTGGTAGCCCAGTGGTCATGGGAAGATTTCAAATAGCAGTTGATGCGACGAGGAGGGAAACGAACAGACGAAATCAGATCAGGCTGTTGACATAGCTACACTTCACGTTACCGTCTCATATTCAGTACTTGTCTGATTTGCATAAATTTTTGCATCTAGGTAGAAAATCCACTCAAGTAGGTGCATCTGAAATTTCGTAACGATTGATTTTTGAAGATTTTAGACAATTTTGAAGACGTGGGGGCGATAGCCCATAAGCACCTAACTTAAATGGTTCGGAAATTTAATAAGCTAAGTATAAAATATAATAAGCTAATATAGTCGACCAGTAGGGTCAACCCAAAATATCCATAGTCTAATGAAAGCTGATTTGTATTAATTTCCGAAATATGCTTACATGTAGGGGTCCGCCGTAGATACTCACCCTGTAAACATAAACGACAAATCAATTGGCAATAGAGTTAGCATATAATGCATCAGCTAGAAATGGCGGCATAATCACATTGGACTAGATTTCAGCGAATTAATTGATTAGCATAATCTAGACCCCACCACAAAGTAAGCAGAACAGGTTATTCTTGCAACTGGTAAAAAAACGTTATTTTCTGAGATAAGTGAATTGCGAAATTCAGTTATGAGTGCCGATTGCAAACTGTGCCCGAATCATTTCAATTATCTTTGAAAAATGAAAGGCACCAAGAATTATTTATGCAAGTTTATTCAATTAAGCAATGACCCTATGTTAAATAAATCAATAACCTACCACCGTGAAATGAATTGAATTTTGAATTATTAGTGGCCCTATACAATCATCAAAATTTTCTGTTATTCTCAAAAATCTACTACAATATTTTTTTCTTACAGTCCTTTTCAAATATGTTATATGTTATAACAACAAGCAAAGACTTACTTTGTATTTTCTTTATAATCATTTTCAATCGTAAGCTCAAAATAATTGCACTGTTACAAACAATACAGTATAGTGCCAAGATATGTTATTTCGACAAGCCACGGCAACCGAAAAAAGTGACGAATTTTCCGCTAATTAAGAACGTTATTAATGTTAATTGATGTTCCGTATTGACTCATAAAATGTGCAAACCTACAATTAACTAAATCAATTTCTTTGTTATTTTATAACATGACTTATCTGCCTAGCCCTACGTAGAAGTTCTGTAACTATTTGGTACTAATACAATTTTTAACTCTTGTCGGATTCTCTGGTATCAGTAACCCGAGAAAGCATCGACTTGTGCAATCGATTTGATCAACACTTTCACTTTATGCATTGTGCTAGAAAACCGCGAGGGGAGCTGTCTCTTACTTGTATTTTCTTTTAGCTTTGCTGTTATGCATTTATATTTCATTCAAATCTAATTCACTTCCGAAATGTGATCGATAGATGCACTTCTATCTTATTTCTAGATTAGCTAAATGGTTAATAAATCAATGCTACGTCACACTATACATAGAGCTATCGACTCTGGAGTGCATATGACGTAATGTGAACGGTATTTTGAACAAATGGGAAAGCTGCTACTATAATAGCTGATCGGCTATATAGGTCTACTATGGCCGGCTGATAAACGGTACCTCAGGAACTGAAAGCAGGGTTATTTGTTTCAATTGCTCTTATTTTTTTCACGGTCACTACGCGCTCATTGATTGGTTACATTAAAAAATAACATTGGTCTTAAATATGAGTGAACATGAGTTATCCTCGCATTTCACAATTCTACTTATACTCTCAATTAAGCATTGTATTTTATGTTTTCGATGCTACTGTTACCCATGAAGTGTTTTCTTCTGATACAAATCTCTAATTTCATAAAAGGGAACATGCTAAAAATAATATCGAAATGAAAGTAAATATCTCACTTAGTGGTCTGATAAAACATGAATATGCACTTCCTATTCAATAAAACTATAGGTGAAGACATATGTAAATAGACAACTCCCTACAAACTGCGTTGTTTTAGGTCGATTTCAACTTGAAAGATGGCTCCTATACTGTTCCTAAATTGCTGAGTTCCATAATTATACGGATATCTGTAATACAATTCTTTTAGTTCATGAGTCTTATGACATCATTAATGATTCTCGGATTTAATTTGATTGGATGGTGTTCTAATATTTTCTTATCGGGTTTGGGTAAAATATCTCAACCCAACATCGATTTCGGGATGTCTTTAAGTTCGAGTCGGATTTCAAAATGTAAACCCAAAGTAAGTATAGAAAAACATATTTAAACACTGCGTAGACCCAGTCGACTTACTACACTTACATTCATCGATCTTAATGCATAATCTATGCCCAACGGTGTGTTATATATAGTAATCCATTATCACACCTCACAAACTTAAGCCTGTTATAGTTAAATAAATGCCCACTCTACAAGTAAAATAGGTAGTAGGCCTATGTACACCAGCATAAAGTTTAAAAACTTCAAGTAAAGTTTAAAGAACAAACTTTCAGTGTAACCAAGAGTTGACCCGACCAAGTTTTGTAACAGCTGCCCCATTCAAAACTGACAAACAGTATACCTTTAAGGTGTCAGCAGACCACTCCTTATCTTCATGTCAGCAGTACAAGTTAGGAGCGGGACAGCTGTTTTCAAAGATGATGGGGAAACGTCAAGGACCGACTATTGGACCTTCTAACACTCTTCATTCCTACAAGTGTTGTTCGAATAGTGGTGAAGCTGCGGTGGGCTACACCTATAAAAATGAAGTAAGTCTATATGATGGTTTTCAGGAGAGGCATCAAATTTCAACAGCAGCTCAAGTATGCTGAGCAATCAATTAATTACGATTATCTTCTCCTTATCCCAGTCAGGAATCGGAGTTCTTCTAGTCTTCCTCAGAGTCTTTCGCTAGTACAGGGTTTCCGCATTCCTGAAAACTCCTGGAATTTCGAAAGCGGTTTTCCAGGGCTTTGGAAACTCCTGAAATTTTGAATTTTCACCTAAACCTCCTTGAAACTTCTGGAGTTTTATGATTGTGATAGATAAATCTCCACTTCATCAAGAAGCCTTTAATGATAATTTTATATTCATACAAAATAAATGTAATGAATTTTTTTGCATTCTTAGTTTTGTAGTAAAAGAATATTCCAGCTAGGCATCATAAAGACGCTGCTGTCAGAGTCATTTGCTTCAAGAAACTTAATTAACGCTTTTTTACTGCAGTCCGTAGTCTATAAAAAAAACTGCTCACACATTGGAGAACATCTTGAATGCCGACAGATATGGATTTGAAATGAAGCCTTTAATATCGTATTCATTTTTTCTAGCATTTAGAGCTGTGCGCTAGCCGCATCACGCGCGCCGGTTCAACGGTTATGATAACCGGTGCACCGAAAAGTTTCCCTGAAGCACTTATTAAAGTATAGAAGAATTATAACTTGTTTCACGTTTGATTGTCGTTTGATAGTCAATTAGAATATCAAAATTTTTTGGGCATGGTCTCTATCCTCCACATTGATATTTTCTAGAATCAATGCAAATTTTATGGAGTGATAGAAAAATTCTCATAGTGCTAAAGAATTTTGAAACAGAGTTGCAAGGGCATTCTTTAATTCTATTTTACCAACACTTCCAAGTGACTGTCATCATACTTGTGCCTGTCTATGATAGTTCTGATAAAAATTCTCTTAAACTGTATGAAAATAGAAATTATGTGGATATGCAACAAGAAATGATTGAAAGCATAAATATGACTGAATTGCTAGTCAGTCATATGTTCAACCAGAGAACATACTAATTCATTTCAAGCTCCACGGCAATCAAACTTCAAATTTCAATTCAATTCACAATGAATTTCTAGATCATGAAAACGAAACATTTGAAAATCACGGTCGTGTCACAAAATAAACGATGCATTTCCTGTTGTTGAGAGAAAATGTGAAAAAGGTGACGAAATTCAGCAATTCAAGTTCATGATAAATTATTCTAGGCCACGGAATCTTGATACCACGACCTCAGAATTTTGAAATCTCATAGTGAATGCTGTGTAGGCCTACCCTGCTGTTGCTCTTCTTGTTAAGATATATGCTATCTTGGCATTCCAGTAGCCATCCGTCCGAAAGATAAAATTAATTAAAAAGTTATAAAGATTAACTATGCTGCATGCTTGAAAAACTTTATTCTCAATTAATTTGCTGTGACTAAAATAACAGATAAAATGAGTTAGTTATAATTGAAGCTTCACAGTAAAGCATCGATTTGATCGAAATTCGTACATTTCGCTGCACTGAGCCGAGAACCGTTGCCAGCAAAGGAATCGGTGCACCGCGCACAAACTTAAAGTTTTTAGCAATATTATTTTTTGGAGATTATTAAATATGATCCGACTGATGATAACGACATTTACTCGGTGGCAAGTATTTATTTGTTCTTTAGCTGCTTCTTTTATACCGCCGAAAATGCATTGATACGCTGGCACAAATGAGCAAATTAGAAGATAAATTGAAATAAAAAGGTCAAATATTTTTTTATGAGATCTTTTTTCTTGATTTTACGACCCATGTACTATAGTAGCAGTACCGTATCGACGAGTTTTCATGGGTAGACCAAATGATCTAAGGTTTGAGCCACACTGGGACATCGTACTCCGAGTGCCTGAAAAATATAAACCGTTGCAAATCATAAATTTCTTATCAGGACCAGAGTTCATGAATTATAAAGAGTGTCAGATTCACTAGGGATTTGCATTTAGGCAAAATTGGAAACGTGCGTTAAGGTATTGTATAATCAGTTGCCTTATCGTTTTCATATTTAATGCAAAGAACTTGTATTTGGTATATCACGAATTATGCAGAATCCGTTGGTAAATCCAATTATGTAAACCTCCTGGAAAACTCCTGGTGATTTCATCATAGAGCTCCTGGAAACTCCAGGAAAACTACCCTTGAAAACCGCGGAAACCCTATAGTACTCTTGATCATTGGCCCGCTATCCAATGTGAAATTCTCCGCGTCCGTCTCCATCCACCTCTTCCTCGTGTGCTCTTGTCTTTAACCTTCGGATTCACTGCCGGCTTTATTGGATTCGTAGTCGCTGTCGTTTTACCATCTCATCGATCCCATACTCAAATGCCTACCTTCGCTCCCAGATTGCGATAATTTCATGACACCAATAAATATAATCAAAACTATTTAATGACAGCAATGAATTCATTTTAACTTCTTTGATAGCAGCATTCAATTAATTGATAATTTGTCCATAGATTCCATCGGTTGGTAAGGGCATATCAATTCAGAAGAGGTCTTTCCAAGTGGTTAAGCTCAAACAGTTGTCGTCTTAAATAACAAAATTTTGCATGTAAATGTATACAGCAGTACTGTACGAAACTAATTTGTTTGATGTTAAGGAATCATGAATGACTTCCTATAATTCATGTGAGTATTGAGGAGCGAATAGGCCTATACCAAATCATGGAAGCTTTTCTTTTGTGCAATTGAACGCCCATTTGACTTTTTTGTGATATGACTGATGTTACCTTGTTTCATCCAAAAACATGGGTTTGCAAGTAGAGTGCAACTATCCGCCGGAAACCCGTGCAAGATAGAATTGATTTGGCTACAATTAATCATGCTATATATAGCTACGTGTAGCCTACATACATGCATGTCACGCAAGCATAACGGCTTTCAAAAAACGTGCACGAGCTCCATAAACGGTAGTCGCGTCCTAGTGCCAATCGAGTACAAAATACATTGGTGTAATAGTATACAAATGAAATTCAGCAAGAAACTTTGAAAAAAATGCTAGCCTGTCAAAATCATGCGCGCGTTTGGATTCCTTCATACGCAGCCTAGGTCTACTTAGGCCCTCATATAACCTATTTACAGGTTCATTGAAGCATAGTTTATTACGTAGTGAAGCAAGCTCAACAGGGCATCGAGTGCCATATACGACAGCGTCGTGATGGCTATTTTCCACAAGTATGGCTAATTAGTTACTAATTAATGGTTTTGCAAATTCTAGAGAGGATCCCTCACCCTTTGAAGCATCCCTCGAAGGTCGAGATAAGAGGGAGACATTTTCACATCATCGATTCAAATCAGGGAAGCGAAGTCCTATCATTTTGATAGGACTCCGACTCCGGGGGTTGATAGGACCTTTGTTGATCGCCTCCTTTGTTTATATTATATTTCGGGTCTAGCTATGGGCCGGAGTCCTATCATTTGATAGGACTCCGACTCAAGCAAAAATGGTAGGACTCCGCATCCCTGATTCAAATAATGTCAACGGGCCACTTAAGATATGAGAAGCGGTAGCGGACCACCCAATATGTCCCGGCAGGCCACCAAGTGGCCCGCGGGCCATGCATTGACCACCACTGACTTATGTCACAGTGATTGTTGATGCATGTCTATACATATGCCTATACATGTGTATCGTAATGATTATTAACGTAGCTTTATATATACAACTTGCAACACACCAAAAAAATGGCAGACTTACAGATCTAGTTTATTACATCACAATTCGTTGTACTGTATCGGCCGTTAGATGAATCGAATACCTTCTATGATGAGTCTGACACCTTCGTTGCAATATTTTTATTTACGCCCTTAACCCATTTCAACCCATACTTCGAGTATTAATGACATAGTTTCAATTTTTTGATATTTTAGAGCTTTGACCTAGACTAATATCAGAACAACCTCAGTTCCTTAAAAAATATCAATATTCAGCAAATATTGATTGGGTACTAAAATACCCACTGGGATAATATACTATCAAAATGTAGAAATAGTCTTGCTCACCAGTGTGGAGTTCTGAAACCAGTAAAAAAAATTTACTTCTGATAATCAAAAAAGCACTTGTCATGCAGAAAGACGTTACACGTTTCACATTTTCTGTTGGTTTTCACAGAGCAGAATTTGTAGCGAAGACGATGTTCTTTGTCAATGGCGATCAAATGTTTTCGATTTGACGATCTCACTTCAATTTGACTGCTACGTTCTTGTATAGAAAGACCACGTTTAGGTGCACTTCCATGGTTAGATAAATATGTATGCACAATGATCCGCTTGAATGCGAGAAGGTCAATATGTGGTAAGGTATATAATGTATAAGGTCAAATCAACTCGTGCTAATTTTACGGAATAGAAGCCAACAGTTCTGAAGTGTGACATCAACGCCCCAAGAGAAGATTGGATACCACAATTTCTTTGTACGAACATTGATCCGGTATTTATAAACATTTTGATCCATTCTGTCTGTGCCTCCCATCATCCTGTTGTAGGCAGATATAATAAATGGCTGAGATATCGAGATGTATTTGCCTTGAGCCTTAGATTAACGTTTTACTTCTTTCAAAGGCATTGCAGATCCGCAGTTAGAGGCAGCAATAACGACGCTGTTGTCCTTCCATTTCAAAACTTGCGTATCATTTTCATCGCATTTTACATCCAGTGCCCCTCTTTCTCTCGATGCAAAATTGTCTTTGTCGGATAGAGGACAGTCCCGAATTCTATTGTTTCGTGAAGTTCCAACACAACCGATCCCTTTTTCGTTCAGTGCTTTCAGGAGGGGTTAGGAGGTAAAAAAATTATCAATAAAAAGTATTGCTTTTGAACCATGTCTGGAAGGTCTGACGCAAAGTGCCAGCCACCTTGCTCCCAGCAGTTGGTTGCTCATTTTGCAAAATTTCCGTTTTCTTTCCGTCGTAGACAGAGAAGTTGTGCAGGTATCCATCAGGGAAATTTTGACACCATACCTTATATCCAAACCTGATTGGTTTCCCTCTAATGAATTGTTTCAGGGATCCACCGTATCTTCCGAAATATTCAATCATTGATTCATCAATATCTGAGAATCTACTATTGTATGAGTTTCTTTTGAATGACTGCTTTAGCATATTCAAATATGGTGAAACTTTTCTGAATTTAGACCCATCGCTGTTTTCATTATTTGATAGATGTAAATATTTCATAATCTTATCAAAGTCATTTCTTCTGATAGCAGTACTAACGGCCTTATTGTGACAATCATCTTTTTCTTGCCAGTACATACATTTTCGTGGATGGGGTGTATATCCGCTGAGGATGACGACAACTAGAAAAGTTCGCACGAAATCGTTATTGAGTTGGAAGGAATGGTCGACAATTTGATTGGCATAAAGCGTGCTCATCTCTTGAATAAGTTCAAAGCAATCTGCAAATAGATTTTCAAATATTTCAACCGGAGACCAGTCCTTCTCGGAAAACCATTGTGGGGTGTTTTCTTCCTTATAATTTCCTTCAGCCAGCGCATCCTGCAAATCTTTGGACATGTCATTTTGCATCTGGACAGTAGAAGTTTTCCATACTCTACGTCGTTTCTTGGTTTTCGGTACATAATTTGGAGTATCATCATCATCGCTGTGGCCGCATAGCTCAGCCTCTGCCACCAACTGTTTTCCAGGCAAATTATTTACATCGACATTATCTTCGTCGCCGCTGTCCTCTGCTGTTTCATTACCTTCATCAGGAGGAGTGATGAAAATTCTTACTGCGTGGCTGGTCACAATCTTCAGTTTCTAGGTCATTTATCAATGTATTCAAAGCTGTTGTTTTTGAAGCTCTTTCCGGTAGGGATCTGAAAATACAAAGGACCTGTTGTAACAGCAGGAAATCATAAAACTTGAGATTAATGAAATATCGTCATATCGAACCATCCTAGGAATATTTGGCCTAAACTCAGTATTAACTTACGTCTAATGTCTACATGTATTTCCGTGTCTCCAGACATGGAACTAAAATTAATATTTTTCACGTACTATGCAATATATAACAATGCCGCATGTTACTTCCATTTCTATCAGTAGAATTAATTGATGATATGGTTTTGTAACATCAGTGCATCGAATACAGATACGATAGCCGTGTTGGTTACACTGCCGCTTATCGTTTCAATGATAACGCTTTATTCTATGATAACTTATTTCTATGATAACGCTTTTTATTCAATATCACGCTTTGACTGATGTTTTCACTATTATACTTAGATTTTACAATTACGAATTTTTGTCATGCATGCAGCAATTTTATTAGTTGCATCCGTTGACTGCAAATTGAACTCATGTAGCTACGAAAAATACATGAAGGTTGAATTTTTATTTAGATTAGCAAATACCTATTTTTTGTTACGTGAATCGTTTTTCTACCATGGGTCTAATGCAAATTAAACATGACAATAATATCTATTCTCCATCATACAGCTAGTAAAAATCGTTGTTAAAACAATCGCTAAATCAAAATACTCCTCGTTTAGTCACAAGGAACGATCTATACAATTATGAAACCACGGCAAATTCGACAGCATATTATCCGAGTGGGTATTTCAATACCCAACAATGAACAAAGTGCGACAGCCTTCCCCATCATGCTACATACGAACAAATAATTGTTGCCAGGGATACGTCGTAGAATGTACTCCTAAAAAATACTGAGTATTAGATATAGGTATGAGTAAATTATAGATTAGATAATAACTCACCTTTTCGCCATATTCGAAAATTTTCGAAGACCTGGTTTTTCAATTTCTTTTTATTTGATTGAACTCAGGTGGATGATATAAATGAAAAAAAATTCAAACACAATTGGTTATACGGGAACACATAGATACTATATTTGCATAGTTTTCATCGCCATCAAGCAAACTGAAAACAGGGTTATGAATTAATGGTTTGGGTATTTAAATACCCACTGGGATGAAATGGGTTAACAGAAGCTTAATAATCAAATTTTGATCAATTTAGAAAAGCTGTTTCTTCAACCGAAATTTATATTTATCATGAATTGAAAATGTCCAAAATAACTACGCTACATTTATTTTATGATATTAGCTACATAAAAACAATGATTTTTTATGGGTGTGCGCTGGGCTCACCTGCTCGCACCGAAAATTTTCGAGGTCATGCTGAAGCAACTATTAGTAGACCTTAAAGGTGAAATATAGCTTGTTAAAATAAAGATAGCCTACATATTAGCAAGAGGAGCGACAGCGGGGTGTTCACAGCGAAATAATAAAAATTCTAAGAGATTTCGTCGCCAAAAATGATTTGTCATGAACTTGAATCGTCGAATTTTCGCCACTTTTTTCACGTTTTCCTCACCGTCAAGAATTAGCCGTGGTTTCCAAGGTATTTCACCATCATGACACACAGAAATTGAAAGTTTGAATTGGATAATTTATTAATGCAATAATAATCGAATAATGCTCTCATTTGGACAAATTATACTGCTGTGTGTTTGATGCCTGAGTAAAACTCCCTAATGGCAACTGCTTTTCATTTCTAAACAATGCCCAGTAAATTTCCGTCATAAAAATGCTATTCATGTTTATTACTTTCTTGGAGTAGGAATAATGAAAATATCGCATTAGGAAGTTACTTTTGATCAGCCCTATATATGTGCATTTTTTCAACATCGTGAAGCAGTATGAGGCAATCAGTATTCAGTAGTCTATACTGCACTTTGAAATGCTTAATACCGATGTCAGATGAACATGTACGGTGGAATTAATTGATAATTATTCTCAACGTCTAGACATAAACTTGAATGAACAGCACTCGAAATTTAATTGGCACAAGTGATCAAACCAAAAGTGAAACGTTTTGTGGTTCATTCTACATAGCTTTATAATACAAATTTCGGTTGAAGGCCTTTTGTGAATTGATGCATCCTATGATGTTCCAACCGATGAAATCAAAAGTGCGTCCCAAATGCTTTCATCTGCATCTGAATGTTTTGTGTTGCTTTCCTTTTTCTGTTGTGAATATGATTTTACTTTTCAGTGATTTGCCGGAAGCCGAGGAACTATTGTATCAATTGCTCAATATATTCGAATGCAATTAATGCAAAGTATCTGCAGCTTAAGGCTGGAGCGTCATTCATCATTTTTCATTATTTTCATCACTAACAAAAAACAGTCATTTACGTGATACATGAATAATTTAGTGACAACATTTCATAATTTGACTATTTCTTCATAAGTTATCATAAGTCATCAATCACTGCTATTGATCATAGAAGAAAATACAAGGGAATACTCTGATATTAAAAGAAAATGAGATGTTGGGATGTCAATAAAAAAATTATCAAATTTCACATAGGATGCTTTCATAATAAGATGAAAAAATTAGGACTAAAATAGTATATAATGTAGGTAAGGTCCATCATATTTCCAACATCCATTCATGAATGGAACTGCAAACCTGATCAATGAATGTATGTGCAACTGGTTATCAATAAGAAAATGAATATTTCTGGATTCTATACAAAGATTTTCAGATGTTCAGTGGGCAAAAGTTTGTAAGCACGTTCATATACAGTACATTAATGCAATCATAAGTCCCCTCCTTAAATCGTACAGAGTGATTTGCAGTCGTCTATTAAGTACCTTAATAATCAATTAATTTATATGCCAAATCAAATCTAGCATTTTAATTAACCATAGAAATGGATCTTCATCTCATGTTTTTGTCTTCCAGATGTCTACGGATAACTATGTAATTTTTCACTACTTCATAGTTTTGGCATAGCTATTCAGTCCCTTCCATTCAATATTTCAATACTATTCTGTTGTCAATTTCGATATCAAATAAAACTGCTTATAAGAGCTGGCGAAAAAATAACATCATAGCTGTCGCCACAAATCAACCACTGATTCCGTAATGGTTAAAGGAGGTTTCATTGATATTTGCTGAAATAATGAGGACAATTATCTGTTAAAATTCCCGAGGGCATAGCCCGAGGGAATTTTGACAGATAATTGGCCGAGATATCTCAGCAAATATCAATGAAACTCCTTTAACCGTTTTAAACTATGCCAGTTTATCTCTATTCGGGTAGGGACAAATCATAGACTTCTATGGACAAATTAACAATGTTATAGTTGATCTCTATTCGGGGAGGGACAGATTAACAATGTTATAGTTGATCTCTATTCGGGTGTTGCTAACTTATTTGATTATATTTTGTTATCTATGCACTTCTTTTCAATATGAGGGATTTCTATGCGTAGTTAATTTGCCCCTCGTTTTAACAGGGACAGGGATATTACGGGATTTAATGAGATCTCTAGATAGCAAAAAATAAATTACTAGATAAACTGGCATAGTTTAAATACTTCCCTTATATACTTACTTTGGTTAAGCCATAGGCGGAACGTTTTGGGGATTATTTTGTATACTTGTTTATTATAATAAAAATTTCAGTTGAAGAAGGACCTTATCTGAATTAGTTAATAATAGATAATTAATTTCTGATAATGCCTGCTGACCAACCTGCCACACGCAGCCATGCCCTCACAAAATTGTCATCTATCAAAAATTTAGATATTATAAGATACTACTTATTTCAAATAATACGTGCATTTCATAATAACTTTTTTCTTTGAGCAGAACAGTGTATGTATAAATAACACAACACATTCAGTTTTGAGTACGAATGATTTCTAATTCATTTATCAATGTAGGTATTCCAACCGCGGGATTGCTTGCACATCCCAAGATTCGAAGATTAAAATCCCGAAATTGACATTTTGTCGAAAATTACATTATTCTGTCCAAGGATTACCCTTAAAAATTCTTGTGGTCCTGTCTTTTTGTTTTCATGTAGTTTATTAATCTTGAGCAACAGCTGATGATACCTGTTTGAAGATTGATAGTGAAAATCTGTTTAATAACAATATCATTATGTATTCACTAATGGAATCCTGAATCCCTGTTTCGTGAAACCAAGGGCTTAGATTCCAGCAAGCAATATTGTAAGATTCTTATAGCTAGTAAATAATGCTTATAACAACTCATGTTATCGTATTCCGAAAAAAACGATCTTCATCAAACACAGTGGAATTATTTGATTCTTATCAAGTCAATTCAGGTCGAATTCACAACTTAAACATGTAGTAGATTAGAATATGTCGATTTTCCCAAATGTGAACACATGTAAAAAATTTACTAAATAATTGGATATTGGACTAGTCCAGACTTGGAAATATGGAAGCTCAGGTGCATGATGCAGGATTCGAGTTAAAGTTTTCAGGAGTCGGGGATTACAACCTTCGTGAGAACGCGTCTGAGGATGGCTCACCAACTCTTGTTTAGCAGCCGACGTACGTCAATTGCTTTCAGCCTAGTGAAAAATAAATGGTTGGTCCCACGGTATTTACAAGCTTACAAGGAGTCCTAGATAATAGCTACGGCCAGGAGGCGAAAGCTAAGATAAGCGCAAAGTTCTCCATACACTGGTAGGTGGGAATCATTCGATAGTAAAATCTGACACCGTACAGGCAGATGACGCTAGCTGTGACAAATGCTTTGTTGTTTGTTCAAGCTATTGTTGCATAGGCGTTGACACTGCTGTGCTGACGAAGCCATTCGATATCGATTGATTTAGGGATCATTACAAGAGCTGCTTGATGCTGTTCATTTGATACTCGTGTTCATTGTCGGTACATCAGGTCATTCATGCTGTAGTTGACGTCGCCATCGCCGCCTGATTTGATCTAATTTTCACTGCACAGCAATCGCAATCACAATGGTTTTTAAATGTTGTGTGCCATGTTGTCGGTCCGGGTACGATGAAGCATCGTAATCGCAGTCCAGTTTACCAATGCACTAATTTCCTGCGAATCTCGAAGAAACCTGGCTTCTAATGTCGCGATCAATCGTCGTGACTTCAGAGTAACTCAAGGATTCGAGAGTGTGTAGTCGTCATCTAGTGTCTAGAATAAATAGCGGAATACTTGAACAATTAACATGTATTTAAAACATCTAATTTGATTTGGTAGCTACAGTGCATAAAATCGACTTCATACTTCAAGTATATTGTACGCCTATTGATGTATGAGGCAAAATTACCTTTCACCTCCTGGGCGTTATAATCTAGGACTTCTTGACAAGCTTATTACATCATAAGTTGTCACCATGAATATTTGCTTTTTCTCAGGGCTAAAGTATTTCAGTTTCTCAGGAATGTGTGTGAAGTGTGAACGATGGAATGCTTTGCAATTAAGGTTGGTGGATATCTATTTGTGATGGTGGTTGATTTGATTGAATTCAATTCCTTCTCTAAGATGTCAGTGGAATAAATCCTGCATTCTCGATAGGTTAATGTTTTCACAAGACCATTATAACCTTATATTGCATTGGCAAAGAACTGCAGAAATTAGTATAAGCCACGCAATGTAGACTTGCGAAAGATACTCAGCTTGGAACTTCCTGTTGTCCTACGAATAACTAAAATATCAAGGAAGGCAAGTCATAAAATTTATTTGAATCGAATAGCGTTATATTTTACAAGTCAAGAAAAAGATCAAAATTTCAAAACACTTAGTCCAAAAGTCCAGACCATTCGGTCGTACAGACCGTGCCTCTAATCATAGTTGGGCGCAATCCGTTAACTTCCGTTAATCCGTTAATTAACGGAAGTTAACTTTTTTAAACTTTTTAACTTCCTAAAAATGTTAACGATTAGTTTAACTTCCGTTCCTCTCATGGAAGTCCGCTAATCCGCTACCTTTTTTGAATAAATATGCGGCTGAGAGCTCAGTTATGTCAAGTCAACTATACATACAGACTTTTGAAGGCTGAGTTGACTTACTTCACCTTCGTTCATCATGCACTCTGATAACAACGCGCGGCGTCATACAGAATTCGCATCGGTATTTGCGTGAAGCTACTCTTTTCACAAAATGAGGCAGACTGTCAGGAGCGCAGTCATACAAAGTCACAAGAATCGATTCTGTTCCTCAATGCTGTCTCATTTCGTCTATGCCAGGGTTGCGCACCGGTACCCCAAAGTGGAAAAGCATAGGATTTTTCATTAGGCTATTCCGCGTACCCTCACCTAACATATAAAAAATAGCAAATAAAGATTGCGCTCACATCATTCACCCTTGCAGCATGTGGGTCAGGTGGGTCGTGGGTCATGTTTTCATGAAAAGTCGGTGGGTCATGGGTCAAGTTTCGTTGACCCACTTCCAACTCTGCTTTTAATCATTACTATGGTGGAGAATCTGGATTCATATAATTATGTGGTTGGGATCGATTTGGTGGTCGCTAATTAGCCATTGTTGCTTCAAGGCCAGATGATGACATTCCAATGTGGAATGCGCACTAAGTTTAACAGTTCAACTGACCCATGAATAGGAAAGTAATGAAAAATTGAATTATAATAAATCTCTCATATTCTGCGTGCCCTTCAGAATTCCTTCGCGTACCCCAGGTTGGGAACCCCTGGTCTACGCGCATGCTCCGAAGTGCCGAACAAATTTCCTTAGAGCAGGAAGAATATGTCAGCCTTATGTTCAAGTGTTTTATTATTTACCTAACGACTCGAATGAAAAAGATTGATGGATAAAAGCTTTGTGGAATAATTCATCAGAACAAACGACTTTACATTTTGTAAGAAACATTGGCCTGAGAACTGCTGTGAGATGATTTAAGTCTTTTTCGAGAAAAGCTGCATGGATAGTAAAGATGTAGGCTCATAAGTTTTCACAAGAGGTGTATGGGTCTCTAGCCGAAGAAAAATAAAGAAACGAAGAATAGCAGGAAATTTATCTGTGAAGACACAATGTTAACTAAAATACGATTTCAAAGATAACATAAAATTTAACGAATTAACTGTTTAACTTCAACTTCCGTTACTTTACTCCCAAATCAACGGATTATTATTAACGGAACTACATTTTTTAATTAACGGAACTAACTTTCTTTTTAACGTTGCCCAACATTGCCTATAATGCAGACTTTAATTCATCTTCTCCCAGTTATGTAGGAGAACAAACAAAATATATTTAAGTCTGTCTATAACTTACAGTGTTTGCACATACTACACTTAATACACTCTCTGCAACTGCACAGTTCGAACACTCAGGCTCTATAGATTGGGGGAGGGTGGGGCACATTGAACATGTTTTTGATCTTTTCTCAACAGTTTGAATACACCAAATCAAATGAACCAAAATCAAACTCGGATGAGAGTTTGAGAGTATGTTTAATAATCTCTGAGTTGTTTGACATTTTGGTGACATTTCATCTCCTCACAAATAGAATTTTAAAATTTCTACCAAAGTGGTTCAATATCAATGTGACCTACACATGCATGGGGTACATTGAAACACCTTCATTTATCATTTTCTCATGTTCAACTTTATTAGACTTTATGTATCAGATCCACAGCTTCATTTCATGAATTATCAAAATCAAGTAAGTAAAAAACTCATTGTTTGAGATTTTTGTTGTCAAAAATATCAAGCATATGCTTGATATGAAAAAATACATGCTAATTTCTGAAAGAAATATGCAGAGCTCTCAGATTAATGGCATTATTCATGATAGAAGAGCCTTGATAAGAGCATCAATTCTAAAAGCATTGATACACAAACAGTGTATTTTTTAATCTTACCGCATAGGAAGACAAACAACACGAACGGGAATCGTTCAAGAGCATATTTCCTGGTATCTAAGAAAAATCATGTTATGTGTAGGTCGCACATTTTGATCTAATATGCACGAAATGTTATAGCTTTTAGCACTATTTCAAATGTAATGCAAATACAAAATGTAACACAAGAATTATTGTCATATTCAGAAGTCTGTAGACTGCAACATAAAAAGGACACAATGTACTATCATAACCAAAAATTGCGTTCTTCATCCTCGAGAAACCTTCAAATGTTCATTTAAGTCTTCATCGTCTTCCTCATCGACCGCACTGGAAATCCATCTCACCCTTACTTTGATCTCACCGCACTGGAAGTTTCCCATGCGGAAGATCTTAAAAAAACGCTGTGCACAATATTATATTTATCATAGGGATCATCAATTAAAGCATGTCTGCAGACATTGCGCATTACATGCAGACATGTAAGACACGAAAAGCTGAAAATCGCGAAACGCCAAAACAAGAAGCATTAACAATTCAATTTATTTGACCAGCAAGGGAGGCTCCAGTGTATTCAAAGACGCATCATTTTGATTCAGATCACTGATTTATATCAATTTCTTGATCAGCTTTTTTCAAAGTTTATTCTTCGCCATGCTGCCCTGGTGCTTTGTTTTCGAAAAGAGTTGCAACGCACAAAAACGAATATTACAACTGCTCAAATATTTCTAAATAGTCAATTTGATAGCGTTGCAGACCAATTTATAGCATAATCAAATGTCAAAACTAATCAATCACTTCATTCACTCAATCAAAGAAAAATTGAGCATCGAAGTGGGACACTATGAACCATGTTCAACATGGCTCCCACGGCCCTCGAAAACCCTTGAATTTTTTCTGTTCGAGAAGCCGCAGGAACCATGTTTACAGAGCCCCATCGTGAGTGGTTCAATGCGCCCCACCCTCACCTATGGTTTTATGTAGTTCTATACACTGCGATGCGGAGGATAGACCTGAAAAGGCTTGAAAGGTGTTGGCATCAGACGACCGTGTTAGCAATGGTACCAGACGACTATTGAGTGTGTTGATAGCGTCGTATTTGAAGAGGTTTAGGCATCCGACGGGCTTGACGGATTTCGTCCGCTTGCTCACTTAGCTCCGAGCCTTCGGCTCGTCGCACGATCGCATCGCCTCTCTTCACCGTCAACCATCAGATTTCGCTCACTGCGTTCGCTTAAATTAGCTTTAATCAATCTACTGATTGCTCAAGTAAGCACATCATTATTGTCAACATCAACCTCTCACTGTGCCCACTGTCAGTTGGTGAACAAAGGTGAAGTGCACGAAAGATTATTATCGGGATAGGGAGACGGAATGAAGCATGACCGGTAATTTTACATCATTAATTGAAATCTAAAATACAAGCAATCAATTACTTGATGGTGATAGAAACTTCTGTAAAAAGATGCCGTAGTCAAAAATTTGCAAAAATGGGCTAACTAAATTCTTTCCGTTACTGTCCACCTACGTAAAACCATCCAGATCGCAACTTCCTCATCAACGTTACTAGAAAGTAACTACAGATTGTTTCATAAAAAATGGATCACCCTTAAACATCGCCTTAACTTCAACTTTGTCTAACTCCGCCAAACTTGAACGAATTTCTCTGAAATTTGGAAGATATGTCAGTTGTGCTTACTAATATCATTGTTGGAAATTTCAAGCATGAATATTGAGTTGTTTTCCTGTTATAGATAAAAAAAGTAGTAGATAATTGGATCTTGATTTAGCAATGTTAGACAAAATCATACTTCACTCTTATAAAATTACATTTGTTTCCTTTGTTATGTAATATGTTGTTCTACAAGCCAAAAGCTATCAAGCAAAACAAAAATAAAGAAAATCGGTCAATCAGAGCCAGTATAGCACCGTTATTCATCAACAATAATGTAACTGCTACATGTGATTAACTGGACTTCATGTTCCATAGCTTCCTGACTTCGTTGCGGTGGTGTTGGCAGCACTCCTGATTGCTTTCAGCTAGAAATCTATCTCTTACCGGTTGAAAACAATACAAAGCACAAATGAACAATAACGAGATCGCATTCACAAAAGGCAAAGTGTCAGCCTTGCTAGAACTAGGGTTCTCTTTGCGAGCTACAAGCAAGCGACTAAATGTCCCTTACACAAATGTGCATCGATGGCATAATGATGATTTTCGACTCTGTCGTAAAGAGGGCTCTGGCTGTCCACGCAAAACATCCAAACGTAGAGACTGCCTAATTTTGAGATTTGTTAAAGTTGATCCAAGTCTCTCGTTAACTGAGATGGCTGCACTAGACTCGTCTATTTCTAAGTCCACTATTCGTGGAAGACTTATTGAGTCGAATTTCAAGAGCTGTAAGAGGCCCTCTCAGATCAAATTATCAGATCAGCATACAAGAAGACGTCTCAGATGGGCAATGAGTCATTGTCACTGGCAAAATCAATGGGATCGGGTTGTCTGGTCTGATGAGGCATCAGTCCGTCTGAAGGATAGTGATGGTCGATTGAGATTATGGACAAAATCTGATCAGGAAATTCCGAGACATTTACATCGTCCCCGGGTACAAGGTGGTGCAACTCTACTGATTTGGGCTGGCATTTGGACCAATGGCCGCTCTGAACTTCACATACAGCAAGGAACCATGATTTCTGAACGCTATGTGAATGTTTTACGAATGAACATTGGCCAAATGACAGATCAACTTGGTTATTTATGGATGATAATGCTACGTGTCACAGGAGTAGTAGAGTCAACTTATGCAAGTCTCAATTAGGGCTTAGGACATTATCTTGGCCAACTCGTTCTTCTGATCTGAATCCCATAGAAAATGTATGGAGTATTCTAAAACGTAACGTTCGTCGTTCACTGCTACCTACAGATGGCGTATCACAACTTACGTCACTGTTAAAAAGAGAGTGGAGAAAGTTAGATCAGTCAAAAATCAACGATATCATCGAATCAATGCCTAGACGAATTGGTAATGTCATTGACAATAAGGGTAGGGCCACAAAATATTAGCTTCTTAAGAACCGTTACTGTATCATAGCTTATCAGATTATATAAGGACATTCAAATATAATAGGGACATGAAATAACATGAAAAATGCTTTCTGTATCATACTTGTTTTATTTAGTCAAATTTTAGGATGATCCACTTTTTATGAATTGGACTGTAGTTACATGCATAGAAATGAACTGTTTATCTGAAGTTCGCTAGAATGGAAATTGACTCAAGGTCGCGGCACATCCGAGGGAACAAAGTTGAGGCATGGATCACCAATGAAAGGCTTCGATTTACTCATGTGACTGATTCTAACCCAATGATACAGACGTTGGCAGGTGCATCTAAGTGAAAATGCGTGCGATTTATGTGCCGTTATTATGCATTGCATGAAGCTTAATTTCCATTCTAGAGGTTTTATTGTTGTCAATTTCTATGGTTACATGTGATTATCTTCATGAAAACAATGTTTTCTTTACAAACTGTGAATCAATGATGCAACCTCCTCCACCTAATGGATTCGTCTAAATTATTAATGAAAGTAAATAGCGTTTTCAGCTTAGAATTTTCTTAACTCCTACATTAATGGCCATATATAAGAGACGAATCCAGGTGAAAAGATTATTATCATTCGGAAAATGATTCGACTACCGCTGCTCATGAACACCTTGTTGGCAGTCGCTATCTTTATCATTACCATTCAGCTTACATTAGCTGACACTAACCCGAACGAGGATGTGATTGATGGATATCTTTATTCATTCCACTCATCCACGGCTAGCTTTGCAACGGCCCAGTCCACCTGTTTGGCTAATGGACAAAGATTAGCTTGGTTGAGTAACCAACAGGAATTGTTATCAGTGGCTACCGTCGCATCTAGCTACAGCATGAGCTACTTTTGGGTTGGTCTTTACCAAAGTAATAGTGTCTGGACTAATGGAGACTCTGTATCAAGTACCTTAGCAGTAAATGACTATGATTCAACACGATGTGGCCGCGTTTGGACATCTGGAGAACAAATAAACTACCGCTATTGCTCCACATCTTATCCTTACGTTTGCAAAAATCTTGTAGCAACATCTGCACCAACATCAGGTCCTTTAATCATGCAGATACGTGCACTAACGTTAGTCACAACAGGACAAAAGCAACCAACAGGAATCGTAGATGTTTCAGATACTATTGTCTCTTTTATAGACTGTTCATCGCACTGCGGCATGAGTGGCAGTTGCATCGGAGTGCAATATTCAGATGTTGATAAATCTTGTCAATTAATTACCGCTCGTGAGAATCCGGTGAGCAGTGTAAATTGGAATATTTGGGTAGTTGTATATCAAGCATGAAAAGAATCTGAAATATCGTTCTATCGCATGAGAATGATGTAGTTCTGTTTTGATAAAAATGCATTTGACAAGAACTATTTTTTACTCTGGCAGAAGACGTAGATGTTTTCGTGACATAATGCGGAATTCGCTGAAGCGAAAATCATTGCAGCACTTTATGTTAATCATGCAAAGTCAGCCGGCATGAGTTTTTGCAGGGAATGAGATCAAAAAAAACTTTCACTTGATTATGTACACCGCATAGCTACTACGAATCTGCGCATCTTCCGTGTTCTACCCTTTTTCTTTTGCTGTCAGACAGTTTCAAAGAAAGCACAATGCAAATCCATTGAGAAGCAGATTAGAGTTTTGGTAGAATGACAATGTTATGCATTTTCTCTGATTTAGTGAAACACTAAGTTTAGAGATGTAATTTCTGACATGGACTGTTTTCAGCTCATGCAATCTTGTGTTCTTGTACCAGATGCTTGACACAACTAATTTTAGCAAGCATCTTAGTATCGGCAAGCGCAACATTTTAATTAACATTTTGCCATATTCAACTACATCTTCGCATGCATCAACGATCAGAAGTTATTGTTAGCATCATGATAACACACACACATCATATATGTATCACACATCATTTATTTAATTAATTTAAAGTTTCAAGGATTGCAGAAGCAACCGATCCTCAGACACAAGTAAATGAGAAGGAATTACAAGTTTAAAATATGAGCTACAAAATTTGAGCTCGAATAAATAGAAAATCTTAGGTTATGTAATACTATTTAACGGAAGATAAAAGATATTGTTTCTTATATTTTCACAGTGATATGATTTCATCTTTTGTTAATGAACATGTTATCTTGAGTTGTTGCTATGCTCTCTCAGACATAGATCACAATAGCGCTTTCCACATTATTAAGGAGATGGGTTTGCAATGAAATCCCAGTGGATGTTATGATTTGCCTCTGCGTCATTGCAGATGTACTTGGATAGGAATGTTTCATTCTTATATCTGATATATACATGTATATCGTTTCTGGTGAATCACAGTCCCTGCTATTAGACCAGAAATCTGTTTTCGGATGCTAGAATAAACGGTAATAGTTTTTTTACTGTACAGTCACAAGTGTGCTATCATGAGGTACGATGCTCATTAATAAGTCCTTAAAAGTTTGAATGCAAACCAAATGGATTTCAAACGGAACATGGTGATAAATAGTAAATCATTTTACTTTAATTTTGAACCTGTATTGGTGCGTAGATGTACTCGCGCATACTTCAATTCATGATTTCAAGTATTCGGAAGACTTAGTATAATCCGTGACCGCAGAGTAGCGAAAATTCAGCTTGCGATGGAGGAAGCACACTTATTCAAACAATACAATTTCAAGTTAAACATGTGTATATCCAGACAAAAGAAAAGTGCGCGTTTTTGTGCATGCCAAGACATTTCACCATTTGCCACACAGGCATGTTCATGGAAACATCTAACCAACCCAATAAAGATACGAGTGAATTAAAATGAACATATGTATTT
The DNA here is from genome assembly GCA_907163375.1 of Prostheceraeus crozeri. NCBI lineage: Eukaryota > Metazoa > Platyhelminthes > Polycladida > Euryleptidae > Prostheceraeus > Prostheceraeus crozeri. The sequence goes on from CAJQUW010014327.1 coordinate 43,254, forward strand.
TCAAATAAAAGAAGATTTACAATCAATAGCTCTACATTAAATGGAAGACGATTAAGTAGCTCAAAGTCACTGAGCAAGTTTTGCGTCTAATCCTCACGCTTTCCTATCTGCAATAGAGAAACGAAAGATGTTAAATGTGCATACAAAGTTTCAGTGACCTGTGAATGTGGGCATTTACTTTACTTGTACGGACGTCTACTTTCGAGAAAAGCCGTGTGGCAACAAGAAGGAATCAGTTTCCATTCGCCTTTCAACGACCATTTCGCATTTCCTGTATCCAAGTCAGATATGGTCGACCTAAATACAGACTATCCCAAGCAAACTTCCCGTCCCTTCGGACGAATGGTCAATGTGACATAATAGATCGGTAATCAGCACATCAAAAAAATAATGAAGTCAGTACTCAATTGTCAACTGCGCCGTGAATCGTGACAAAACACGATCGTGTTTCTTGTCGTGTTGAGTCTTGTCATTCAAGGTCGTGTCGTGCTCGTGCTTTTATAGTCGTTTTATATTTTTGTTTTGACGAGGGTTCATTGTAAGTTTTGATTTGAGATAATTTGATGCTTGACCTGTTCTAGCTAAAAACAAGCTATCTAGAATATCACGGCGATGAAGGAACTTCTTTTATACACTATATACAAGTAGAGCCTTGTGAATGAAGAGCCAGTATTCTTTGAGTCCACAGTAGCTTGATAAACAGATTTTTGTTAAAGAGATGTAGGCCTACTACAGCCTCTTTTTGACAGTAATTTTTGCACTTTTAATCTGAAGTCGAAGCTCGTTAGTTCGGACGCGGATAATTAAGATTTCGGTTAAATTAAGATCATACGGCTGTGGCATTTTTTTTATCCTTCGCATATATAAGCTGCTGTTTAATTAAGACTTTCGATAATAAAGACATTGCAAGCATGGCATTTATGATCTTAATTAACGAACTTGACTGTAAATCAAATTGCTTATCATTTTCTACCTATTTAGCATCTATTATTTTGTATTGAATTATATGTTTATATGTATATGAATTATAGCCGAAAATAATGTTTAAAACTTCAGTCAAGTTTACTTTCACGACCCAAGTTTTTGGGACATGCATCATTCTACATCAACCGATTCTTCCATCACTTGACAGCTTATCCAATCGTAAGATGATCGCATCGACTTCTTTTTAACTAAGTGACGGCTTGTGAGGTTGACATTCTCATTGAGATGGAATTTTGTCTCATCACCGAACCAGGATGTAGGGGTTTCAATTATCAGTCAATAAAATTGAAGTTGAATAGGCATAACTTTAATTTTCAATTTAGCCTACCGCAAAACTGCATTCTTCAAATGTTTGACACAATTTCCTTAAGCGCTCTTCTTACTGGAAGCAGAGCAAATCCGACTTCCTGGTCAGCCCTTCTTTACAAATTGACGGAATCATCTTCAATAGCTGCAATGACCTCTGTCCTCTTGACATCCGAAAGTCTCAGCGCTTGATCATCCACACATCCGCACGCTTTCTGTTGATGTCGAAATTCTCAACGTCTAACCTCCTCACGATCATGTTAACCGCAAATGTGAAAACTGAGGCAATCTTCTCTCTTGTGAAGTCACCAGATGACTCTCTGGCGAGATCAGATCATGAACACGTAGCGAAGCAATGTGCTTCATTACATGTGACTAATTTTTGAGTGTCTAATGTAATGAAACTCGGACACTAATAAAATGCATCATGCACGCCAGGTGTATAGAAATAATATAGTTCATATATCGAACTACTTTATTCAATATCAATCCACAGTACTGTGTGTATACATGTACGAGTACTGCAACATTCGATGCAAAAATCCACAAGAAATTCGCAAGCACCCTGTCCATACCATCTGCCACAGTCCAAGATTTTGGTATCTCTCCAGACTCCCAAATTCTTGCTCACCTTCCATAAGCACATTGTTAATTTCCTAGTTTTTGTAGACTGCAAATCCAATGCCGTTCAGTCCTCCAGCTGACTTAGCTCTCGCTTTGTGAATCACAGCCTCAACTTCAACAAGTCTGATTTTTGATGCATGAAAATTCGCAGATGTAACCGATGGTCTGTGTAGCTCAACCAAATTGAGCACATTCTTATTTTCAGAATAGATGCTCTGTAACATTTCCTCTAATTCTTCCACTCTGATCGCGAGGATCCCACTGGCTTTCTGTTGAGGGGTTTCTCTTCTAAAGCGAAAGTGGTCCTCTATGAAACGCTTCTTCCCTTTTCTTGCTTTGACCATCTTGATAATTTTCCTTTTGCCTTTCGCCAACTTCGATATCGCTGAACTATTTTCTTGCAGGAGATCGTCTATTTCTGCTGATTCCGTTTCACTGCATGATCTTTTGAGACTTCGGAGCTTCCTAGCTTCTTTCCTGGGCTTCTCAATCCTTTGCCGACGCATGTTGGGGCACATTTCTTCTGGTCCCCCTTTGCTGCTTGATTGCTGTGCCGTTTCCCCTTCTTGCTGAACATCATAATTCCATGATAACTGAATAGATATCATTACCGCGAATTTCTCAACTCTGGCACGTGCACATAAGCCTGTCGATTGCGTGCGACAAGTCTTCGTCCATTCCTCTCATGCCGAGTCACTTGACTTCACTTCACGAGGATGCGTTTTGTGACTCAACAACAGGTTCTGCCAGGACACTGTGGCTGTGTTCCGAATCCTAAGATACCGGCTACTGAGCAACTGACGCTGAGCGCTGTGTTTCACCGGTCCGACAACATTCTGTTTTTCCTTAGCCTAAATATAACTATGTGAGTACAGAATCTTTGTTTGGCCTAAAAATACCCTTTGTTATTGGTGTAACCGCCATTAATAGCTAACCTTTCATATGTAATCATTATGCAATGTGCATAGCAATGCACAGCTCTTTCCCTAACCTGTGCATATTTACAGTAAAAATTGACATTTCCACTTTTAACTTGTGTTGAATTCAGTGATGACTACTCAGATATTGAAAATTATAGCTTTACGAGCCCGAGCCACCTTGACTAGCACTTCTGATAGGGTAACCCGGGTAATAAGGAATTTTATCACAGCCTTTCGTTTTGACACCGGGGATGTAGAGATCATGAGAGACATTTTACATAAGATGAACCAAAATTCTTTGACGGTTCTCCATCCACGGTTAAGGTGGTCTAAAAAATCCCTGTTGATAAAATGATAAAAAAGGAGGTTCGTTAGTTTCTTCCACAATTTCACAAGTTGATTGCTATATTTCCGCAGAGACGCACATATTTCGCCCACGAAAACATCAAGGTTTCCACCAATGCCACATTGAATAAGCATCTAGGCCCCTGCAGCACTACGACCACTATGACTACGACGTTGTCGCACAGGCTGTTGTTTGTTTTGCGTTTATCAAACTCCTATCAAACTAGTTCACTGGTAATGATCGCCACCATTTCCTGTGTGCGTCAGTTAACTGACATGTATTATCACCAGTTAAAGTTAAGGAAAGCATGATCCCAATTCAACTCTACATCCATTGCATCATAGCCCATGGAGGGCCGTAGGCATTCCTGTCCACAGCAGATCTCGTTCTTAGCCATGTTTTGCAAATACAGTAAACCTCGGTTATAACGAAGGCAACGAGTTATCCTGACTAAATTAACAATTTTGCAATCTGTGATCCGATTTGTCGATGACTGATTCGTTACGTTGAACCTGATTACTCACACGTGATTGGCTGTCAATAAATCCGCAGTAGCGAATCAATAAATAACCAACAATTGGAATTGCTTTTTTACATGTATTAATATTTGTAAAATTACATGTTAATGATATAGAGTCTATGTACGTAGTAACTTGATGCATGTAGTGCATAAGCATGCATGCAAGCATTTCCGTTATCTTAGAATAGAAACAATGTACAATAATGTTATCAAATACTATGTATAGGCTGCATTATGCTTATACTTAAGCCTACAATAAAATTAAACGCAGTAGGTTAAATTAATAGATGGAGAGATTTACGTAATAGCAACATGAAAACGAATGACGTCAAATAAAATTATACTTGTGCATGAGCAAATAACCTTAAATAAGGCTATTTTTTAAAACCCTCGGTTATAACGAAACCTTGGATATAGCGAACAATTCCTTACAGTCCGGCTGACCTCGTTATAACCGAGGTTTACTGTATATGTTGGTTTTGTGGAACTGCAGATCAAAAGTTAATGTTTGACCCAGGACCAATAAAATTGCAATAAAATATAGTAAAACACAAACAGTTTATCTAAATATTCGCTTCTTACTTTGTCAAGGATGTTATGATGACTGAATTACAAGGGTGTCATTGAAATTTGAAGTAACAAGATAGGATATAGGACAGTGTTGCCTACTAAAAAATTGTAAAGCAATGCTATAAAACAGAACATCGCAAAAGCATTGACAAGTAAGTAAAAATATTAACTAGAAAAAAATGCAAAGGCTTTGGCCTTCCGCATTTTCTTCCTTGACTTTCCATTTCTTACATTTCTTACATTTTTCTGTTAAATATTTTTTACTTATCAATGTTTTTACGATGTTCTAAGTTGTAGCGTAGCTTTACAATTTTTAGCACGCCTCACACTGTCCTATATCTTACTTTGTTATTTCAAATTTCAAATTGCACCCTTCTAATCCAGTCATCATAACATCCTTGATCAAGCAGGAAGCGAATATTTTTGATTAACGGGTAAAATCGGGCATAATCGACAGCAAAATGGTTTTCGGGCTCTCACGACTGCAATTCTTGGTTTTGATATGATCTGTGATATACAAATAATCTCTTCTTACTCGAACTTGTTAGTTTATCGATTTAATTTATAATTCCAGGTGAAAACCAAGGTGTGTAAACTATAATGATGTTCGTATAATATCGACACTTTATCGGGTAATATCGACAGTCCCAAAAAGAAGAGTCAAAATTTGCCAGGTATAGTAGACTAAAGACATTATATAATATATGAAGCGAAACTTAAGATATTTGCTGCTTCTTTGACAGTCCGAGAAGGTGGAATTTCATGACTGAGAGCAGTCTAAATAGGCGAATACATCCTCAGCAAAGACGAAGAAGAATTCCGCACATTTTTCTTGCATGTAACGCGAGCGTGTAACGCAGCGGAGAGTGATGAAGTTTCGCATTTTCAGACTATCAAAGGGACAACAGATTATTGAAATTTCGTTTCATATATTATATAATGTCTTTAGTTTATTTTACTTGGCCTTTTTTGACGTTTTTTAGGGGACTGTCGATAATGCCCTGAAATTTGTCGATATTATTGCAAATGTCGTTGTAGGCTGCACAGCTTATTTTTACCTAAAATCAGAAATAAAATCGATGGATAAATAAATTCGAGTAAAAAGATATTTTTTGGATACAATCAATCATACCAAAACCGAGAAATGCAACCGTGAGAACCCTATAACTTTTTAACTGCCAATTTTACCCGACATTTTCCTCGCATGATCTAAATAGACCTAATAATTCATAAAGGGATACATTCAAATCTTGTGAAGGCAGTTTTCTAGTAGATAGTAAACAATATTCATGAAATATGCTATTTAGTCAGTATCTTGTTGAAAAAGTGCTGTTTGGCATCTATCGACAGAGGTGTCGATATTACCCGACATCTCTGCATCGACTCCATGTGACAACGAAAAATTTGGGAGTCATTACTATTCAGTACAACTAGATCCCCTGTGTTTTGGAATAACCAAGCACTTGGCTGACAGATGGCGCGTGAAGTAGCTGACTGATTTGCACTGATCGGGGCAATGTATTGTAGAATTCGGCGACTCACTTCACGCTTCGATGCCTGTCAGGATGAGGCAGTGGTCGTGGCGGCGCGAAAACCTCGCCTATTACGCGAACGAAACGCGAATACGCGAATTTGAGAGAAAAATTATGAGATTACGCGAAATCTATCATTTCAAAATTTCGAAGGTTTAATTTTGTTATTTTGACCATTTTCGCATGCATTCATCGACAGAGATGTTGATAGTCACACCCCATCCACTGATAATATCAAATTTCTAAAATTCAGCGTATCACCAAAAATATACGTTACACTTCTATATTGTAGAAAAAGTTTCTAAAACAAGTTCTTGAAGTCTTGTAGATTTGTTGGCGCTCGATAGCAAAACTACGAAAATTTCGAAAATGTTCTCTACAAGTGGCGCGGTCGATACCGTCCGTGCTTTGTGACAGCAACAAATCTCGATTGAAAGCTGAAATCCGACTTCAACAAAGCAGTCTGTCAAGATCCTCTCAAAATCGTGGCGATGCGTGAAACTCTGAAAGCGCTCTCGATTTGTAAATCCGTTTTGAGAAGTAAGAAAATTGACAGCTGAAATATATGAGTGGATAAAATACATGTACAATGCATAATATGCTTTTTACTGAACATGGCTGCAAAACCAAGAAAAGAAGGAGGAAAACGTGAAGCTCTCCAAGAACAGCTCCGTATAGGATTAGATAAAGAAAAACAGCGATGTGAAGAACTGAAATCCGCCGAATTGAGGCTCGAAAACATCCAAGAAAACCTGTAAAAGAAAAGGAACAGAAAATGCCTTGCACTAGGCCAAGCGTGTTGCGGAGGAGCTGGAATCCCTGCCTCTAAAAGAATTCTAGAGTAGAATCAAAGAGAGCAAATGCCAATGACAAAGTATTTCAGAATGTCGTAAAGCTAACTCTGTAGTATTTGGAATCTCCCTTCAACAACTCATCGCGCACTGATTTATGACACCCCATGACAACACTGTGCCCATGTATGTAGGCTACTTCGATATTCATGTAAATCGGACTTGCGAACATAAAATATATGTTGGAATTCTAGAATATTTGTTGCTTTCCTTTGATTTCTCGAGGTTTTGTTTTCATAATCGATATGCGAGAGTATGTCTGCAGTGGCTTTTACAGTACCTCAAAAACTCAAATTAGGTGCAAATTACCTTCATTTGAAGCTGATGCAGTGTCTGTAATCCACGTCACGGTGTCACGGAGATGGCGGTTTCATTTTTGAAATTTCCTAAATGATTTTTCAACGCTAACCCATGTAATTTGACCCCTAGATTACGATTTTGATGGTTAAAAAATCATCGATCGAGGGCTTTTTGAGAAAAATGCAAAAATTCAAAATGGCGGACTCTGAAATCGTAACTGCGTTCTACACACTTCCATATCAATTTCCTAAGGGATTTCTCCGTGCATACCCATGTAATTTGACCTCTAGATTACGATTTTGATAGTAAGAAAATCATTGATCGAGGCCTTTTTGAGAAAAACGCAAAAATTCAAAATGGCGGACTCTGAAAATTCCATATCAATTTCCTAAATGATTTCTCAGTACATTCACATGGCTATCACAATTAACAATTTCATCTCCGTATTGCATATTAGAAAATTAAAAGATTATATATATTTTTTCCGACAAACTTGTGACAGAAAGTTTCGTACCGGTATAACAGATTACAAAAGTAAATTACTTTGTAATTCCAGAGGCGCTGAAATTTACCGTTTAAATTAGTTTTACGAATCGAATAATTAAACAAGTCTAAACCAATCTATGCTATACGCTATGGAACTGTGCATGTTACTCTTGCATAGGCATATTGAATGAAGAAAACAGCTTAATTTCCAAATGGCTATAATACCAAACAGCACTTATCAACAACTTCTACAAATGCCTAGCATTGTAGGCTCGCACTGCTGCAAGAAATCTTCCAGGAAAGTTGGGATTGCTGGTGTCTTTCACCTTGTAATTTTCCCAGAAAGAATCAAAATTGGAATGCAGGGTCTCGCTTACCTGCTCACTGTACATTCCGAAGCCTTGGTGCTTAGAGAAACAGAATTCCGGCACATGATGAAATATACAGTGTAACTTGGGTGTAATGGGAATGTTCAATGCCAATACATCATCGCGGAATTTCTCTATGAAATCGCAAAATCTGCTGTCCAAATTTTTCCCGAAGCAGGCACTGACTACGTTGTTCAAGCTGTGGAAAGCTGACACAAATGGCAATGCATTCAATGTTGCAATCGCACGCAATTTATCCACATTTCTCAGAAGGCTGCGTGCGGCATTCCCATTGAACGTGCCTCCATGATACTGATCTTTTTTTATGTGGCATTGAGCCAACCACTCAGTCGCGATTTCTGGAGCTGCATTTTCCAAAGTGCTAAATATCTTAGCCACCGATCCGATCATGAGATGTAGTTCAGGGGGACGAACTACATCCAGAATAAGTTCTTTCGACTCTCCTGTCACGATTGATGGGTGTATGACATGGCCATAATTTTTTGCTCGCGACTTTTCCTCTTGGGAATCAAAGTATGACCAGAACAGCTTTGATAGGTTTTCCCATGTCCTACTTTCACCGACATTCAACAAATCTCGTTTGTGTGCATTACACCACGGACATGGTTGGGAACTTCCGCTGCTCATTAATCCTAGCAATAGGTTGCACACTTTCATGTCTGCAGAAATCATGAACTTCGTGGTCAATTTGTTCAGACCAACTGCATGCCACAAATATTTCAAATTTGGGTAGCACTCGATGATGTCAGGTCCTATTGCGACGATGAAGATATCATTGATTCCACAAGCTCTGCTGGATTGAGCACCAGAGGCACAATCATTCTCAACCAATTGTAGGTTAATCTTCAGAAATCCCTTGCCATTGTCAATACCAATCTTTGCAAAATGGTCTGAGTCAATCTGTTTTCGTACTATGAGATCGTCAATGAATGTTTGAACATCGGTACAAATGACAACAGGCATAGTAACACGATCCTGTTTTAGCATCGAAGCTGTCCATGAAGCGATATTCAAAATGTTCATCAAGTATGTGATCTTTCGTACGTAATTTTTCGCGGATACTGTACTCCACAGAGTTTCTCCCGGATGCTCCACGGATTTTTCTGGTGAAGTTGTACGTCTGTCGGCCACTAAGGCTTAAATCTCTCTGTATTTCAGCAACATTGTCAAGCGATAGCTGACGCTCGGGAGTTTTGATGCTTACACTTAGAGTGCCACTCTTCATTACTTGAATTTCAGCTGAGCTTCGCATTTTATAACCATATCTTGATGATAGAGTTGATGCAGAAAAGCGTTCTGGCTCGTTAGGGGACTGTGTTGATATTAACTCAGTCAAATGGCCAAATTTCTTGGCCTTAGAGCACGAATGTGGTATTCCTCTACCAATTTGGCACAGACTTTTACATGAAGATTGTCGGGCTCGGCAGAGCCTTTCGGCTTCGAAAAAGGCCTGCCCGCAGGAGCTTTCAACGTCGACTGTTTTTGAATTATCGAGGTTCTTGTCATTTCACAAATGCTGCAGTCACAAACAGTAGTGCTCTTTTGACGAGTACTTGGCGGAAAGATGAGCTGGTCTCCGTCAAACATTGGTAAGTTCTGTATATCACCAGATGAAATCTTTTTGCGGAAAGATGAACTAATTACGGTTGGATACAAATCCATCAATCCGGTTTATAGTTCGGATAAATATTTGTCTTTATAGAATTTTCGATCGCCGATGATACATTTTGCAGACTTCCATTCTTACAAAAACAAATTGTGCACAGCGCTTTCAGTGATTCAGCATGAGTTCTCGATGTATGCGGCATGCTTCAGGTTAGTTGAATGATTGCACTGCACCCTTTGTTCTCGATTGTATATTCCCTGCCACACATCGATCGTAAACGCACGCTTGATTGCGAACACTTAATTACTCGCTACAGATCATGCGAAGCACACACATCACGCATGGAGACCTAGCTGTTTCACGTGATTCGTCGCTATGTGGCTACCAAGTAAACAATAGTTATAGCGGATGCATGTATTGGTGTCTTGATGAAGACATGCCTTAGATCATTGCCTTAGACTGTCTAACAACGGCAATCAAGACAGGGAGACATGCATTCCCTATCGTACTATTGTATACTCGGCCGCCACGCAGCAACGAATCATGTGACATAGCTAGGTCGCCCTCCATACAGTTTTGATGATGGCGGATGAAACCAATGTGTGCAAAGTAAACAATCATTTGCACAATAGAGTGTACTTGACACTGAATAATTCGTTCATATTTAGGCCTACAATTACATGCATAACCCCCACATGTGTATGTAGAATTTCCATATCCTGCGTTTTTCTCAAAAAGGCCTCGATCAATGATTTTCTTACTATCAAAATCGTAATCTAGAGGTCAAATTACATGGGTATGCATGGAGGAAATTGATATGGAAGTGTGTAGAGCGCAGTTTCGATTTCAGAGTCCGCCATTTTGAATTTTTGCATTTTTCTCAAAAAGCCCTCGATCGATGATTTTTTAACCATCAAAATCGTAATCTAGGGGTCAAATTACATGGGTTAGCGTTGAAAAATCATTTAGGAAATTTCAAAAATGAAACCGCCATCTCCGTGACACCGTGCCACCACATTATATCACAGACGTTCTCGTTCTCGCTCAGATGCTCACAAGCACCTACTCATAAAGCGTCTGGCGAACACTCTTCCTTTCCAGCAACTACAGTATAAGCATAATGCTCATATCACGCATTATTATAATGATTATTACTACGAACACGAATACCCAAAGTTCATGACCACACGCGAAATTGGTGAAAATTCTCGCCACGACCACTGGGGGCAATCAGAAGCTTCCGTTGCACCTTTGGGAATTAACTTCTGATTGGTGCAATTTACTGCACGCATAGATGAGTTCCTGAAGTTCTAGAGCATCATTTTGGAAAAGTGGCTGAACTGTTGATATTACCCGATTTTACTGAATTACGTTTTGCTTTAGTTTATTGCGGTAGAAAGGTCTCCTAGGTCAAACAATCATTTTTTTAGGAGCTGTCGTGCTCTGCTGTGGTGATGTTTCCTCTCAATTCGATGATGTCATCTATCCATTCTTGTCTTCTTCGCCCTTCAGCACACACTACTCCCCCCTCTCTCTCTCCCTCGCATGCCGCTTTTTTCTTATTGAAAATTACTCACTAGTCTGACATGCATAAATTGGTCGTGTGATAAGTGACATATCGATTGGAAGGTTAGAGTAGCATTTGTGCTTGCTACATTACTTTGAATTTACAAGATTGACATTTGGGTCGTAAATCCTGTAAATCATTGCACAGATAAAAATAACTTTTGAAACATACTCGTAGTTGAAAAATATCTAATTGGCTTACCTGTTATACTATGTTCATACATAGTCAATGTACTATCTGAAGGAAAAAAAAGAAAACTCATGATAGCAAGGATACAAATTATCTATGTATATTTGCCCAATGGCAGCAAATTCACGATTGAAATATATTCAATATCAGCTAAGTAATTTTAATTTCAATCTTAATCTTCAGGAAAAATCTTCTTTGGATGAGAGAAATCGTTTTTATATGTTATATATTAACGTAATCATTGGTTGACACTATTAATTGGGGCCCTATCTACTGACCTATCTCTTTAATCGACCCTATTTTTTTTTAATTTGAATCATGATGATATAGATTTGTTTAAACCACTACTTCTTTGCGTTTGGCGATGTCCTAGGTGGTGCTTAAGAGATAATTGTATCTAATTACTCAATTCCTGAGAGGATTATTGAACAGATAAATGACGACACGTGAAGTTGGAATGAACCAGCTCTAACAAGTAAAGTGAGAAAATAGACTTGATTTGTGTGGTATTTATTAAACAATGTAAAGAGCATGATTTTGAAATGCATGTTTTACCTTGTTAGGCCATCAAATACGATTGGTACATGGAAAAATGAATATTAACCTCAATAAGTTTTCTTGTGATTCTCAATGCGTGTTCCTGTTTACAGCTCCAATTTTTTGTGAAAATGATTCGGACGATTTGTAGTTCTTCGTTTTTCCTATTTCGCATTGACTTATTTTAATGTAGAAACAACGAAGGCAGATCATATTGTTAAAAATGTGTTATGTTCAGAGTAACGAAATGCCATAACATCATTTCTGATTTTCTTTTCAATCATGCGAAGCGACCTGAGTTACATTTCGGAAAAATTTAGTTTGAACTTCAATGCCTTGTGGTGCATGATAATGATTTTTTTTCTATACTTCAGGAAGCTCTATTTAAAATTTCATTTATATTTCAAGCATCTTACACTCGCATGGTAAATTCCTACTCCAAGCTGGTTATTTATTTCATTAGCGATCAGCGAAAAATTCATGATATAGCGTCAATATCGGTATAAAATTTTGTTGTATAAGTTTGTTCATTGGGTTTCAATAGCTTGAACTTACCATTTTTGAAAGTGGATGAAGTGATATCATCATTATCATGCACGATGAATGACCCCTTGGAGGCAACCTGATCCTTTTTACTGAGACTCCCTGTCGAAAAGAAATATCTATAGTCATTGTCTTGTCAATCCTTTTCATCAAAATATGCATGGCACATGCAGAGACAGTAGAAAGATGAAACTTGTTACGCAGTTACGGATCATTTACAGTTAACCATTTCTGACATTATACTCATTGAATCATTGAGATTTTTTATTTAATTGATTAGTTATTATGATACAAGTAGTAAAGCAGGTTTCCGGATGAACACAGAGCATTCACTGGAAGTTATATGAAATTATAAAATTCAAAAATAGTAAGATTTAGA
>CAJQUW010014328.1:0-103120 GCA_907163375.1 Prostheceraeus crozeri
GGGGTAGGGTGGGAAAAACTTGTCGACCTAACTTTTGACGAGAAAGACGATGGTAGCACTGGCGCATCGAAATTCGACACTTTGGAAAAAATTTTTCATTTTTACCGTACACAGTCACTCTGACACTTAGGATTTTTTCAACCTTTCCTAAAATCTTGTAACCGCTCTAACTTTTGAACGGCTGATCGGATTGACTCGCGCCAAAAAATGTCATAGGTTAGTTTTTCATCCTCTTTCGAATGCAACCCGAACGAACAAAATCCGTCCACTAGAAGCCGAGATAGCAGCTAGCTCTCCCGGGGGGGGGTAGGGGGTAGGGTGGGAAAAACTTGTCGACCTAACTTTTGACGAGAAAGACGATGGTAGCACTGGCGCATCGAAATTCGACACTTTGGAAAAAATTTTTCATTTTTACCGTACACAGTCACTCTGACACTTAGGATTTTTTCAACCTTTCCTAAAATCTAGTAACCGCTCTAACTTTTGAACGGCTGATCGGATTGACTCGCGCCAAAAAATGTCATAGGTTAGTTTTTCATCCTCTTTCGAATGCAACCCGAACGAACAAAATCCGTCCACTAGAAGCCGAGATAGCAGCTAACTCTCCCGGGGGGGTAGGTAGGGGGTAGGGTGGGAAAAACTTGTCGACCTAACTTTTGACGAGAAAGACGATGGTAGCACTGGCGCATCGAAATTCGACACTTTGGAAAAAATATTACATTAATACCGTACACAGTCACTCTGACACTTAGGATTTTTTCAACCTTTCCTAAAATCTTGTAACCGCACTAACTTTTGAACGGCTGATCGGATTGACTCGCGCCAAAAAATGTCATAGGTTAGTTTTTCATCCTCTTTCGAATGCAACCCGAACGAACAAAATCCGTCCACTAGAAGCCGAGATAGCAGCTATAATCAGCTAAAGCTCTCCCCTCTCCCCCAGGGGGGATGGGGGGGGGGTAGGGGTGTAGGGTGGGAAATAACTTGTCGACCTAAACTTTTGACGATATTGAAAGACGATGCCTAGCACTTTACCCCTCCACCAGTCCCTACGTCACCACAAACTCACCCAAGGACGCATCGAAAATTCGACCACTTTGGAAAACATATTTTTTTTTTTCTCATTTTTTAAATTTTTTTAATATTTTTTTAATAATACAATTTATATAAATAATTTTTAATTTATTAAATATATAAGTTCAAAATAAATAATAAAAATTTAATTAAATTACCGTACGACAAGTCACTCTGACAACTTAGGATTTTTTCAACAAACCTTTTCCTAAAATCTTGTAACCGCTCTAAACTTTTTGAAACACGGCTGAATCGATTGACTCTATTACGTCGCACCCAACAAAAAATGTCATAGGTTTAGTTTTTTATATATCATCCCATCTTTCGAATTGCAACCCCCGAACGAAACAAAAATGCCGTCCACTAGAAAGCCGAGATAGCAGCTAGCTCGGTCACTCCCGGGGGGGTCGGATTTTGGGGGGGTAGGGGGGGTAGGGTCGGAAAAACTTGTCGACCTAACTTTTGACGAGAAAGACGATGGTAGCACTGGCGCATCGAAATTCGACACTTTGGAAAAAATTTTTCATTTTTTAAAATAAAAACCCGTATCACAGTCACTCTGAAGACCACTTAGGATTTTTTCAACCTTTCCTAAAAAATCTTGTTAACCACACCCGCTCTAAACTTTTGAACGGCTTGATCGGATTTTGACTCTTCGTATCGGCATCGCGCCAAAAAATGTCATAGGTTAGTTTTTCATCCTCTTTCGAATGCAACCCGAACGAACAAAATCCGTCCACTAGAAGCCGAGATAGCAGCTAGCTCTCCCGGGGGGGTAGGGGTAGGGTGGGAAAAACTTGTCGACCTAACTTTTGATGAGAAAGACGATGGTAGCACTGGCGCATCGAAATTCGACACTTTGGAAAAATATATTAATTTTTACCGTACACAGTCACTCTGACACTTAGGATTTTTTCAACCTTTCCTAAAATCTTGTAACCGCTCTAACTTTTGAACGGCTGATAGGATTGACTCGCGCCAAAAAATGTCATAGGTTAGTTTTTCATCCTCTTTCGAATGCAACCCGAACGAACAAAATCCGTCCACTAGAAGCCGAGATAGCAGCTAGCTCTCCCGGGGGGGTAGGGGTAGGATGGGAAAAACTTGTCGACCTAACTTTTGACGAGAAAGACGATGGTAGCACTGGCGCATCGAAATTCGACACTTTGGAAAAATTTTTCATTTTTACCGTACACAGTCACTCTGACACTTAGGATTTTTTCAACCTTTCCTAAAATCTTGTAACCGCTCTAACTATTGAACGGCTGATCGGATTGACTCGCGCCAAAAAATGTCATAGGTTAGTTTTTCATCCTCTTTCGAATGCAACCCGAACGAACAAAATCCGTCCACTAGAAGCCGAGATAGCAGCTAGCTCTCCCGGGGGGGGGTAGGGGTAGGGTGGGAAAAACTTGTCGACCTAACTTTTGACGAGAAAGACGATGGTAGCACTGGCGCATCGAAATTCGACACTTTGGAAAAAATTTTTCATTTTTACCGTACACAGTAACTCTGACACTTAGGATTTTTTCAACCTTTCCTAAAATCTTGTAACCGCTCTAACTTTTGAACGGCTGATCGGATTGACTCGCGCCAAAAAATGTCATAGGTTAGTTTTTCATCCTCTTTCGAATGCAACCCGAACGAACAAAATCCGTCCACTAGAAGCCGAGATAGCAGCTAGCTCTCCCGGGGGGGTAGGGGTAGGGGGGTAGGGTGGGAAAAACTTGTCGACCTAACTTTTGACGAGAAAGACGATGGTAGCACTGGCGCATCGAAATTCGACACTTTGGAAAAAAAATTTTTCATTTTTACCGTACACAGTCACTCTGACACTTAGGATTTTTTCAACCTTTCCTAAAATCTTGTAACCGCTCTAACTTTTGAACGCTGATCGGATTGACTCGCGCCAAAAAATGTCATAGGTTAGTTTTTCATCCTCTTTCGAATGCAACCCGAACGAACAAAATCCGTCCACTAGAAGCCGAGATAGCAGCTAGCTCTCCCGGGGGGGTAGGGGTAGGGGTAGGGTGGGAAAAACTTGTCGACCTAACTTTTGACGAGAAAGACGATGGTAGCACTGGCGCATCGAAATTCGACACTTTGGAAAAAATTTTTCATTTTAACCGTACACAGTCACTCTGACACTTAGGATTTTTTCAACCTTTCCTAAAATCTTGTAACCGCTCTAACTTTTGAACGGCTGATCGGATTGACTCGCGCCAAAAAATGTCATAGGTTAGTTTTTCATCCTCTTTCGAATGCAACCCGAACGAACAAAATCCGTCCACTAGAAGCCGAGATAGCAGCTAGCTCTCCCGGGGGGGGTAGGGGTAGGGTGGGAAAAACTTGTCGACCTAACTTTTGACGAGAAAGACGATGGTAGCACTGGCGCATCGAAATTCGACACTTTGGAAAAAATTTTTCATTTTTACCGTACACAGTCACTCTGACACTTAGGATTTTTTCAACCTTCCCTAAAATCTTGTAACCGCTCTAACTTTTGAACGGCTGATCGGATTGACTCGCGCCAAAAAATGTCATAGGTTAGTTTTTCATCCTCTTTCGAATGCAACCCGAACGAACAAAATCCGTCCACTAGAAGCCGAGATAGCAGCTAGCTCTCCCGGGGGGGTAGGGGTAGGGTGGGAAAAACTTGTCGACCTAACTTTTGACGAGAAAGACGATGGTAGCACTGGCGCATCGAAATTCGACACTTTGGAAAAAATTTTTCATTTTTACCGTACACAGTCACTCTGACACTTAGGATTTTTTCAACCTTTCCTAAAATCTTGTAACCGCTCTAACTTTTGAACGGCTGATCGGATTGACTCGCGCCAAAAAATGTCATAGGTTAGTTTTTCATCCTCTTTCGAATGCAACCCGAACGAACAAAATCCGTCCACTAGAAGCCGAGATAGCAGCTAGCTCTCCCGTGGGGGTAGGGGTAGGGTCGGAAAAACTTGTCGACCTAACTTTTGACGAGAAAGACGATGGTAGCACTGGCGCATCGAAATTCGACACCTTGGAAAAAATTTTTCATTTTAACCGTACACAGGCACTCTGACACTTAGGATTTTTTCAACCTTCCCTAAAATCTTGTAACCGCTCTAACTTTTGAACGGCTGATCGGATTGACTCGCGCCAAAAAATGTCATAGGTTAGTTTTTCATCCTCTTTCGAATGCAACCCGAACGAACAAAATCCGTCCACTAGAAGCCGAGATAGCAGCTAGCTCTCCCGGGGGGTAGGGGTAGGGTGGGAAAAACTTGTCGACCTAACTTTTGACGAGAAAGACGATGGTAGCACTGGCGCATCGAAATTCGACACTTTGGAAAAATTTTTCATTTTAACCGTACACAGTCACTCTGACACTTAGGATTTTTTCAACCTTCCCTAAAATCTTGTAACCGCTCTAACTTTTGAACGGCTGATCGGATTGACTCGCGCCAAAAAATGTCATAGGTTAGTTTTTCATCCTCTTTCGAATGCAACCCGAACGAACAAAATCCGTCCACTAGAAGCCGAGATAGCAGCTAGCTCTCCCGGGGGGGTAGGGGTAGGGTGGGAAAAACTTGTCGACCTAACTTTTGACGAGAAAGACGATGGTAGCACTGGCGCATCGAAATTCGACACTTTGGAAAAAATTTTTCATTTTTACCGTACACAGTCACTCTGACACTTAGGATTTTTTCAACCTTTCCTAAAATCTTGTAACCGCTCTAACTTTTGAACGGCTGATCGGATTGACTCGCGCCAAAAAATGTCATAGGTTAGTTTTTCATCCTCTTTCGAATGCAACCCGAACGAACAAAATCCGTCCACTAGAAGCCGAGATAGCAGCTAGCTCTCCCGGGGGGGTAGGGTTAGGGTGGGAAAAACTTGTCGACCTAACTTTTGACGAGAAAGACGATGGTAGCACTGGCGCATCGAAATTCGACACTTTGGAAAAAAATTTTCATTTTTACCGTACACAGTCACTCTGACACTTAGGATTTTTTCAACCTTTCCTAAAATCTTGTAACCGCTCTAACTTTTGAACGGCTGATCGGATTGACTCGCGCCAAAAATGTCATAGGTTAGTTTTTCATCCTCTTTCGAATGCAACCCGAACGAACAAAATCCGTCCACTAGAAGCCGAGATAGCAGCTAGCTCTCCCGGGGGGGTAGGGGTAGGGTGGGAAAAACTTGTCGACCTAACTTTTGACGAGAAAGACGATGGTAGCACTGGCGCATCGAAATTCGACACTTTGGAAAAAATTTTTCATTTTAACCGTACACAGTCACTCTGACACTTAGGATTTTTTCAACCTTTCCTAAAATCTTGTAACCGCTCTAACTTTTGAACGGCTGATCGGATTGACTCGCGCCAAAAAATGTCATAGGTTAGTTTTTCATCCTCTTTCGAATGCAACCCGAACGAACAAAATCCGTCCACTAGAAGCCGAGATAGCAGCTAGCTCTCCCGGGGGGGGGGTAGGGGTAGGGTGGGAAAAACTTGTCGACCTAACTTTTGACGAGAAAGACGATGGTAGCACTGGCGCATCGAAATTCGACACTTTGGAAAAAATTTTTCATTTTTACCGTACACAGTCACTCTGACACTTAGGATTTTTTCAGGTGAGCTCCGACCTAAAATCTTGTAACCGCTCTAACTTTTGAACGGCTGATCGGATTGACTCGCGCCAAAAAATGTCATAGGTTAGTTTTTCATCCTCTTTCGAATGCAACCCGAACGAACAAAATCCGTCCACTAGAAGCCGAGATAGCAGCTAGCTCTCCCGGGGGGGGGGTAGGGGTAGGGTGGGAAAAACTTGTCGACCTAACTTTTGACGAGAAAGACGATGGTAGCACTGGCGCATCGAAATTCGACACTTTGGAAAAAATTTTTCATTTTTACCGTACACAGTCACTCTGACACTTAGGATTTTTTCAACCTTTCCTAAAATCTTGTAACCGCTCTAACTTTTGAACGGCTGATCGGATTGACTCGCGCCAAAAAATGTCATAGGTTAGTTTTTATCCTCTTTCGAATGCAACCCGAACGAACAAAATCCGTCCACTAGAAGCCGAGATAGCAGCTAGCTCTCCCGGGCGGGGTAGGGGGGTAGGGTGGGAAAAACTTGTCGACCTAACTTTTGACGAGAAAGACGATGGTAGCACTGGCGCATCGAAATTCGACACCTTGGAAAAAAATTTTCATTTTAACCGTACACAGTCACTCTGACACTTAGGATTTTTTCAACCTTTCCTAAAATCTTGTAACCGTTCTAACTTTTGAACGGCTGATCGGATTGACTCGCGCCAAAAAATGTCATAGGTTAGTTTTTCATCCTCTTTCGAATGCAACCCGAACGAACAAAATCCGTCCACTAGAAGCCGAGATAGCAGCTAGCTCTCCGGGGGGGGGGTCGGGGTAGGGGGGTGGTAGGTGGTAGGGTGGGAAAAACTTGTCGACCTAACTTTTGACGAGAAAGACGATGGTAGCACTGCCGCATCGAAATTCGACACTTTGGATTTCTTCCACCCTACCCCCCCCGGGTGGGAAAATTGTTGAGACATTTATGACGTGGAAGACGATGGACACCCCGTTCACCAGGCCGGCACCCAAGCCCACCCGGGCGGCACAAACCCGGTCGGGAGGAGGAGGAAGATGAGTGAGGGGGGTAGGGGGTGGGGGGGGAGGGGGTAGGGCGGTAGGGGGGGAGGGGTAGGGGGGGTAGGGGTAGGGGTAGGGGGTTCGGCATAGGATGAGAATGAATTTCTCTGACAGTGCCTTTCCTTATATACCCTGCGGTGACTCATCACACGTGCTCGGCGCCGCGTGCTCCGATTGGTGCTCCGTGCTCAACCCCAAGTGCGCCGATGCGTGGGCGTGTGCTCTGTTTCCTGTCTTCTTCGCTACTGATGCGTGGGCGTGTGCTCCGATGACAGAGCAGGGCATGTACTTAAGTGCAAATTCGCCGGGAATGGGCTAGACTGTCCTACTATTATTAGTATCCATCAGGATATTTTCATTACGTTGCTGTAAGGAGGTCGAGTCCGTCACTACAAATCTATTCGTTTTGTCCTACGAACATGCTTCGGCAGCGTTATCCTTCAGAAACGTTTTAGTTTTACGAATCATAGTGGTATCTTGCTTAAATTGTTTACTATTTTTAATTTGTTGCGATTCTTTTTTGATTATCTCTAAGGCCTTATCCTTAAAGAACTGAAGGCTATTTTCTTTTTCGCTACTCATTTTAGGTGGAAGGGAAACACTATTCCTAGAGAAAGGAATGGTTACTGGTACTTCAGTCTCAATAGTACTGGTTTTTATCTTATCATTCCATCGCAGATTATATTTAAGTCTATCTAGCTGTTTTTCAACGTTTGTGAAAAACTCTTTATTTAATAAGTTCGGTGGAGCTCTGCAGTTAGGTCACCCGTATCCGCGTTGATCGTTCTTGATACCGCGTTGAATTTGGTTGGCAATGAAACAGAGTTGACGCTATCGTCAGAAGTCCAGACATGTTTGTCTAAAGGACCTAACTACAGAGCTCCACCGAACTTATTAAATAAAGAGTTTTTCACAAACGTTGAAAAACAGCTAGATAGACTTAAATATAATCTGCGATGGAATGATAAGATAAAAACCAGTACTGTTGAGACTGAAGTACCAGTAACCATTCCTTTCTCTAGGAATAGTGTTTCCCTTCCACCTAAAATGAGTAGCGAAAAAGAAAATAGCCTTCAGTTCTTTAAGGATAAGGCCTTAGAGATAATCAAAAAAGAATCGCAACAAATTAAAAATAGTAAACAATTTAAGCAAGATACCACTATGATTCGTAAAACTAAAACGTTTCTGAAGGATAACGCTGCCGAAGCATGTTCGTAGGACAAAACGAATAGATTTGTAGTGACGGACTCGACCTCCTTACAGCAACGTAATGAAAATATCCTGATGGATACTAATAATTATTGTAAGTTGAAGTTGAACAATGTCACAAAAATTGAAAATCAAGCCAATACTATTATTCGCAATAGTTGTAGCCACATCTTTCAAAAATCGAATTTTGAGAGGCTGTTAGCTACCGGTAGCCACGCAGCTAACTTCCACGTTAAAATAAAGGATCATAAGGATAAAAACGAAGAAAACTATTATCCCTTAAGACCTATTGCCTCGAGCATTGATACCCCCACGAGTAAAATTGACTGGCTAATCACAAAAATTCTAAGTCAGTTGGTGCAATTTGTCCACACTAACATAAAAAACTCTACCTCGTTAATTGAAAAACTAAAAACATTAGAAATCAATAGCCAAAATACGAGTACCCTTATGTTCATCTCTTTAGATGTCATCAACCTGTACCCGAGCATTCAGATAAAACATGGCATAGAAGTAGTATCAGATTTCCTAAAACTGCATTGGAATAAAATAGACACTTTCTCCCTAAACTTTAATAACGTGCATAACTGCTTGAAGTTTGTATGCTACAACTATTACATACAGTACAACGATACTATTTATCATCAAATCAAAGGCCGTCGATGGGGGCTCGATTCTCCCCCCTTTTGCTATTATCTATATGTACCATATCGAACAAAAGGCCCTTGAGATCTTGAAATCGAATTTTGAAATAGTCCCTCAGCTTTATGCCCGGTACATTGATGATATCATCATAGGCCCGTTTCACAAAAATGATAGCCATGGACATCAATACCATAACTGAAGTTTTTAACTCTGTCTCGGAAGACATAAAATTCACCACAGAAGTGCCCAAAGAAGACTATCTAAACTTTTTAGATACTAGTATTCGAATAAATAACAATAAGATAAATGGTACACCAAAGAAATACACTCTGGTATTTCTCTCAATAAACACAGCTGGGTCCCACATAATGTAAAATCGAACTACATCAAGAATAGCCAAACTAATGTAGCTAGTAGATGTTCGGACGAAAATAAAAAACAAGAAGCTATGACGAGCCTTAACAACCGATTTAGGCAGAATGGCTTTACTAATCGAGACATAAATAGAAAAAACCAAATATAAAAATAAAAAAATTAACGAAGCATCTGTTCCCTGCACAATAAATTTTGTTAGTGATAGCTGCAACAGAAAATTAAATAAACTCGCTAAACAGTGTGATCTTCCTATCAAAATCGTCAGCAAACCTGGTCCCACTCTAGAAACAGTAATTAATAAGAGAAATCGGATTAATAAGAAACACAATTCCTATCATCTCTGCTCTCTTTTACCACAAAACTATTCCTGTGGGGACCGGTTTTTAGTTTATAAGCTGAAATGTAATTTATGTGACGATTTTTATATAGGCCAAACCAACCGTCCGTTTACCAAACGCTATAATGAGCATAGAAGAGATTTGATCAATAAGAACAAAAGAAATGCCCTTTACGAACACGGTATGAAAGTGCACCAGTTCAGTGACATCTGCCATCTCTCACTTCGATATCGATATCTTGGACAAAAGTCATAGCACAGTGGATTGCAGGCTGACTAAAGCTCGATTGATCAAATCTCTTGCACCAGCCATTAACCGCAAATACGAGCTCCCTAATTTCTAACTACGCAGTAGGCCACCTGAACTCTGTTTCGTTGCTTCCATATTTAATGCGTGTCATCAAATGCTGTTTTGCAGAAGTCGGCCCATCGAAGTGTCAGTGGCACGAAGCTGACACTAATAATTAATTATCGGCCTTTTAATTATTTTATTGTAAATAACCTCATAACTTGGTCAATAAACTCTGAAGGAGAGAAAAAGTGGATTTTTCACTATGACAATAATACATGCATTTTGTTGCTTTACGAATTTCATTCATTGTAAGATGCAACGTCCATGCTGGAAGGAAATCATTTGGCTCTATATAAAAGATCGAAAACAGGCATTCCATGAAGCTAGAATGGTAGGAAGATGTAGAAATGTAGAAAATGTAGGAAAAGTAGTAAAATGTAGAAAAAGTAGGAAAATGTAGAAATCTGGCGTCGGATTCCTACGATTAACCTCCCTGCTGATCTCATAAAAGCTTGTCCTCTAAATCTGTGGCAAATGTCCCATTCCCATTGTCATTACACGAATATTACTATGAAATATATCCTGCACTCCCAGAACGACTAGATTAAAAATTTTGCCCTTCAACATTTTTCATGTCATGATAATCTAACCTCACATATTTAGAGGATAAGGTTATGTTAAATGAATTTAAAACCGATAGTAAAGTTTTGATCTGAGCTCAAAATATGGAAATTTCAAGAACTTTAAACAAACTTGTATGTCACAATAATGTCAAAATTGTTTGTCGCTCTCAGATTCTATTAACAAGATCAATTTTACAGCTTACTGGACATGCTCTTTTGTTGAGATTATAACTGAAGCTGTTCAGACATACATTATACCTCAGTTTATCAAGATTGCTGGTGCGAACTATGTTATATAATTATTATTTGTTCTTGCAAAATCATGATTTCCTGCTACAGCCACAAGCATTAGTACATTTAGTATATTTCTAAAAAAAGTAGAAATGCATTCTAAGTGACTGTTGCACATTGCTTGATTTGGGAGTGAGATTTTCCGGTACAGAGACTTTTTGATAGAGTGTTTTCTCTGCGTTCATGATACCTGGGTTCGAATCTAGATTAGGGTTTAACATATTCCCGAATTTCAAAGAACCGGTTCCGGTACCGAATCCGGTTCCAGTTTGCAAGAACCGGTTCCGGTACCGATACTTCCAAAGTATTTTACACAAGCTAATCAGATTTTCTGTTGAATTGCAGTAATCATCCAGATGGATATGGCCAGTTATTTAAGGTTGGGATTGATTGGGAACAGGCATTGAAAGTAGAAGTGGTATACGAATTGTGCTATATTGATTACAATAGTTGACGCGAACAAAAATATTCAGTTATCATAAAAATGAATTAGTTAATGGAGAACACAACAATTAACAGAACCCATCAGTACATCCAACGCTAAGATAATGTTTTGTTTTAGGAACACAAGCGTATTCAGCGATCGATCGCTAAGTCGTGATCTTATTTTTCGACAAAAATTTCCCGCTGTTGAAAAACAACGCTCGCAATCTACCGAAGTTGGTCTGATAGTCAGCAATGACTTCTGAAGCAATTTCAAGCAATGTGTTAGTTCACCACTCCTTTGAAATAACTGAAACTCTGTCAACATTTGAAACTAGACCACGTTTTAACTGTCCAGGTGAATATGCAGCTATACTTTGCTGAAGCTGCTCCTGGAGACTCAAGTTCTCACTCAAGACAGGCTTCACACTCGGAGTCTCAGCAGTGTCACTGGGATGATCATCAGAAACCTCCACATCTTCATTTCCATGAAACTTCGTTAAAAACTTGAACGCACATTTCTTAATCGCATTTTTTGATGCAACGTCCAAGGATGAGCGTCCAAGAGAATTTGAACCATTTAGAAACAGACAACAAGGTAGAATCTCAACGACAAAGTGCTTCAGTTGCGAGTCTGATCGGTATCAGCACATCAATAAGTGATTGTACAAGCTCCATATCAACATCAGTTACTAAGGTCTGCCTTTTTGAATCAACGCAAGCTTTTAGAATACAAAGCCGCAATTTTACATATCGTACTAGCATTGTTTCAATAGTATTCCACCTGACCTTCATATCTAGCAGAGGCTGGAGCTCAGTATCGAACTCTTCCATTGTATATCTCTGCAGAAGTTGCAAATTGTTGCCATTTCGAAATATTTTGCATTCCTTGCGCACATTATCCACAACAGATTTGTAATCATCCGATAATTCACAAGTGAACAAGCTGTTATCGTCAAAGTCAAAATCGGCGTCACAATTGTGTGCTTGATCTTCACTGTCAGAATCAGTGTTCTCATCATCGTCGGTAGCAGTCTGAATCATTGATTGTTGGTTGGCCTTATACAACACATCTGCGACAGCCAAATGAATGGCATGGGAATAACAAAGTTGCAAGTCAGTTTCACAAAGTTTTCCAAATTTTACGTTAACGCTTCCTCCATCACATATAAATGCTACACAGTCATGTTGCAGATTGAGATTATAATCACTGAAACACTGATTAATCGTTGAAAGCAAGTTTTCTGACGTAAATTTTCCTGAAATTCGATACAATCCCAGGTTCCACATCGACTCATCGTTGCCATGCAAAATTATATTCAAGTAGCGGCGTCCGGTGCTACTAGTCTATTCATCAAAGGGACAGGAGAATCGCTCACCTTTTTTAATTTTCTCTTCAAAAGCACTGCAAATTGTGACGAATTTTAGCAGCGTATGAGTGAAGTAAAGGCATGATGTCAGACGGATTCCTCGGAAGATTATATCCATCTCTGTTTAGAGAATTACGAATGTACTCACTTTTGCAAACACCATTGATGGAAAATCCGTCAATTGCAATCAATTTGGATAATATTCGTTCAAGACTTTCCTTCTTTGGTATAAATGAGGTAATAGAGTCTTGCCTTAAAGCTTTCTGAGGAGGACCGCTTGCTTGGCTTACATCGGACGTTTCTTGTGCGCAATTCAGAATGTTGTGTACTGTCCTCAAATGCTTAAGCATTCCACTTGTAGATCCAGCATTGTGTCTGATCAACTTTGAACATTTATGACAACGTGCACAATCTTTGCTTTGACGAGAGAAGTACTCCCATACAGATGAGGAATTCAATCGACTAGCCATGGATGGAGTGACCGAATGAAAATATTCCGTGGATCAAACCTTGTTTTGCGCCTTTCATAGAATGAGATGTGATGAACTCAGATCTATTTTTAGACTTCCTCTAAGCAATTAACTCAATAGCACTGATGTCAGACGGTGATTGATGGAGCTTGGTTCTCATTGGATGTCGTGAGATGGCTGTCGTCATCGAACAACGTGACCATCTGCTTTTTCCAGGGAATCGGTACCAATTGACTTGAGCCGGTTCCGGTATTCTCGAATTATAGATGGAACCGGTTCCATACCGGTACCGGGATTAAACCCTAATCTAGATCTGATGAAACCTAAACTACTATTAAAATACACTTAACATTCTTGCTGAACACTCAACACAGAAGAATGACAGTGGGATTATTGAAGCTCGTCCACATGAAAAAAGTGGTTTGCTTAGTTTAATTATATGTATAAACCAGTTATATTCAAATATATGTTTTCATTTTTTCATTCATTTGATGATAATTCTGCGAGTATCTAGCAACTTCCGTTACATGAACCAAAGAGCCAAAATGGTGCTGAAGTCTACATTTGTTCTTAAATCGCTAGAAAAGGGCAGACCAATCGTAAAGAAAGACAAAATCGTTTGCCGTTCGTTATAAAAACATGCCATGTGGTTCCATCACAGAATGAATGTCATGTTTTGGAAGATAAGAGTTGCAAACTGCAAACCCGCATGCACCGTAATACTTAAACCCCAACTTGCTGTCGATCATTTCGTGAAGAAATAGACTGATTTTTCGGAATTTTAGTTTTAGCCGGTTTTTACCAGTTTTTGCCAGTTTTTGACAGTTTTTGCCGGTTTTTACCTGGTTTTTACCACTTAATGGCAAAAACCAGTTTTAGCCGGCAAAAAGCCAACCCTGAAAAAGACAATCCTTTTTTCACTATCACGATTCATTTCCTCAACTATTGCAAGCTTTGCATGCACTGCTGTCTCTGTACTTTTGTTTGACGGAGAAAGTTGACATCAAGTCAGTGACAGCTATATGCTCGGGGATAAATAATTTGTTTGTATTATAACTCAGGTCTAGTTATAGGCCGGAGTCCGGAGTCCTATCATTTGATAGGACTCCGACTCCGCATTCCTGATTGATGCACTACCTTTTGGAAATCTGAAAACTTATTGAACACCCTTCGCATTGACACATCGGTTCTGACATTGATAAAGAGCAACATCCCGTCCATTACTTAAGCGCAAGAGAGTGGTAAACGTGTGCGGTGAAAACATCAAACTCAATTATAATGCATTGATAGTGTAGAAGCAATTTTAATGCTGGATTAATGCTTTTTTATCCCTTCAAAGCTAAGGAAATTGCGGCAAATGTTTTGGAGAGATTTGCAAACAATCTCACAATCGATGATTGACAATCATGCTAATGCAGGGGTGCGCAACCTGCGGCCGTATAGCAGAGGCAAAGTGCGGCCGTGACAATGAGAAGTAACTGAAAAAGAATATTGTACATGCGTATTGCAAATATTTCTGGAGTTCAAGGCAATCGAAAAACAATCGTCACTATAGTAGCATACTAGTCACCCTGTGACTGTCGAACACCTTTATACCCATGCTGCTTGGAAAAATGCGCGCCCGCAGGCGCGATGAAGGCGTTCAAGCAGTTCGATAACTCATAAATAGAATATGCGCTTAACCAAGAATTTAGTGCGCGGTTCGACGACTTCAACGCACTTGCTCCTAAAATAAAACTCGTTGCTTCCCCGCACCTGATCCAGATAGAAGAGGTTCCATTCGAGCTTCAAATAGAAATGATCGAGTTGAAGGCGAATGATTGTTTTGTGAAACAGTTCGAAAATGATGGTATTTTGCATGAAATATGTAATACAGCTGTGGAATATCCAAGATTGCGAGTGTTGGCCCAGAATGTTTTAGTTCTATTAGGAAGCACAAACGCTGTGAGGCAGCGTTCTTTAAATTGAAATTCATAAAGAACAAGTACTGGACGCGCTTATATAAGGCGAGAATAGTATAAGTTTGATGACATCCTCTCAAATACCTGATTTTCAAAGTTTGGTCAACGACGGACAACAGTAAGTTAGTCACTGAGTCTTACACTGATAATGTAATTTAACTGATATTGTATTGATCTATTTAGATTTTGTGCATTTTCATAAATAAAATATGTTAAAATTTCAGTTGTTCATTTATCACTAAATTTAAAGCTCACGTCTTGGGTTGCGAAAGAACTGTATGATTAGTAATAATAAGATACTTCATGACTTCAATAATAACGCAAGGTAGGCAGGCTTATATGCAGGCTTATATGCACCCTGTAGAACGGCTCTGTGATGAATGAATGAATGAATAAATTTAGTATGTCTCGTGATTCCTTTGTGAATTATCACAGAAGCTAAGTAAAGTATTTTCTTCTTCGGTTGCCCTTACAAAAACATGCTTTCATCTTTTCAAGTGCTAATAACACCTTAGGCTCAAAATCTTTTCGGGTCAAAAAAAACCGTCGGTCGTATATGGGTCTGCCTACCTTGCTAACTCATTCTTTACGAAGTAGGCCTTTATGCAATTTTCACTGTGTCATTCATCAGGGAAAGCTAATTTGAGTGGTGGAATATAAAAAGGATTGCCTTCGAAATGGCGGCCGAAAACTGTAAAAGGTTGCGCACCTCTGTGCTAATGCAATACACACAGTAGAAGAAAATCTGAATAGTATTATTGAATTTGCATAGCTTTACTCATTATAATCATCAGATTAATTCATAAATAGAAATTGTTAAGCATAATTTAACAAAATGATTGCATGTTAGAATTTTCAATATCTCACTAATTTGTCAACAGTAATCAGCATCAATAATAAATAATACAACTACGAATATTCTGTCTGCTGTTTAATATTAAAAAAATCGCTCATCATAGTTTTTGAATGCTTCATGTTTTCAGTGAGGTAGGCTACTACGGTTGATCTTGTCCTTTTTTTAAAAGTTTTCTTTCTTTTTGAAATCACTACCTAATGCATTTCAAATAATCGCAACGAATGGAGATGACACTTCAATTTTTGCTGAGAGAATGGTGCATGCTTTGCTGCGCAAATAATTACAGGATGAAACGATGCCATGATTGCTAAGTGACGCATTATCAGTTTTATCATATAAACGAGAAGAAACCAAATGAAAATTTAGCTTTCTGGGAGGCTTCCACCATAATTTAGTAGCAATGTGCAGTTCCTTCAAGAAAGTGCTCATGTTTCCTCGTAATCAACTTTATATCTGTATGCGTTGCAGGAAACCTCCCAAAAAACTAAATTCTCATTTGGTCTCTTCTCGTTTTTATGATAAAACTGATAATATTCTGATAAAAGAAACCTTAGATGAGTTTTAGAAATTGTAATTTTTTTATGCAAGAGAAACCGAAAGAACCGCCACGGAGATGAAGAAAGGGTGGTTTCTCATCATTGTATAGAACATCAACAACTGAAGGAATATTTAAGGGTGACAATACTGAGAGAAATAAAAGGAAATTATCAACAACGAAAAGTGGAGGAACTGAAATTCATTAGCCAACTAGAAACTGACTGGCCTCATGGCTTTAATATGCAGCATGCATTACAAAGGTCGGCGATCTATGAACCTAGATGTTCAAAATCACTTTGATTTTTGTGATGTAGAATATCTTGGACCAGGTAGTCTATGCATGTAAATAGTGCAAAACTTTTCAAACTGATTGTAATTTGAAATTGTAGGAATTTGATGTCCTCTCACTTCCTTCTTTGATATTTCCCTTGATGAAGATTGGTCAATCTCTGTCATCTTCTTGCCATTTGAAACGGGTAGAAATTAAATTGTCAATTAATTTTTTTGATTTTTGCGACGTTTTCATATTTAAAAACCATTGATAAAGCACCGTTTATCCTATCCGTCGCCTGGAGTCGTCACTTTCTCATTTGTAAATTAAACTTGATTTTTTATATCCGCATACCTTCCTTTATTCGAAGAGATTTCATGATTTAAAAAGGAAATTCCAACTTACTTGACAAATTGAGATGCTTATCGAAGACAAATTTGATCTTGCTTTGATTGAATTGGTTTTGCATAACAAGCAGAAATTTTCATTGACTTATTTCATAATTACTTTGATCAACTGAAGCTATATTGACTAACTTGTTTCAAAGATTGACCAAATTTAGTCATTTTCGCTTCAATTGACTATATTGAAGTTACTTAATGGAATCAGCCCAATTCTTAATTACTTTTATCCAATTTGAAAGCGCAAAGGTATATCAAGTAGTCAACATGAGACCACCACCCAACACCATATGGTATGTTCTGATTAGTGTATTAACATGCGTGTTGAAGTGATGGCAAGCGACTAGATTGATTAGTCTTCACAAAATCCAACAGACGAGATTTTCATCTATAGACAGTCAAGGGTCCGGCAGCCACATAAGTTTCTGCAGGAACGAGGCCAAAAATGAGACTTTCACAGAGCGATGCAAACCCTATGCCTCACAGAATTATAAAAGGGCGTCTCTTCTGTTTGACTAAAAGGAAGTAATGGAACATGTAACGCCAATGAAATGGCACAATCTGCTGATATAATATCATAGGAATCGAACAATGAGCAACCAGTTCAAACATTAAACACGCCCAATTGTGTGAAGTTTCAGTGACTGTTATCAACCGCATCACACAGCAAAGAGACACAGACGATGTCAAGTTCTACAGAGAAGTTTGTAACTTTTTTTCGTGGGTCTCCTATCTTTTTAATAATGATCGGAAAGACCAACATTATCGAGAAAACTTTTGTGGGATGATCTGAATTCTTCGAGTCTGAAGGAATCGCGGTGATCTGAGCATTTTGCAGGAATTCACAAAAGCTGCAAGCGACTTGCGATTATTTTTCCTATCTCTGCAAGGTAGGATGCCTACAAGGTAGGCTAGGTCTTTTTGCCCACTTAGTAAGTTCCTGCATGTGCCATCCTTTTGAGTCATTTTGCACTTCTAGCAAAGTGACACGCGTAAACAATCTAATGCTGTGCTATTCCTACCACGAATCTGCCGTCTGCCGAGTTCTAGCTGGTTCATCTTCTTGTCAAAGAAGATCAAAGAAAACACATGTCTATCCACTGGGACTAGATTGAAGTCTTTGGTGAAAATGAAATTTTCTATGCTTTCTCTTATTACATGAAAAACTGTAAGTCAACAGCCATAATTTTTGGCATATATAAAATATGTCTTCCGATCATTTTCTATCATGTGTATATGATATTATCATGCTTCTGATCGTCGATGTATGCGAGGATGTGGTTGAATGTGGATTAAATTGCTCAAAATGCTTGTATTTGCCGACATTGGAAGGCGTGCCAAATCTGAATGTATTTAGCTTCATAGACAAATGTTCCAGAACAATATGAGAAAGGACTTGAAAACATTCCATGTCACATATCATGGCTCTAGACTTAGTGCTTTTCACGTAACAAGAGGAAACAGCAAAATTTCATTTTGACCAAAAACTTCAATCTACGTCCCATTGTATTAACTGTGTTTTCTTTGATCCTGCTTGACAAGAAGGGAACTAACTAGAACTTGACAGACGCGCAGTTTCATAATAATCATAGGGTGTGCATCATTCTGTGAAAGTCTTATTTTCGGCCTCGCTCCTGTCAAACTCGTTCTGGCTGCTGGACTATTTATATTTTGCTGAGTGATGCACAAATATTGAAGTAGCTACAAGCAATTCATGAAAATATCTATCTTATTGTTCAGTTTTATGTTCATAAATATTCTTATCAAAGTATGCATGAAATTTATAAATACATATGTGAGTGGTATTTGAATGATCATAAACAATGACATTTACAATTGAAATCATAACATGTTGGTTTCATTTGATCAGCAGTTAACAATTGTCTCCATCAATCACACATGCAGAAATTCAGAGCCATTCACAGATAATTACATAACATCATTCAAAATCGCTCATCAATTCCTCGATCAGACATGCAAATATTCATCACAAAAGTTCCTTTACAGGACTTTGTTTCAGAAGTCATTTACACGAACCAAACGTCTCGGAAACGATGTATTTATTGCTTGTTTATCTCCGTCTTCGACGTCCGTATATGCCGTACTGAGCGTAGAAATAGACCAACTTTTCACATCGATTGCCGCACATTGTGTCAATTCTGATTGGAAATTGTTTGACCACTTTGTCATTGCAGTCTATTGCACAGTGATACGAATGATCATTTTGCTCCCATGTGTAACCAGCACAGGGCCAATAACAATGAAAAAATACCTGAAATGGAGACGTCAGGGCTGTAGGGGAAATGAGAAAGTTTAGTTGTTTTTTACGTGAAAAAGAAGATAAATTGTATTTAGTGAATGAAAAAGAATGTGGCTGAAACACAAGATGATCGGCGAAACAATATGAGCTTTGGTACTGCTTGTAAATTGCATTTACTGAAAACGGCCTAACTCGACTATACTATGCTGCACATCCCTACACAATAATTCCTCAGGTAAGATTTGACTCACTTCTTGCACCAGCACTTATCCTGCTTAAATTGCTTTTCTACTGATTTCCTTATCACCAGCTTCTAGATGTAGCGTAGCATTTCATGCTACTGTTGTAGCCTTGCATATTAATGCTATCAACAGTGAGTATAAATAATTATAATTTCACCTGTAGCTTATTGTACATTATTCGTTACAAGCTGAACAGCTAGCCGCAGTCAACGAGTCCTACCACAACTGCGTATAAGTATATTTTCTTTCATTTTTTAGAAGTTTTGAAATGAACCATTCAATTGTATTCATAACTGACCATTTAGATAAAATACTGAAAATCTGCATAAATCGGTTTGGGAAAATGGAAGAGTCATGAAACAAATAATCTGATGTGGCAACAACCTGCTAAAAAAGCTAAAAAATCTATCTTATATTCTCTGGAAAGAAGGGCTTCGTATATATCGCGCACTGCTACGT
Organism: Prostheceraeus crozeri; assembly: GCA_907163375.1. Lineage (NCBI taxonomy): Eukaryota > Metazoa > Platyhelminthes > Polycladida > Euryleptidae > Prostheceraeus > Prostheceraeus crozeri. Next base: position 19,756 of record CAJQUW010014328.1, read on the forward strand.
ATTAAGAAATCTCTATATTGGCAAGATAAACTGTCATCAGACATTCACAATCCCAAGTCTCTTTGGAAATCCCTTGACTGCCTCATGGCTCGAAGTCACACCCCTCCTTCCCCATCGTTGACTGCCAGTGATTTTCATGACTATTTCAATAACAAATTATCTGCTATTCGTGATTCTATCCCATTACCTCCTTCTAGTGACGCTGACTTATCCGATGCTGCTCCATCTGATTTCCATCAGTTTCTACCAGTGTCTCCTGGTACTGTGATTTCTTTTCTGCAGAAACTTCCTAACAAGAGTTCCTCTCGTGATCCTATCAAAACCAACTTCCTCAAAGAGTGCGCTGATCTTATCGCTCCTTTCCTGGCTCAGCTGTTTAATATTTCTCTTTCTCTCGGAGTCTTCCCTGATCATTGGAAGAAAGCAATCGTGACACCTGTGCAGAAGAAATTAACAACTGATCCACATTCTACCAGCTCCTATCGTCCTGTTTCAAATTTACCTGTGTTGTCTAAACTACTGGAAAGGATAGTCACGTCTCAATTACGTTTGTACTTGGAGTCCAACAGTCTCCTGCCTCCAAATCAATCGGCGTACCGGTCAGGCTATTCCACGGAAAGTGCCATTCTGAAACTCACTTCAGATATTTTCAACGAAATGGATGATGGAAACATCTCTGCTGTGGCAAGTTTGGACTTGACATCGGCATTCGACACTGTGAGCCATTCAATCTTGTTACGTCGCCTCTCTTACTCATTTGGAGTGTCTGGAAATGCTCTGCAGTGGTTTACATCATTCCTGTCTGACCGTCAGCAATGCGTGTTTTTTCGTGATGAATACTCCTCTTACAGCCCAGTTATTTCTGGTGTCCCTCAGGGATCTATTATTGGTCCTATTCTTTTCATCATGTATGTGTCTGACTTGTTAAGTGTCTCTAATAACCATCGCCTGTCTATACTTATGTATGCAGATGACATTTTATTGTATGGCTCTGATACACCAGCTCGTACTGTCGACCTATCTTCTCGTGTTTCTGCTTGTATTTCTGATATAGATGAATGGCTTTCATCAAACAGTCTATGCCTCAACTCACTGAAGTCTAAGGCTATGTGGTGTAGCAGTGTGAGAAGAAGCCATCAACTACCGAGTTGCCCGATTGTGGTAGGAGATCAGGCTATCACTCCCAAACCAGTTATCAGCTGTCTCGGGGTGATGCTTGACCAACACCTTCTAATGAAAAGGCATGTTGCAAAAGTCAGCTCCACCTGTTTCTCTATTCTGAGGCAAATAAGATCAATTAGACCTTTCTTGTCCCGGCATGCCTCACGAACTCTGGCTGAGACCCTTGTGATCAGTAGACTCAACTATTGTATTTCATCCCTGTATGGTCTTTCGATGTCGTCAAGCAGACAATTACAGAGGGTTCAAAATGCAGCTGTACGTATTATTTACCGACTCAAACGATTCGAACATATTACCCCTTATGTGCGAGAACTGAAATGGCTTCCTGTAAAAGCTCGCATTATTTTTCGAATTTCTTGTATTGTCCACAAGTCTCTATATGATGTTTCTCCCCGCTATATTACCGATCTCATAACCAAGATTTCTGAAGTCCCCAACCGTTCCCATCTTCGTTCTTCACGATCCTCTACTCTACTTATCCCAGCTGTTCGCCGTCCTACTCTTGGTGGAAGGTCGTTCTCTTCTTCATCCTCTAGAATCTGGAACTCTCTTCCTTCCTCACTCACATCCATCTCTTCCTTACGTTCTTTCAAACCTGCTTTACACAATTACTTGTATACTACTTATGTAGAATGCTAACTGTATCCTTCTATTTTTGTAATTTTTGCCTCTACTCTTGATGTATGTACAGTGGCCTTGAAATCTTTTTATGATGTAACGCCACTATAATATTGTTCATGGAAATAAATGGAAATAAAAACTGACTTACACAATGCAAACCCCCCCCCCCCTCAACTGCTTTATACCAGAAATACAATACTGAAAGATCACACTGAATTTTGTCCGTCGAATTTGGAACCTTTGGACTTCATCGCAATAATGGTGTCGTGATCATCGTCGGGGTGTAAAGAGCGATTTTCCATTCCGGAATGGCAGTTCTTCGGTATGGACTTCGTTTGACATGCACAAGGTGATGCAATTTGTACATGTATATGATGTTATGTATATGCACATTAACTTCACCTGTTGTCTTTTGTATTCCATTTTCTAACGCAATTATACGAATTTTGAAGCAATGCTACTTTACAGGGTTTGGAATCGGCCTAATTTTGAAGACCGACCGGCTTCTCATTGCGCCGGCTGGCCGGTAAAATTAATTTGACCCATGTCGACCGTTGACAATATTCAGTCTAGAATAAATTGCCTGGTCAATCAATACGACATTAAGAGCATGTAAATGTAACACAATTTGAGAGTATTTACACATAAGTTTTGTGACATAGATATTGCGAACAGTTCATTAAACATTTAGAAAATAACTACTGGCAACTTATGCATGTACATGTAGTTCAACCCCTACTTTATCAATGATATAGTTTCTAGAATCCTATGTTCTAGCCTCTATGAATTTTATAAGCATTGTGTGCTCATAAGCCTATCTATTGTAAATCATTCCAGATCTTGAATAATTTCATTACATAACACGTGGAGCTTAGACATGCAATGAATTGGATTTTAATGCAACGTGGCTCCTACTACCCGAACATTTGACGGTGGATTGTCGATAATACATGTAAAATAAGTTAGCGGCACGCGATCAATTTTGATTGACGTTGTACAGGGACACTCACTGAAATGAAAAATTGATGACAAGTTAGGCGAGCTCATTGTTCCAGACTCTACGTCAGCTGGCGGTCATCAATGAAAACTCAAAGGATCTCAAGTTAAACTATGGTGGAGAGAGATCGCAATTGACGTCGCAAATCACTGGAATTCCCTCACAAGTGAAGAAGTAAATCTCACTTCAGTGAATCATTTTAAATCAAGTTTGCACGTTTTCACCTTTTGCACGCAAATTTGCACGTCGCAGACAAAACAGTTCGAAACATCAGCACTCAATCAGTGATCAAATAGCTCATCTCAGAACTTTTTTCGTTAGATAGTTATATTGGAATTACATCGAAATTATATCGTTAAAATAGAACTTAGAATTTAATGACCGGTTATTAAAGCTTTCTTGTGGAGGTGGTATATAGACATCCGTATATATTATTACTGTATCAATGTTATTACACCTTTTCCAAGTCATTAGTAGAAACACGCAATTCAATAGCGGTGATATCAAGTCAATAGTAGATCCGCTCAAATCAGCAACGGGAATCTCAAATCATTAATAGAAATTCTATTCTATCTCAAGTCAACAGTAGATCTACCCAATTCAACAACGGAAAGCAAAAATCAACAGTAGATGTTGGGATCCTTTGTCATGCTTCAAAATTTACGGGCCAGTTTAAGATATATGAAGCTACGATTGCATAATGCAGTTTGCATCGCGCAATCACTTATTCACGTCTTCGTTAGCTAACTAACAATAATAGACAAAAGTACAATGGCATGTGCAGAAACAAAGATTGCCCGTCATGCCAAACAATTGACTCATCACATCGACTCGATGCATGCATTGATTGATAGCACCAACTAATGTCATTCTTTGTACATACGATCTGTAGCGATGTCGCGTCAACGAATATCTGCTGCAGACAAGCAAAGACTTATACGGGCGTTTGAGAATGGTCAGGATTATCAAGCTTTGGCTGAGACGTTGGCTATCAAATCTGGAACTGCTTGGTCAATCATCCGGCGTTTTCAAAATACTGGATGTGTAGTGCGACAGAGAGGAGGTGCACACAACAAGAAACGGAATGATGAAATATCTTCAACACTTTTGTCTATTGTTGAGGAAAATCCCCAGTTTACTCTATCACAGATAAATGCCACTTTGAAGTCATTGCTGCCACATAAGCCCGCCATGTGTGATAATTTCGAATATCTTGCACGGTCAAATGGTGACCATGAAGAAGTTAATGGACTTCCCTGCAGAGAGAAATGCATCTGAAGTGAAAGCTCAACGTCGACAACTCGTAGAGTGGCTAATTGCTCTCAGTCCAGATATTGAGCCGATTTTTATTGATGAGAGTGGCTTTCATCTTTGGATCAAACGTACTCGCGGGAGAGCCATCAGAGGCGATCGGGCTGTGCGTGTTGTTGGTGGACGAAGGATAACAAATTTTAGTGCATTATTTGCCGTGTCTCCAAGACGGGGTCTGGTTCATCACCAGTTCATTACATCGAATACGAATTCGACAGTCTTCAATTCCTTTCTGTCAGAGCTGTCCCTGAATATTGGACATGAAACATTGGCGGTATTCATAATGGACAATTGCAGTATCCATCGCAATCACCAATTGGCTAATCTCCCAAGTACTGACAGTGCAAAATTTCTTTCTCCCTATTCTCCCATGTTCAACATTTGCGAAAATGCGTTCAGTTCGTGGAAAGCCGGAGTCAAGCGCCAAATGGCAGAGGTGAGGGACCAGGTCATTTTGCAACCCCGCCCCCAAACACTTGCAACTCTAATGCAATTAGCTGAGCAGAACGTTGCCGAAATAACGGTTTATAAATGTGACCGATGGTTTTCACATATGCAGACGCATTACGGTCGTGCGTTGAGAGAAGAAGACATAACATATTGAGATATGTAAATGCATCAGTGGAAATTTTCAGTGTTATGTCGTTCATCATGATTTATGTTCAGCATATTTTTATTCTATTGTTTCTATTGAAAATTATAGACAGATTTTTCACATACCCAAATTGTTGCTTTTCATTATCAGCGATCAGGACGAACTGTCTCTAAACACAGACTACATGACTAGAACAAAAATTCTAGAATTCATTCTTTGCAGCTTCGAATCCTGGGGGCTACATTACATGCATGCTTCTTATGTCTTCCATTTGCTATTAAACTTTTGTCTGTAAAATGAAATAGTGCTCAATTAAGTAAAAACATTAATGAATCCGTAATTGCAACTCCATATCCATTCTAAAGAGGCACAAACTGGCCCGTAAATTTTGAAGCATGACAAAAGATCCCAACATCTACTGTTGATTTTTGCTTTCCGTTGTTGAATTGGGTAGATCTACTGTTGACTTGAGATAGAATAGAATTTCTATTAATGATTTGAGATTCCCGTTGCTGATTTGAGCGGATCTACTATTGACTTGATATCACCGCTATTGAATTGCGTGTTTCTACTAATGACTTGGAAAAGGTGTATTACATTAATGCCCGTTTGGGTCACTGTTCTGATTATCTGTTTTAAATTCCTTTGTGTTTGATTGACCTTGAAAATGTAGTCAGCACTATCATAAATTACAAAGTGGGCCTAAAACTGTTTAGACGAGTAAATAAGTCAATGCGCGTATTACTGCCCATCGCACAAAACATGATGTCAAAGTGCGAATAATTGCATCGCATGATATTGCATTGTAATCGGTAACTCTCGCTTATCCGGAGTACCGGTAGGCCCATCATATCATGCATTGTACGCTATGTGGAAATTCAATAATGTCTAATGGCATAAGTTGACAAAATAATGTCTGACGATCAAAGCCTTAACCAACCGGTACAGAGACGCCAGTCACCATCCCTTCTCCGACAGGCCGGCCGACGGGTTTTGATGACGCCGGCCACCAGTCTGGCCGCGGCTGCCAAAACCGCGGCCGGTTCCAACCCTGTGTCAAGTTTCTGACTTGGAGTATGGAATAAAAGCATCTGCATGAATACATGAAAAATCCAGGTGAACAAGCTGACTGACAGTTTCAGGACTTAATCTGACATTACTGATGTCATCAGTTTTGGTCTTTCCGAGCGGAACTGACGAGCTGTTGTAGAGCATGAAGTGAGCATCTACTGCTGTTCAAAACTTAACAGAAATGAATATTTCTTGAAAATTTCCTTTTGATTTTTCACATAAGCCTGAACGGATGCAAGCATATCTGGCATAAACTATGTGCTGCAAAAAAATCATCATATAATATGCTGCCAAATTTTACATTCATCCGTAGATCGATATTAAAATATAAGAAACTGCAGATGATCGATTACTTTCTTCTTATCGTATTTCAGCTTCTAAGGTATGAAAATTAAGTACGGACACGTATTTAGTAAATATCAATACAAAATGGGAATTATTTGCGTTGTGAATAAAATCAACCGTACCATCCAACGAGAGTCGGATCCGACCTGCGTAGCTGCCAAGTCCGGAGCATTTGAAACTTTTCAAATAAAATACGAACCAGACGATGTACAATAGTCAATGAGGAGGTCGTATTCTTGCAAGAAAATTCCGCATCGAATCATTGTCTGATACATTTACTACAATTTCCTTTGGGATAGTCCAACCGGTGCATTTTTGGTAACTAAAGTGCTGATAACATTCTAAACATCGAAATGTTAGTCACTTATCAACGAATAGCTAACTCCTCCGCAGACTGAAACATTGACATCTGATCCAATGAAGCGGCGTTTCAGATGAACAGATAATCTCGAATTCCGTCACGAATATTAATTTAATAAAGTAACTTATATCTTATTATATCTATCAAAGTGTGATCAAAGCAATTGACATCACGTTTTTGTATTTCTTCAGATTCACATGAGTGCTACTTAAGATTGAAAAAGGAGAAGATGACCATCGTAGGAAGGCAAAAGCTAAAGATATTTCACTGTACAAACGACGCGATAAACCTTAAAACAGTCAATAACTTTTGCAAGATTAGGAGGATTCTGTCAGAAAGATGTGTGATAAAAGTTACTGTACATTAAAGTGCATGAAAATTTGCTGCATTTCAACTCAGTGTGTTTTTAAAACGACAGACAACAAAGAAGTCAATAATTAATCGTTTTTATCCTTTGGTTCAATGCGCAATCACTCATACATGTTGATGCAAGAGGATGATCTTAAAGATTTTGTGGGATGTGTTTATTTGCGAAGTGACTAACATAGCGTTCATACTTGCATTTGAGTGCATTATCTCCAAATTGCTTGTTCATATCAGTAGCTACTGGGCTGCGGGATTCTACTGGAGCATAGAAATTGATAACAATGTGAGGTATGAAAATGAAAATTAAACTTCATGCAATACATAATGCATGATTTTGCAAGGCTTTCTATGTCCACAGGTTAATAAGTTCCACGAAGCATGTAAATATTTTCCTGCTTGGAAATTATTAACCTGGTGAAGATCTCTATGAAAAAAGTCATGCATTATGACAGATAATGCATAGATTTCTGCGGTCATTATTTGTCATAATAACCTCGAGCCTTCGGCTCTCGGTAATTATAGCAATAATGACCTCAAATCTATGCATTATCTATTACAAAATAGTGGCAGAAAAATCACACTTTCATTTATGCTCTTCAAAACGACTCTATCATTGGGTTATAATCAGTCATATGTGTAATTCTGGACTCTTCATTGGGCATTCATGCCTTGACCACGTTCCCTCGATCATGTCGCGACCTTGAGTCAATTTCTATTCTAATCAATTTCAGATAAGCAATCTTCTCCAATAGAAGAAAGTGAACACTTCGAAAAATAAGGAAAATAGTGACTCGATCAATTGATTGCACCGCTTTCCATTACATGTTATCATTAATTATTGTATTTAATCATTCATATTTCCAATGTCAGTTACAATGAAGCTTCTTGCCACGGAGATAAATTCCCTTGTCCCCCAGTCAAAGACGCAAGCGAATCCAAAGATGCTCGCCAACAAATTCATCATTAAAAGACAATAGATACACATGTGCAAAAGATAATTTTTCACACGAGCGCTTTCGTGGTCTTTAGTCGTGTGTGACGACCGAATGAAATAATAATGTAGGATGACAGATGATTCGCTAACATGATTCACATGACGTCATAGGAATATACAGCACAACGAAATGAACAATAACTATGAAAGTTGACAGAATATCGGCAATCAAAATCTACCTAAACGAAACATGAATAAAAACTACTACGGTAATAGAAGGCTATATACAAAATCTTTTTGGATACACAATACAGGTTTGTGTTCCAAAATAAAAAGAGCTCAAAAATACGCAAAGGCACAGTCGAATTTGACCTAGCCAATACCGAAAAAGATGACGAAAATTCGTTCCCGACGAGAGAAGGACAGTCAACAGCGTGTTTACATATCGATGATGCAGGACTCCGTGACTGTAAAGAACCTGACATGAACCATCGCGGTCTTACACCCAGCGGTGTATCTTACACCCAGCGGTCTTCATATTTATAACTAACGTGTGACTTACTGAGCATAGGAACCGGCCCGAGAGAACGAAGATGTATGCATAAAGATTGCAGAGTGCCAGTTCGGCTGGGCATGGAATAGAAAGATGTCCTCAGACTTGAACAATTTAAGCACGAAAATTCTTTGGCAACCGCAGACGCTGCGTTTCGCCCTATAAGGGCATAGGCTTGGTGACATATGAGACAATTGGAGTGCAACTAGAATAAACTTCTTTCGTTAGAGAATAAATTCGCAAGCGGATTAAGCCAGTTAGTGAATCACAGAGAAAAGGAATTGTGATGAACATATCTTTACATTTTGGACCAAACACAGGATCATTAACAACAGGCACTTAATTATACTTAATAACGATAAAAGATGGTGGATAGTTACTCTCTTTTAGAGTTTCAAACAGCAACGATTCTTCAGCAAGAAGAGTTGATGGAGAACAAAAAAATCAAATGCAATCCAGTCCAAGTTGGCTTTCTGTAAATTGAAGTCAAAGCCTTTTTGGGTAAAATGTCGAGCTACCAAAACTTTCAAAGAGGGTAGAGAACCATTGTCAGACTCAGACTCAATAGTGAAATGCGAATATGAATGAGGTTGATTAAAAATACTCAATAAACGTTTATCATCATCAAAATTGCAAGCTATAATAAAAATATCATCGACATATCATTGGTAACGTATAGACAACGAGGTGATATCATCATGCAAGACATACAATTAAACGTAGACCAGAAAAATGTGACTTAAGATAGGGCCAAGTGGACTGCCCATTCATTCATGTCATGTTTCTTATTAGTACATATTCATTGTTGATCACTTTCTCTCAGCTTTGATACATACTGTTCATTTCGTTGTGTTGTAAATTTCTGTGACGTCACGTAAATCATGTTAACGCTAGCATTTGGCATCCTCTACATTATGACATCATAATTTCATTCGGTCGTCACCATAGAAATAGATTGTCCATCTGAAGTTGAGCGGAATGGAAATTGACCTCAAGGTCACGGCACAGTCAGGGGAACTAAGTTGTGGAATGAATAGCCAATGAAAAGTCTATAATAGCGCTCGTGTGAAAATCTATCTTTTGTACATATATACGTGTATATGTATATGCGTATTTTCTTTTAATAATGAATTTGTTGGCGATCATCTTTGTTTTCAAATGCGTTGGTATGAACTTCAACTGCTGCAAGTGAATCCATGTCTGTACTTCCTGCACAACAGTGTTGAAAGCTTGGTGCAACTGCAAGTAGAAGAAATAGTGCTAGCCAGAAAGTTAACAGATGCCCCCACGGGAGACCACACAGAAACAGTGTTAGATAGTGAGCTGTTCGTGACAAGCAAATTTCAATAGGTTAGGGATACTGTTTGAGAGAAGTTTGCCTGACAATGTTTCTGTGTGGTCACCTCAGAGTGTCAGCTTGCCCGCCAGGCAAAGGACAGAAATACTTCCTCAGACCTGAACAACTTCATAGCTAAATTCCGTAGACAGTGCATTTCGTCGAAAACACGTAATATGGGCTAATTTTCAAAGCATTCACATTGTGGCATGGAAATGGGCCGCATACTGTGAGACAATAACAGTGCATTTGCTTTTTTGTTTCGAATTGTCTTGATCAAAAATTTGTGGCATCGATTTATAATAACAGAAAATCCGTTATTGCAGATTCATTTTTATGTGAATTTTGGTTTTTCTTGTAATGTGCTGCGTTGCATATTATATATTAGCTTTTTACGATCTTGTGTCTATGCCTGTTTGCATCTCATATAAATGCCAGTTCACCTTCGAAATACCATTGATGTGAATAAAATGTATGTCAACATGATATTCGAACAATTCATTCTATGATTTTATCCATTGAAGGTTAGAGCGTGACTTTCTTCAGCAATACTAAAATATCATCGCATTTTAAAACCTACTGTCTGATTTTTAATTCACATTTACTATTTGCTTTTGTTTTAAGTACACAAAATATTTATGAAAAATTTGACCACAGGAGTAAAGGTAATAACACCAATGATGGAAATCATTAATTAGGACTTTATCATGAACCACAGATGTGCAGTCTGAGTCGCAACTTGCCACAAGCTGCATAGGTGCCGTCTAAAACGTTTGCGTTAGATCCAAAAGAAAAACACACCAGTGTAATATAGCCAAAGCTGCTGTATTAATAAAATTCTCAAATTTTCGCGGACAACCGCCTTGTTCAAGAGTGCACGAGGAATGAACTAAGTAAGCGAGCGCGCTGACGACCGCTTATCAGCAGAGGGTCACGTGATCGACATCGGCGCAGACAGCGAGACGGCAGTACATGGGTGCAAGCGCACTCATGAACAGCAAAGGGTAAATGACAGGATAAGAAAAAGGAAGTTTAAAATACAATGTCCTTCAGCTCCTCACGTTCCTGACGGGAATTGATGCTGGACTGCCTCTTTTTTATTTCTATAGCCTCAAGTATTCTCAGCGATGTCAATTGATGCTCACGGCTAAGTATTTCTGTTTGAAAACTGCTTTTACAAGTAAGTTTATGTTTGAAAACTGAGCTGCTGCTCGAATTTATGTGTTCACGCACCCTGATGTGGAGAGGCCGAATAGTGCTGCCAATATACAACTTACCACAGCTGCTACACTTCATCTGGTACACACAATTGGTGACATGACACAACTTGTTGTCCTTTACAGGACAGTTCTTCAGCTTGCATTCATCAGCTTCCTCCTTCTTCCTGAGGACGTCTCTTAGTGTTCTTGTCTTATGATACATCTTGACTGGGAGGTCATTTTGCTGCAGGACCCCGTTGATGTTCCTGTTCAGCTGGTCGGAAACGTACGGCATCTTCAGGAAAATAGGGTCTTCAATGCGCTTTATGGTTTTTCTCTTTCTCTTGAAGTTCGGCTTCACAGGAACGATTTGCTGAGCCACATTACAAGGATAGCCGTTGCTCTTCAGAATATTTTTGAAGTCATTAAGATTGGAGGCGAGGTCTCTACTATCTGTACATCTTTCTCTAATGCGATCCACCTCGTTTCGGATGATATTCCTTTTCGTTTGTGAAGGTAGGGCCGAGTCACAATGCACAAACAAGGGTTTCTTTGCTCTTTTCTTGTAGAAGTTGAAAATAGCCTTGCCCTCGTCTGTTATTGAGAATTCAAAGTCCAGAAGCTTCAGGGTTCTGCCGTTGTTGTTAGGATGCTCGATTTCAAATTTAATGTTCGGATGTTGTTGATTCATAAACTCCAATATTTTCATAGCCGCAGCTTCGTCTGTGGTGATAATACAAATAACATCAATATAGCGCTTATATAATGCTATAGGCATACTTCTCACGGGAAGAGATTCCAATCTATGCATGAATAATATTGCCACGATTCCTGCCACACTGTTACCCATCGGCAATCCACTGATCTGACGAAAGATTTTACCTTCAAATTTGAAATAAGTGCTGGTGAGCACTATATGTAGGAGATGGCTGACATGGTCCGACCTCAATTGTACTCGTATATCCTTGTTTTCCTCAATGTGTTGTTTGACTGACTCTATGGCATTTTCCACAGGTATTGATGTATAGAGTGCCGACACGTCTAGGCTGAAAGGATATGAGTTCTCTTGTAGCGTAGAGTCGTGCAACTTGGATATTTCGTCCATTAGTTGAGTGCTATTCCTGAGGTGGGAGGGTACAGAATCCAACAGGGGACTCAGAACAGTTTTGAGGAGGAAAGCTAATTTCTTTGTAGGTCCTTGGCAGTTGGATACTATCGGCCTGATCTTCATGGTGGTGCCTTCTTTGTGAGTCTTTATCAGATGATAAAAACGTGGGAACTTGGAGTTGTGACTCATGTAGGTGGAAGTTATTCTTCTAGGGAGATTACAAGCAGAAGATACTTCCTTCCAGGCACCATTTAACTTCGATTCGATAGTGGACATGCTTATCTTATCCACGGGTTCATAAATGGTGGAGTCTGCTAGATGCTCAAACCCCGCTCGTACATAGACATCTTCTTCCACAGCACAGAATTCTCCTCCTTTGTCACTGGGTTGAAGGACTATGGGTTTGTTCTGTAACTTCTTGATTACTGTGAATTCTTGCTTCGTGAGGTTTTGGAATCTTCTTTGTGAATTCTTTGCAGAGTCAATCAGCTTGGCAATCTCCACTTGACATCTACGAATCTTTGTTTCAGTGTCAATGTCAGCTGGAGGAGGCACACAAACATATTGTGTTTCAGGAAATTTAGAGATTGACTGTTCTTGTTGCAGATTTGCTTGGGAGTCGTCTGTGGCCCGTGTAGCTTTATTCTTCCTGTATTCTCGCCATCTCATTTGGTAACCCATTCGGCAGAGTTGAACGTGCACGTCTTGTAGTACTTTGTCCGACAAATCTTCCTTGATAGCAAATTTGGGACCCTTGGCTAGCAGGTTGACTTCTTCTGGTTCCAGAGTGCCAGTCAGATCGGTTACTCTGGATTCGATGTGGTCATCCCCAGCAGCCTCATCATCAATAATGTGCTCGCGTCGCTCGCGAGTCATAGCTGCCACTTTCCGCTGTAAGTGACGTTGATGGGAGCGCCTAGCATGATGATATGCAACTTTGCAGGAGTTGATCAAAGCCTCTGCGTGTGTGGCTTCTTGACCTCCTCGAATCCTGGAATTGTTTTCCATGGCTGCTTGAAGATTTGAATAATACCTCGATTGCAAGTAGCGCTTCATATGGGTCATAATTGTTCGTTTGATCAACGTGGCTTTGTTGCTGAAGAGCGGAAGCTGGTAAAATCTAGGTAGGTGCAGGTTATGAATAGTCTTAGGAAAAATGTTCTTCACCAAACAAGTCTTAACAAATTGGAGTTGTACTTTCGCCTTTGCCATGCGCTCACTCACATTGAAACATTGCCTCATGAAAGAGAAATCCACCTGGCTCGGATGCAAAGATTTCAGCAAGTTGAAATTATCCCTTAGCAGCATTTTCTCATAAATCCAAAAGAAAAACACACCAGTGTAATATAGCCAAAGCTGCTGTATTAATAAAATTCTCAAATTTTCGCGGACAACCGCCTTGTTCAAGAGTGCACGAGGAATGAACTAAGTAAGCGAGCGCGCTGACGACCGCTTATCAGCAGAGGGTCACGTGATCGACATCGGCGCAGACAGCGAGACGGCAGTACATGGGTGCAAGCGCACTCATGAACAGCAAAGGGTAAATGACAGGATAAGAAAAAGGAAGTTTAAAATACAATGTCCTTCAGCTCCTCACGTTCCTGACGGGAATTGATGCTGGGCTGCCTCTTTTTTATTTCTATAGCCTCAAGTATTCTCAGCGATGTCAATTGATGCTCACGGCTAAGTATTTCTGTTTGAAAACTGCTTTTACAAGTAAGTTTATGTTTGAAAACTGAGCTGCTGCTCGAATTTATGTGTTCACGCACCCTGATGTGGAGAGGCCAACTTACCACAGCTGCTACACTTCATCTGGTACACACAATTGGTGACATGACACAACTTGTTGTCCTTTACAGGACAGTTCTTCAGCTTGCATTCATCAGCTTCCTCCTTCTTCCTGAGGACGTCTCTTAGTGTTCTTGTCTTATGATACATCTTGACTGGGAGGTCATTTTGCTGCAGGACCCTGTTGATGTTCCTGTTCAGCTGGTCGGAAACGTACGGCATCTTCAGGAAAATAGGGTCTTCAATGCGCTTTATGGTTTTTCTCTTTCTCTTGAAGTTCGGCTTCACAGGAACGATTTGCTGAGCCACATTACAAGGATAGCCGTTGCTCTTCAGAATATTTTTGAAGTCATTAAGATTGGAGGCGAGGTCTCTACTATCTGTACATCTTTCTCTAATGCGATCCACCTCGTTTCGGATGATATTCCTTTTCGTTTGTGAAGACGAACACCCTCTGCTGATAAGCGGTCGTCAGCGCGCTCGCTTACTTAGTTCATTCCTCGTGCACTCTTGAACAAGGCGGTTGTCCGCGAAAATTTGAGAATTTTATTAATACAGCAGCTTTGGCTATATTACACTGGTGTGTTTTTCTTTTGGATTTATGAGAAAATGCTGCTAAGGGATAATTTCAACTTGCTGAAATGTTTGCGTTAGATCTTACGTTTGCACAGCTGGCTTATATGTAAAAACATAGCATCTGATAAATTGTGCAGCTCGGACTTAGGAGAGGAAAATACAAACTTCATGTATTTTTCAAGCAACCGCTGCTTCAAAGAATCCTTCTGTCCATCCAGATTAGGATGAGGTTTCAGAATGAATAGCAGTTCATGGATTCTTGGAGCCTCTTTCTATCATTTTTAAAATCTTGAAACTGTCCATAGAAGTTGCCTGGTCGCAGTAGGATTGTAGGCGATGCTCACTTATTGCAGAGTACGATGTTCTTCCAGTCTTTTGAAAAGATGTCGCGATTTGAATCCCACATAACTCGCATCACACGAGCGACATTTATCACTCATGCTTGATGAAGACGCTGATTGACGCAAATCTTCCAGCATCCTTCCTCAAATGGTGCGCCAACTACCTGCAGAATAGACATCAACGCGTGAAAATAAGCAACACCCATAGTTCTCTCGCACTGATTACATCTGGGGTACCCCAAGGTTCTGTCATTGCTCCTTATCTTTTTTCATGTCATATGGGCACTCTCAAACCGAAAACAATTGGCTCAAAAATCTTCAAGTACGCTGATGATGTAGTTGTTGCGGTACCAATTTCAAAAGCCGCTAATTTGAATTTGCTGGTGCACTCTGAAATGGAGCATGTGGAGAATTGGTGTCGGCACAATGGCTTGAGCTTGAATGCCAATAAAACTAAAGTTATGTTGGTTCGAGGACGTAGCAACTGTACGACATTCCCAATCAAGTACTCCCTTGTGACGGAAATAAAGATTTTGGGGGTTGTATTTAATGAGACCTTATCCTGGGATAATCACATTAATCATATTTGCAAGCTGGCATCGCGAAGAATCTTTTTGCTGAAACAACTTCGATCATCTGGTGTTACGAAAGACGAACTGATAAAAGTTTACAACGCACACATTAGAAGTATACTTGAGTTCAATTGTCCACTCTTCGTTGGTCTGAATTTGAAGAACTCAAGACGGCTAGATCTCATCCGTAAAAGATGACACCGACTAATTTGTGACTACGAATGCAAGTGCCAGATCATGCCTGTACTGACGGGTAGACGACAGAAGTTTGCAATGAAAACGTTTTGTCAGATGCTGAATCCCCATCACCAACTTCATGACATTGTCCCGAAACCACTTCCATACTCAAAACATTTAACGATCCCTTTTTGCTCCACAGCCCGCCGCTCGTCTACATTCGTACTGTATTGTGCAATTCTTTATAACAATTTGATGTTCTGACGCACGTCCGACTGTTTGCTAATTTATTCGCTACTTTTGAACTGATTGATCTTTTTCTGAAACTTCTCTGACTAGTTCATTTTCTATCTTCTCTTGTATTCAACTACTCTATTGATTGCCATTCCGAAGAAATAAACGTATATATATATATATATATATATATATATATATATATATATATTGGTAGATTGCGTTGCAGCTGTTCACAGGGAACGGCTTCTCTACTGGGTTTTTGCGATCAATTCAAGAATGTAATTCAGTTGCTGATTTTTATTTGTACCTTTGAGAATGCTCAATAGATGAACGAAACGTTGGGAAATTTCCGGTTCTTAATTCGTGCAAAAATTATTTCAATTATGATTCATTTATTCTATCTTTTATCAAAGTCACGTAGAGATTGAGATTTCAAACACACCATAATTAATCCGACTGAGAGAGCATTTTTGACTCATAACGTTCGACGTTCGGTGTCGACGTTTCTTGCTTTAAGACAGTTCAACTCGGTAGCTCTGCAGATCATTTAAGTGTGATTTGACGATCTGCAGCATTAATCTGCAGACTGCGGATGGACATCGATTTTAGTCGTTGGTGATGTGGTGTTTATAATTATTTCCGATTTCGGTCATATTCTGCACTTCGCACATCAATTTCTCATTTACAGCGTCTCTACCTGCCATTTTGACTGCTTCAGAAATCGCTACAAAGTTGCAGTGAATGTAGTACTCTACAGTGAATGGAAATTCATTTGTAATTGGATACATGATCATTGAAATTAATATAATATAATATAATATCGTTGACCTACTTGTATGCCGATACCACGGAGTTTGTCGATATCGTTAGATTTCGAGCTAAATACGCATTTAGAGTGAACTTATGAAGAATTTTTCAGTGACTTCAACACACGAACTTATCTGCGTGAGAACTTTCGGCTTAGAACGTAGTCAGTTCTCAAGCAACCGATTTATTCACAGAGGATGCCGTAGCAAATAACAATAAGAAGAAAATGAACATCTGATGCGGATACTAAACAACACGAATAACGGCAACAAAGCCAGCGATGCAAGGCTGGTCACCGAAAACTGACAACATTCAATATCGGATGAAAATGAGTGAGAACGCTTATAAATTCGTGCATTCGAAGTTCAAATAGAAAATTTATTTGCCGGCGAGTCAAACCTTAAATCTAAGAAATTCTAATCAAAATATATTGTGGGTTTAGGTCAGTTCTGCATTAAAGCTTCATGTTTTGAAATAAAAATGAATTAATAGTTGTATGACATTTTGCCGATTCACCGACAAATTGTAGAATTGCCGTTAATGTTACACTAATGTCCTATTCTTGATTGTGAGCATAATGTCGCTGCGTGGACACCATTCTGTGTTTTGTTTTCGTCCGTATATGATCGTGAGTCCTCAAATGACTTTGATCGAATCATCAGGCTATTTAGTGCGGTGAATTATGCAAATGTCAATGGACAAGCCTGCTAACATAAATGACTTTCCAAATGTCAATAGCGTCCATATGATAGCGTCTTTCTTTCGGAAATTTCGACATTTCGGAAATTCCGATGTCGCAACAGAAATTTCAATGACTCATCTTTATATTTCAGGCTAGTCTCTTCTCTGATAGGTTAATTTCACTCGTAAATTACATAGTATGACGAATTGTGCGTGTACATCGAACAAACTGGATTAATTTCCATCGCTAATCTCATTATACGCATCCATCCTTCCAATCAAGCATCTAATTGTCGAATGAAAGATCACGTTCTCAGCATACCTCAACTTAGATAATTGAAATAACGGTTTTGTCTCCTTTTAATATGCATTCTAGCGGTGCAAATTGCTGTAGACATGATTCAGCTATGAAGCCATAGTTGATCCTACCAACAGAAGGAAGGTGTGAATATGAACTACACTGTAAATCGCTCAATACCAATCACATACGAAGGACGCATACCAAGATACTTTTTTGGTACATTTCTGTATTCTCTTGGTATATATTTGTATGCTTTTTGTATGTTATTTCAAATGTGGTATGCTTTACATACTAAAGCCATACCAGCACGATGTTAAAAGAACGCATCAATCATTTCCAAAGTATGTTGATTTAAGGCCCTTTATCAATAAAGATTACACTAATGTTACTACTGTTCTGTAAGTAGTGAGATAATGACATTCAAGCGTCATACTTTCAATAATGAATTCGATTGTAACACACGGAAGTCTAAGGTATTTCATGAATAATCAATAAGTATTCAACCATCAACAATTATGCATTATGTAATTTTGAAATTAAGCTCATTATCAATCCGAAATAAAACACATTATAATTCATGAACGCAAAAACTAGTTATGTTTGAGATATATAAGTCAACATGATCGCACGGAAGATGTCGTTTGTATGAAATGATGTTTATCAACTTGGTTCATAAAGTAGAGCTAACTAAACGTCATACCAATGTTGCTAGACAAGTAGCAACGAAGACATATTCGTGGCGCATAAAATTTACAATAAATCTAATCTATTTAAATATCACTCTATCAAACAAAAAATATTCACGACTGGTATTACCGAAAAATGTTATTTGACAGTAGTATGTAATACATCCATTTTTTTGCTATGTGACTTAAAGCTGCACATACCAAATGCATGCCAGAGACATACGAATAAGGAAGAATTTGCAACGGGTCTCGTATATAAAGCATATCAACAACTCGTATTTCAGTGTAAAACAGCCAATCACAGATAGAATAGTTCGCATCGCTACATACCAATCACATACGAAAGTAAGTGAGATGTGGTATGAAAAACATAGCAGATCTCTGCAAACATTCGAGAATCTCGTATCAGATGTTAGTTTCAAATTGTATGTGATTTTGGTATATGTTTGTATGTATTTTCGTATGCAGCGACTTACAGTGTACCTGTATTCTAGTGATAGTACGAATGGAATGTGAAGCCTCAATAAGACTACGCCTTTCCTCCTCCATAAATACTATCTGAATGAGGAAGCTTCTGTCTGTAAACTTGGTTTCATCATCTTTTCAGTTGTCTCTCACCAGCTCTAATATTCAAATCATTGAGGAAAATTAATAATCACAGTTCTGATTTTTGGACGGAATGTGTTCAATCTATTCATTCGACAGCCGTAAATAGATCCATAATCAAGGAGCTTGCATGTTTAGGAAGTGTCCACAGACTTGAACACTAAGGAATAAATTCCTTGACTGTCGTAGACGCTGTACTGTCCTTCACGGACTCGTCAGACGGGTCGGAATGGTGAAGACCAGATTGTAATGTTCAGAGCGGTTGAACAAGTTGATGGAGTGCACAATATAAAAATTCAGCTGATGGACTGACATTTTGACATTTCAATTTGAAAGAGTTAAAATCATTTTCATATTTTTTCTATCATATTTTGCAAACGTCAATCGAATTTCACTGCAAATTTGATCCAGAAAATGCCTGCTAACATGAAGTTTACTGCTTAAAGAATGCATGAAACAGACAGCTATCTGATGACATACAGATTGTCATTGACATGTGTAGTGAAGACAGTCTGGTTTCTTAAGCAAATTTATTGTTCGTACAGTGCTCGACTGTGTTGTGACTGCTCTTCTCGAATTTGCAACAAGAAAATGTGGAGAAAATTGACTGATTTGAACTTCTGATAAACAGAAGCTATGAAATCAACACATAAAGGGACTTAATAGGCCTCGATATTGTATGGAATCACTTGATATTAACCAGGGATGCGGAGTCCTATCATTTTGATAGGACTCCGACTCCGGTTGGCAAGTATATGTAGCCTAGTTTTTTTAAAAAAAACTGGTAACCTACATCATAGATCATCATAGGCTTACATGACCCCATTTTTAGTGATCATTGGTGTATCGATTATCAATCATTATCGATAAAAGTTTATCAAATGTCGCTTAAAGTTGGATGTATGCGACTCGGTTCCTCCCATCTTGTTGATGTGTGCTTCACACGGGTTTTCACCAGTGTCAACCACGCAGGAAAATCCCCATTCTTCTTCAAAAGATATGAGTACACTTTCGATTTTAATATGCGCTTTGGAGGAGCCATCACACACGATTAAAGTGAGGGTGAGAGTTAATGTTCTCAAACAAACTAGTATTTCATTTTTGTCTCTGATGTGACCTTTGGTGTGTAGGTGTGATCGAGGGTAGGAAGGCTTGTCTTTTCTACGGAATCACCGAGTGAAAAAACAATCCTTTTTTACTATCATGGTTGATTCCTTCAACTATTACAAGCTTTGCATGCACCAGTGTCTCTGTACTTTTGTTTGACGGAGAAAGTTGACATCAAGGCAGTGACAGCTATGCACGAGAATAAATAATTTGTTTGTATTCTATGTCGGGTCTAGTTATAGGCCGCAGTCTGGAGTCCTATCATCCGACTCCGACTCCGCATCCCTGATATTAACACACGTTTCCAAAGATAGGATGCGAAGTGATATTAAATTGCGGAGAATATGAGCGTATGAGAGAATAATTGTTCCCTCCAAGGGTTAGTCAGTAAAAAAAATGGCGTAAAAGCTTGTCAATGAATGTTCTACTAAGATAAACATCGCCAATACAATTCAATACTATGAGTCAGGTCGTTGCTAACTGCTCATCAATTTGATAACATAATTCATTCATCAAAAGCATTGTACATGACCACATCCTTATGGAGACGGCACTATTTTTCTCAATGGGCGAATAATCTGGAAAATCAGCACATCAAGTTAAAGTTAAATATTGATTCAAAATTGAAGACAAATTATAAAAATTAAATTAAGCATGTCCATTGTATCCAGTGGGACACTTTTTGGTCACAAATTTTGTTATCAGTTCACACAAGCGATTATTGATCTATTTTCCATTTAGTGCTTCCTACAATATTCGCACCATTTTGAAATGGCGTGATTCAATAGACACGGCGGACGATGCTTCATGGAAAAGGATTGCAATGAAATCTTTCAGTTCATCGTATCCTAGGTAAATGTAGCCACCTTGACAGCAACAAGGTTGATGGTCAGATTAACAAGGTTATTGACCGGATTAGCGAGGTTTTTGATCGGATTAACGAGGTTATATATGTTCTGTTGAGCTTTTTACTAATCCTGAATATATTCAAAGACCTCATAAAGTATCTACACAATTTTGTATATTTCTTATAGCATCTAATACATGAGAAGTGCGTTCTATTTAAATCTTCTCATGAGAAAGTCATGAATGTGGTACGATGTAGCTTTTGACTGATATTGAGAAGACATGCTATCCGCCAAGAAAAGAATGTCATCCAGAATTCAAATCAATTTGTTTCAGCTCGGTAATTTCAGATCAAACACCTACCTGTTGCTGCTCACTCATCTCAGCTCTGATGCATCGAAGATAACATTTGTCGTAGAATTCGACGCCTTGCGATCGAACATCGCTAAATTGTAGTGAAAATAAAATGCAGAAGATAACTGTCACATGAATACCTGCAAATGAAAGATACAAAGGTAATTCATGAGTTCATGGAAATGAATTTTGTTATCTGATAAGCAATCTAATAAAGGTACGGGTTTTAATTAGCGTACAAGTGTACTTCAAAACAAGCCAACCAATTTCGATGTTCCATTTCACAGAGAACAAAGAGGAATGAATAAAAGGAGTTTACTCGCAGAAAAGGGGAATCTCAGAAATCCGACTTTTCTCTTTGCATAAGTCAGTGAGACTAGAAAGGACATTAGCGGTTTCTTGATGATCATTTCTATCTTCTGCCTTCAAGGTAGAAGGTTGCATAGCTCTGCAATCTGTGCATGTAGCTCGAAAGCCTTTTTTATCAGTGAATCATCAGCGACATTATCAATGAATCAGTTGTTGTCATCAATGGCTACTCAGACAGATTGTCCAGAAACAGGACAGAAAGATAGTCCAAGATCGTATTCCTATTGGTGCGACTGATTTTATCTCATGTGATATTTGTCTCATATATTGAGGAATTTGATGACACGGACACGTGACTAATTAATGTCTTTTTTACATGCTTCTATCTTGTTGCATTCATTATGATCAGCTACCGCTGTCATTTTAATAAGTGCCTATTACTGATATCATTTCAGCCGATCGTTTCATTCTCCAACGTTGTTTGATCTTAAAAAGAAACAACTCTCTTCAGGAGAAGTACGACCGTTGTGACACAAAATGTGCAGACAAGTTTAAGACAGCTCATCAGACTGGCATAGACTGCGGACATGGCACTCGGACAAACTTCAGAGATATCTCAATAGTGCATTTACAAACACAATAAATTTACCGAAGACAATAGAAAGTAACGAAGGCATGACAAAAGAAAAAAGCTAAAGCCAAGGCAAACGTAGGATATGTTTTTAAGTCTTCGTGGATACATAGGTCAGGACGGTAACGAGATATCAAGAGATTCTAAAATGGGGAGAAGAAAAGGGGACCGAGGAGCACATAAAATAGAAAAATAAGAAGAAAAAGTACGTCCTGAAAAGGTATCACAAGATACGGCATGCCGACAAATGGCGCTGGACGGAGACTTATTGGAGCCAGGACGACAATGTCCACCTTCAGTCCACTTCGGTAAATGTTCCCTCATTCGGACCCTGAAACATCCCTCAGTGCGACCAATATAACTGCATCCGCAGTCACAAGAAAATTTACAGATTAGGCGAGCGCGACTGAGGGATGGTACAGGATCCTTAAGACAACGGGAGGGAATACGACAGGTTGAGAACACAACAACAGGTTCAATAGCTGGAAAAACTTTCTGAGTGGATGAAAGAATACGTTTACAGACGACTTTACTGGCGCCATCACCACAAAAGGGTACTCCTAAAACCACCCTTTTTCGAGCGGGGCCAAACTCAGGCAAAGATTCGGACTCAGATTGACGAGCACTATACTTATCAATGAATATGGTAGGATAGCCATTACTTTCAAATGTGTTGTAAAGCAAGTCTCTCTCGGAACTGTAAGTAGATGGCGAACACAAACGATGAGCTCTGTCAAATAGACACCTGACTAAATTAATCTTATACAAACGAGGTACAAAACTGTGGTAACTCAGATACAAGCCACTCCAAGTAGGCTTGCGGAAGATAGAAAAAATCAGATCACCATAAACGCGCTTTATTAAGAGATTGCAGTCAACTTCAAATTCAGCAGTAAAATTTAAATTAGAATGAACTGCATTGAGAACATCGAGGAAAGCGAGCCTGAACGTACAATAACAAATGTGTCATCAACGTATCTGACATAAATTTGAGTTAAATTACAGATGGAAGATGACAGATGATACTTTTCTATGTATCCAAGGAGTATATCGCCAAGGATAGGTCCCAGAGGACTACCCATCGCAACGCCATCCTTCTGTCTAAATAACTTTCCGTCAAAAGCAAATTGAATGTTTTCAGTACACAATAGAATAAGCTCACATAATGACTCCATCGGAATCGGCAAAGAGATCTCTTTATCAACGACGACACGGCGGATGATGTCCGCAGTTTCTCGAAGAGGAACGTTGGTAAACAGAGTTTATATCGAATGAAACGAAGCTGCAATCGACAGGTAGACTTACATTCCTGATCCTGGACGTAAACTCGAAGGAGTCTTTGACCGAGTGCCATGTCCGCAGTTTATGCCAGTCTGATGAGCTGTATTAAACTTGTCTGCACATTTTGTGTGTCACAACGGTCATACTTCTCCTGAAGAGAGGCCGCGAAATAGCTATCGGGATGTTAAAATTAGCGTTGTTTTCTCTTCAAGCTATGATTGGGCACAAATCTTGTTTTAACATATAGCTATTTCATTAAAATGTTTTTACACTGCATATAAAGAGAAATTATAGCAACCATGGATATTTACAAAGTACGCACGCTGATACACTGCGGCACCTCCCATTCTCAACCCCTGGAGGCCATCACCGTTGTCATGTAAGTGCGTGTCCACGACGCACTTTCAATATCCGTTCTAGTATATTTATTGCTGCAGAGTGTCGTATTTCTATGGGGAGCCATGCGGGCAGTGATTTCTATGCAACATATATTCACAAAGGCAAGACGCTTGTTCTGCTATGGGGTTGCATGAGATGTAACTTTGCTATCGATGTATCTTTTTTATTGCTCCGGCAATTCAATCTACCCATTAATGCTCAAGCATGCTTAAGTCACAAGTCATAAATATTTATTCTGAAATATACAGAAAACACAAAGCGGTGGCCGCAAGGGCACTTACAAGTAAGCGTTGATAACACGTGTAACATGTGCATACGCAAAGTTTACCATCAATAAAAAATACATGAGACCTATATATTTACATAATTTTCAGAGTTATCATGATATACACCATATACCATATACAAAATACGTGAGATCTATAGGGCCTATATTTACAAATTTGCAGAGTGATGATCACGACATGATAAAAGTTCATTGGGTGGGAGTCTTCACTATGGAACAAAAGAACATAAATGCTTACCATCCACTATAGAACTAAATGTAAGAAAATCATCTATACAAAATTTGCACTTTAATTATCATGCCCACAATATAGACAAATTCACTGGGATCAATGAAATTGAGTCTCTTCATGATCTTCATTATGATGAGAATCTTCACTATGGAATATAAGCACGTATCTAAATAAAAATTTGCCATCAAGTATAAAAAACATTTGTCAAACAATTTTATACGAATTTACATATTAGCACTCACAGTATTAGCAAAATTCATTAGATCATCGAGTCTGTTCTTGAACTTCATGAAGGTTGGAGCTTTCACTATCGAATCGTTCAATGGTGACTTACTAACAAAATTTTGAAGTGAGACTTTTGCCGACAAGTCACTGCTTCTCAGTACGTTGCTTTTTGCTGTTATTTTGATACCGTCAATTTTTAATGACAATGAAGAGATGGGTGCATCATTTTCTGATGATAAATATCTCTTATAGATCAGTTGAGATCAATGGAACGCGCATGCTGTTTTGCAGTCTTCAAGATTTAGATACTTTTGTCTTCAGATCAACTTATTTTTCACAACATGACAACATTAGTAACCGGCTATTAAGCTTACATGCATGACAATAACTGCACCTTGATAATTGTGCCTGGCATTTTTATAAAGCAATTTAAAGAATTTAACTCTTAATGTAACTGTATTTTTCAAACGGTGGTTCTTTAGATTTTTTAAGCAAGCTGCTTTTTCTCCGACAACTAGGTACTGTTCCCATACGCCGCTGGATTTTATAGGTCAAGTTCTCTAGAAGTACGTCAAGCAAGTATCTACTACTTTATTGTTTAGTATTGTTTAGATAGATTTCTCTCTCTCCCCCGGACGCTTCCCGGCCACCGATGGTACAAAGTACTCTGGTGGATGTCAACACCTTCAGGCCTACGGACTACAAAGCTGAGAAGCACGACTTGGATTGTTCCAAATCTAGTCTTGTTGTGGGTGATAACAACCTCAGGGGTCTTTCATCTACCCTCTCGGAGTGCTCGGTGTTTCACAATGATAGGTATCGCTTAAGCTATTTGAAAAGTGTCCTTCAATCAGAGAAGGCGGTGCATCCTTTGGTTACCGCCTTCGTCCTGTGTTTCTCATACTTGGATGAACAGAACAAGCCCATCACGAACTATACTACTTGCAGGTCAGTCCTGCACAATGCAAGAAGGCTCTTTCCCAATGCTCGCCTTGGTGTGGTGCTATACGTGCTACCCAAAGAAGCTAAAGACCCCTCCAAATCAGACATGTTGGAATTCAATGCCAACGTCAGCAAGAAGTTACCCTCTGGCTGTGAAGTGGTCCCGGTAGCAGCTGACTTCAATGTCTTGGATGCTTCGTGTTGGTCCCTCTCCGAGAAGGAGGTTGTTTTTGACATCATCAAGGCTTTTTTAGGACAGTAGCCAGTCACAGCTTCGGCGCCAACACCAGACTTTCTCATGTAGCTGGTAGGAACTTCCTCTGCACCTCTCCTAGTTTTCCTACTTCTTCTTCCACGAATAACCTCCTTCAGCACACTAGAAGCTTTATTCCGGCTCCAACGGGGAAGTGCTGTCATCGGTCGATTGCTGCTGGGGTGGAGGATTTCCTCCGGAAACTTCAATGGCGCTCTGTTCTTTCAGGTCGAGATTCGGCCCCTCGCTGTCGCTTTTCGTATTCGAGTAGTCGCTACCCTCCGAGTGATCTTGTGCCCCATTCTGTTTCTGACACTTGCTCCACCATCAGGACTTCAGTTCAAGATCTCCTTCGAAACTGCAGAACCTGCTTCCCCGCGACAATTTGTCCCCTTTCCGGAGGTCCGAGCTGCTCCGCCTTAGCTCTGAGGATTCTGTGGTAGTTACTCCAGTAGATAAGGGTAGTGGCTGGATGATCATCCCCAACTCACATTATGAGGCGGAATCCTTCCGTCAACTCGGCAACGAAAATCACTATCAGCCACTGGAGCGCGAGATCGATCGGCATGTACGTGACAGGCTATGTGCTCTTCTGACCCACATCTATAAGAATGGTGTTCTCACCAAACGCGAGTTTTTGGCCTTGGAACCCTGTCAACCGATGAGACCCCGTCGCTTCTATCTTTTACCGAAGATTCATAAGACTGTTTGAGGTTATGAGGGTATGCCTCCTGGCCGCCCCATTGTCGGGGATGTGGACAGCGTTACCCATTCGTGTGCTATGCTTTTGGAACATTTCTTGGCACCGCTTGCTCGTTCGGGAAAGAGCTTCGTTAGGGATTCCTTACATGTCATCAGCTTGCTTCGCGACTTGCCAGTTAACGAGGAGTCTTTGCTTGTCACTTGTGACGTGGCTGCCCTGTATACCAATATCTCTACGGAAGCTGAGATCCAAGCTGTAAGGAGGGCTTTCAAGAAGTTTCTTGACACCAGCCGACCAGATCTTTCCCTCCTCTCGATGCTGCGGATTATTCTTACCTCCAACAGTTTCAGCTTCCGGGGGGAGAGTTTCCTTCAAGTTCAAGGTACAGCTATGGGTTGTCCTTTTGGTCCCTCATACGCGACTATCTTCATGAACGATTGGGAAGAGTCAGTTTATGCGTACCCTACGAAGCCACCTATCTGGCTACGGTATATTGACGATATTTTCTTTGTATGGGATGCTGGTGAGCCCAGCCTCTTCCCCTTCGTGCAGTACATTAACGGGCTTCTCCCTACCATCACTGTCGATCTGTGCCACGATTCAAAGAGTATTCGTTTCTTGGACCTGGTGCTATACAAACAGGGTAATCGTCTTGGATTTAGAGTCGGGTTCAAGCCTACTGATACGCATGCCATTCTGAGTCCGTCTTCGTACCATCCGAAGAGTGTGTTTGTGGGCATCCTATTCAGTTAATTGTATAGGTGGTGCACTCATTCTTCAACTTATGCTGACTTTCAGACGACCAAGAGTATTGTCCAACCTGTTTGGATCAACCAGGGCTACACTCGCTCTGCCATTAGAGACACTGTCCGTCGAGTGTTTGCCCTTACGGGCCAAAGTCCTGGTAACTGGGACACTGGTTTCTTTCCGCGCAGTTGTAGCATATGTTCTTATGGACGTTTTACGTGTACAGTCCTTAATCCGTATACCAGTAGTCGTTTTTATATTGTACATAGACTTACCTGTCAATCAAATAACGTTGTTTATTACATACACTGTCAAAGGTGCAACATCGGTTACGTCGGTCAGACTTTCCGTTCCTTGTCTAAGAGAATTTCGGAGCATCTGTACCACATTCGTAGCTCACAACCTACCCCAGTCGGTCTGCATTTCAACGGTGGTTGTTCTCTTGGTGATTTTTCCTTTTTTGGTTTGGAGCACTGCCATCGTGAGGGTAAAAGACTTTTGAAAGAGAATGCTTGGATGACTCGCCGTGGGTCTTTGAAACCCGGTGGCCTGAATCAGTCATTGAATAAATCGGACAAGTTGCATGTAGTTGTTCCTTTCAATGACAGCCGTGTTGTTAAGTTATGTAAGGACCTAGTTCCTGAGATCCCCATGTGTGCATCATTGACAATGCACCCCAACCTGGAGAGGTTACTTACGACCAACCGTTAGTCGTCCCATTGTTTAATTCTTTCTATGTCTTCTTTCATACATATCGCTTTAACTCCAGTATGCCTAGTTCACGCATACCAGTATTAAACTCTTTTTTACTTTTACTTTACTTAGAAGCATATCATATCTACCTTTATTTGTTGTGTGCATGCTTGTTGATATCTGCATGCCGAGTGCTTCTGTTTATGCTTATTATTTGTGCATATCTTCTGTTTATTCATGCTTTTTAGTTAATGCTTTGTTCATGTATTTGTGTTCATGTATTTAGATGCAGGCCATTTAAGTTTCATTTCAGTGATGTTGTGTTATCATTTAATGCTCTATTGCATGTCTTATCTGCTTTCACATTTGAGTTCTCAAAGAGTTTCTGCTTTCTTGCAGTTTATTTGGCATTGAAAAGTTAAATAACGAAACCGGTCTGCCATTACTCTTGAGTTTTTCCCTCATTACATGTACACTGGTTGGTCGCTGCTGTTTTCGGATTGTTGGTGTGGTCGGTGTGTGGATCTCGGAGGTCGCTTCGGCTGCCTATCTCTCTCTCTCTTGGCTGTTCTCAGGGCACTGTTGGTGGGCCTAATATCTTCAGCATTTAAACGGACGACTGCAAAGCATTGCATGGGAATAACAGAGTTTTCAAGTATTCAGATGATAGCACTATTGCCATCCCTTGCAAATTTCCATCAAATAATACTTGTCAGAAAAAGCTACAAGATGAATTCAATAACATATGCGAATGGAGCAAGACAAATTCACTTGAAATTAATAATGGCAAATGTAAACAAATTTCATTTTCAATTAATCACACTCGATGATGAAATTCTTGATATCGCTGATACTAACTACCTCACAATCCTCGGAATTACCTTTCAATCAAATTGTAAGTTTACAAAGCATGGTAAAGAGTTTCTGACTCGCCTCAGGCGTTTGATTTATATCATTAAAGATCCCAAATTGAACCACTTTCCTAAATCAGACATTGACCAAGTCTTTGATGCTCTAACTATTTCTAGAATTCGATACGGTATATCTGTTTATGGCTCTGATGTACATGTCCTTTCTCGTATTGATAAGTTTTTAAAAAGTAGCCATCGTCATGGCTATACTTCAAGGATATATGATGTATATAAAATTCTGTATAATGAAGATCATCGCATCTTTAAGAACATTCTAAAAGTCAAAAACCATCCACTTCATCATTACTATGAAGCAAATAAAATTTCACGGAATATTTCAACAAGAAAAAACTTTAGTATTATGAACCCAACAACACTAACACTTGCTTGTCTGAACTCATTTTGCAATCGTGTTTTGCCTTTTTGACCTATTTGGTATATTCATATTCTGATATAATTCCTGCATTTGGGGTTATAATAAATAAATTCATAGTTCATAGTTCATAGTTCATAGTTCTCTCTCTCTCTCTCTCTCTCTCTCTCTCTCTCTCTCTCTCTCTCTCTCTCTCTCTCTCTCTCTCTCAAAATCTCAAAATCTCAAAATCTCAAAAAGTTTATTGCCCATCTGGTGGGAACAAACAAGGTACATATGAAATAATTACAGTAATGTCAAATGAGTGGCAGAAAAAATAAAGATGACAATGTATGGAATGGGTGAAATGAAAGCTAAAAACACACACTTGCACCATGATCGCCGTTGTATACCTCGAGTGAATTGGTGATTAGGATGAAAGTCTGAAAAAGTCTTGAGATATATACAGTCAAAAGTTTTGCTATGAACGAGACAATGTCGAATGAATGAATGAGTCATAACATCATTAACTAGAGGAGAGGAGACAAGCATGTATCAAAATATATAAACATCGTTTTCATTTTGATTTGAGAATGATTATTTTATGTTATTAATCAAGTTTATTTGGAATTTTTATTTGCACATCACACCCAGCAGCAGTTTACTAACCCTATTATTAATCCTATTATTTAATCGGAGGCACGGTTATTAAATCAAATTCAATGTCTGTGAATCAATAATCTTCAGTACATACCTGGAATGTGATCAAGAAATGGTTGAGAAACAGATAACAGCCTGTAATGTCAACCGTCCTCCGATTAAGTATCGTAGCGAGTGACCGAGATATTCCTATAATCTACTTTCAATGTCTGTGAGTAATTTTCACCATCACTTAACAATGCAATTCTGCTACCCATTGTTTTATTTGTTCGGTTCATTCATCAAGTGTTAGCGTTTCACCAACTTATATCGTAGAAATCAGATGAAGTAGCTGATTTACATATTGATTAGAAAAGTCAATCATGTTGATATTGTATGTTCGCATTCATGGACATCAAGTATGTTACTATCCGCTATCTATGATTTCATTCTGCATTTAGTCGCAACGTTTAATATCATAAATGCCGGACCAGTATTTTCAATGTTCCAGATATCGTCGTTTCCTAATTGTATTTATTGTTTAGAAAGAAAAGTCATTCGTTATCGCTGGATGGTGCAGAAACATGTTCTTAGACATAGGTTCGTCTACTGTCCGCTATCTATGTTCTTTTATTTTTGATGTCCATTGCTTTATCAATATATTCGCTAACTATTCTTATCTGTACACATGTTAATGAGTTCATGAAGTCATAGAAGTTTGTCCGTGAGAGATCTTTAAGATGCGGAATCAAAGCATATCTCACACTACTATAACATGGACATTTAACAATGAAATGAAAGATATCTTCGTTGTCATTATGGTCACATAGTTTACAGACACAATCTTTATATGTACTGCGATTTTGATACGTACCAATTTCTGCTGCCAGTGTGTGATTTCCTGTTCTGATTTTGATAATATTATTAATTTTATATTTGTCGCTACTTAGTACTAGATATTGCTTTAATTCACATTGGAATCTGCACAATTCTAAATAATTAAAACCTTTATTGCTATGTTTGGCATTGTCGATCCATTCTTTCCTGAAGAACTCAATCAGACCATTATTAATTATTTTTTTGGACTTTACACTGCAATCCAGGCTTTGTATTTCTCTGAATTTGATTTTGTCAAATAAATTGCTTATCCTGACACACCATGTATTGCGATAGGACCTATGGTATGTATTGCTTTGTATGTTTTTGAATATTCGCGTGATTAATCGTGAAGTACTATCATCATTTAACTTAAGAAAATAGTTAATTGCCGATTTATAGCAATAAAATTCAATTGGTCTGACACCGAATTCACCAATAATGCAATAGTTTGGCGTAGTTAGCCGTAAATGGTAAAATCTTTTGTAAAATTGCATAATCACACGATTTATGTCAGTTAAGTTTCTATCAAAAAACAGCTCACTTCCATATCGCATTTTCGATACCGTCAGCATTTCAAATGTTTCGGTTAGTATTCTACCATCAACACAGTTGAACTCCTTTAAAGTTTTAGCAGTTACGTATGAGGATGCTTTCCCTTTTTTCGTTAGCTCTTCTATGTGTTTTCTGTCATTTTTCGTGATCCAATAACCTAAATATTTGTATTCGTCGACAATTTCTATTGGTGATAGGCCTATATCATCCTCACCTGTTAAATTTAGCTTCTCATATTTTTCAATTTCGTTGAAGATCATTATTTTTGTCTTATTATAGTTGATTTTTAAGTTGTTATCTTCACAAAATTTATGAAGAAACTTAAGCTGTTGAATAATGCCAATTTGTGTTTCACTCATTAATAGAATGTCGTCAGCATATATGAGCGTCGCTATTTCTAAATTATTTATTTTTGCAGGATCATATTTAGTAATATTTCGATAAAGTTCAGTTGAAAAGTCATTCATATAAATACAAAACAGAGTGGGCGATAAGCTGTCTCCTTGTGGAACACCATGTTTCACCTGGAATTCGCCACTCTCTTCACCATTGAACAAGACTTTATAGGCTTTGAATTTTATAATATATATTAGTAATAGTAAAAAGTCACCATTAGGTATTATGCATCTCAATTTACTTATTAGTCTACTTTTTTGGACAGAATCAAATGCTTTCGAAAGATCAACAAAGCAGGTGTACAGTGGTTTTTTATCATTTTTATATATTTGTATTGTTTCTTTTAAGATCCATATATTGTCTATTGTAGAGTGATCTTTCCTGAAACCTGTTTGAGATTCATGTAATATCTTATATTTATCAAGCCATATATTTAGCCTATCATTTAGTATTCTAGTCAATAATTTTTCAATACACGAAGATAAGTTCAAACATCGGTAAGAATTAACATCATTTTTATCACCCTTCTTAAAAATGGGGCTGATCCAACTGGAATGCCAAGGAGTTTCATGTTCAATCATAATTTTATTAAAAAGAGTATGTAGGATATTAATTTGGTTCGGGTCATTCTTTAGCATTTCATAGACAATTTCGTCTGGGCCACTAGATTTTGAAGTTTTTGAGTATTTTACTGCATTTTCAATTTCCGCTGTTGTAATAGTTTGATTAATAGTCTCGTTATTTTCGGTGGGTGATATTAGATCTATGAGAGTTTCGTCGTTTCGATTGCTATTTAGATTTTCAACATCAACATTCCTGTTTCCAATACTTTCTTTGAAAGAATGAGCTGTTAACGAAGTTTTATCTTTAGTGTTTTTCTTAGTCCTGCTTTTGTTCAATAATTCCCAATATCTTTTAGTGTCATTATTAGCTCTTGCTGCTTGGAGCTCATTTAGCTTTATCTGTTGCAATGACTTCTTTTCCTTTTTAATGCTTTTATTAAGTTCTCTTTTTGTTTGTAATAATAAATTTAAGTTTTGTTCAGATTGATCGGCTTTGTACTTTTCCACATTTAGTTTATATATTTTCCTAAGTAGCCGTAGCTCTTCAGAATAAATTGTTTGTTTATTCAAATTCACCACAGTAGTTAATGATTTCTTATTGGCATCAACTAATTTATCATAAATTTCTGACTTATTTAGTTTCTCGTCATTTATTTCCTTTAGAATTCTTGTACTCTTAAATGAAATAGTTTGACGAAACTTTTCTATGTCATATTTTGGTGACCACTTGAGGGGCATAATGCGTTTGTTATGATTTATTTGTGTCTTAAATCTATTCTTTAATGCATTAGTTGTTAGTGGCTTTAAAGGTATCTTTAAATTAAATTTCATTGGTCTATGATCAGTAAATAATTGAGGTTCCAAAATTCTGAATCCTTCTAAATGTCTTAAAATTGACTCCGAAATTAATAAATAATCTATCACTGATTTATAACATCTATCATTTTGAAGTCTGCAGAATGTATGTTCTCCCTTTTCAAATCTGCCATTTGCTATAATGAGAGAAGTTTCATTGCAGAAATTTATCAGTTCTCTTCCTTGTTTATTTACAATTAAGTCTTCAGAATTTCTTAATGGGAGATTCATGTGAGCATTGTCATTTAGTTTGCCTATTCTACTATTTAGGTCTCCCAGCATGATAACATGTTTCATTTTGAACTTTTCTATATAACTTTTTATTTTGTCAAGGTATTCTTTATCTGCATAGTTAGACTCTCTGCTTTCTCTATAGCATAAAATGATATGTATTCTATTTATTTCCTTCCATTGTTGGTTTGATATTTGAATTATTATAATATCTCCATTTTCAGATGCCAATTTTTCTATGTTTAAACTCTCCTTTTTGTGGTATAGGCTAATTCCTTTAACTTGTCGCCCAAGGTTATTTTTAGTTTTGCTAGTTGTATTCATAACATCATATTGATCTATTGACAAGTTATTGTATTCTCTTAAATGTGTTTCAGTGAAACATAATATATCTGCATCACATGTGTCATTAATCTTATTAACTTCTACAATTTTATTGACATTTAATCCGTTTATATTTGTGTAAAAAAATTTTACTGTCTGCATTTCCATCTCACTTTTTTCTGTCTCCTCTCCTCGCTCACTTTCGCTAAATAAACTGCTGCTGTTGTTGCATACCAGGTTGGTTGAAGTTATAGTGTCCTTGAGTCATGGGTAAAAAGGTTGGCTGTTGATAATACGAGGTGGGCTGAGGTTGCTGCTGGTAGGACTGTTGATGAGGCGGATATCGTTGATGAGAAGGATGACGATATTGTTGCTGCGGTCTCGCAAAGTTATTTCTTGGCGTGTACCAATTTGGTCGATTATTTGAGTAGCAATTTCTTGCTATATGCCCTCTCCTTCCGCATGAGTGACATGTTGGCGGTGGTCGTCTTCGCTGTTGATAGTGGGGTCGCGATTGGTAGAATCTTTGCTGATACGGTCTTGGATTGTAATGATGACTCGGTGGTGGTGGTGGTGGTGGTGGTTGGTACGTCGGATATTCTTCTTGTTTTCTCAGTCTATGTTTTACACTGGCCTGCAGGTCGTCGATAAGATGTCTCAATACGGCTATTTCTGAGTTCGTGTCACGCTTTTGTGTTTCAATGAGGTTAATCAGCTCTTCGTTGTTCTTGTTACTGTCACTGTTGTTGTCAATTCTTTCTTCTTTGTTGTTGCTGGTGTTTCGACTTCTCTGTTGCTGTTGCTTCTCCTCGTACTCACTCAGCTGGGTTTCGTAAGCTGACACCGTCATCAGCAGATCCGAGTTCTTCCTATTCAGCATCTCCATGTCTTCCTTCAGAGTCTCAATTTGATCTTTGATTTCATCTCTTTGAACGGTTACTTCATACACCATTTTCTTCATTTGGTCGATTTCTTCTTCCTTGTTTTGGATTCGCATCTTGTACTCATTCACCAACAGATCTTTTCCATTGAATTTCTTTGTATTCTCTTCTATCATCTGATACTCTGTAGGATGGACTTTCTTTACGCACTCGCCACACGTAAATTTTCTTTTGTACAAATTTTCCTTCATGTACTTTACCAACTCGTAAATGGGTAGATCGGTGCACGAATAATGCAGGATCCTCTCACATTTTCGACAAGGAAGAAAAAATTGGTCTTCGATGGAGTGGGTGCAAGCGCTGCATTTATCTTTGGAGGCAACAAAACCGGGATGTTGGGATGAGGATGAAGATGATTGGAGGGGTGATGTAGGCTGTGCCGTCACTGGAGCAGATGTAGACATTCTGTAAATAGATTGATTTCGAAAGATAATATAATTGGCAAATATGGAATACACCGGACTTCGACTTCGTCTTTAATTTGTCACAATTGAGTTAGGACTCTCTCTCTCTCTCTCTCTCTCTCTCTCTCTCTCTCTCTCTCTCTCTCTCTCTCTCTCTCTCTCTCTCTCTCTCTCTCTCTCTCTCTCTCTCTCTCTCTCTCTCCTCTCTCTCTCTCTCTCTCTCTCTCTCTCTCTCTCTCTCTCCTCTCTCTCTCTCTCTCTCTCTCTCTCTCTCTCTCTCTCTCTCTCTCTCTCTCTCTCCTCTCTCTCTCTCTCTCTCTCTCTCTCTCTCTCTCTCTCTCTCTCTCTCTCTCTCTCTCTCTCTCTCTCTCTCTCTCTCTCTCTCTCTCTCTCTCTCTCTCTCTCTCTCTCTCTCTCTCTCTCTCTCTCTCTCTCTCTCTCTCTCTCTCTCTCTCTCTCTCTCTCTCTCTCTCTCTCTCTCTCTCTCCTCTCTCTCTCTCTCTCTCTCTCTCTCTCTCTCTCTCTCTCTCTCTCTCTCCTCTCTCTCTCTCTCTCTCTCTCTCTCTCTCTCTCTCTCTCTCTCTCTCTCTCTCTCTCTCTCTCTCTCTCTCTCTCTCTCTCTCTCTCTCTCTCTCTCTCTCTCTCTCTCTCTCTCTCTCTCTCTCTCTCTCTCTCTCTCTCTCTCTCTCTCTCTCTCTCTCTCTCTCTCTCTCTCTCTCTGCAAAGTCTACGACTTGAAGAAAACATGCATTCAGTTGTGTTTGTTCCTTTATCAAGTTTGAGACCAAACAGGCAGGAAGATAAACAGTATGAAGTATATATATATATGAAGTATGAAGCTCATCATATTTCATGACAAAGAAATGTTGACTAATTCCCATGAAGTTGATCATCTTGATACTCGTCCACTGCGGGAACACCTCTGGGAAATCTTTCAGTCTTTGTAATCGTGATCTATGCCATGCGTAAGATGGTGCGATGGTTAAAACCATAGGAATCTGATTTTTCACTTTGTTTAGACCAGAACGGACAACTGTTTGTTGATGTTAATTTCAGCTGCACGGTCAAGCACCGATCAAAGTCAATGCTGCTGGATCTTAACAACAATCAAATTACTGAGACCTGCAATAGCTACAAGTTCGTGCTGCAAAATCGGAAGCTACCGTGTATTGGTCTTGAGAGGATTCCTTTTAAAATATGCAAAAATTGAAACGAGCAACTTATCAATTGACCGTTTTTTTTAAATAGAAGAAAGTGGTTCCTGTATTTTTGTGCTTTTGCTTTTTTATCATCCAGCGGTTTGCACCGCATCGTTTTTACTGAACAGCTACAAAAGGTGAACATAGGCTATAAAAGGCTTTATAAGGTGAACCGACAACCTTATAAACTGTCTCAACGTGCAAAATAGAGCACCTGCAACATCATCCGTTAGTTCGATACGTATTTATACATTATCATGCGCCTCTCTGGCAAAGCATGGATAGACAGTTAATTCATTGCCTGCTGTCACCGTGAATAAATGATCCATAGTAGACATCTTTGTGCATTTCAACAAGTCTATATCCTACTCATTAATGCCGTACGTAGGATTTCAATCAGGGTCTAGAAATCATAGCTTATTTCAAATCCTAATTTGCGCGTTATCGAATAATTTGAAATGAAAAAGGCATTCGCATGGAGTACACTTCATCAAATAAAGAAAGTCTGGGACTTGAAAAAAGGCTCTTCATTTCTACAGTGGAGAATAGAGTCAGTATTATTGTGAATAAGATATGCCGCTGGCTAAATCAGGAATCAAAAAATTTTGAAGTCGATATTTCGGTATTCTTCTTCAGGACCAAATAACAACTGATAACAGAAACAAGGTGAGAGATTCACACAGCCAGCTAATACAACTCAAGACGTACACAAGCTATCGATCAAAGTGGTGTAGATGGGAGAATTAGAATCATCTTCGACACAGAACGTCCCCTTAGCATGCGTTGGAGAGGAAGAAGAGAAAGACTAATTTGTAAACCTGAGTGTGTGATTTGTGAAAAAGCAGAGTTCCCTCAAAGTTGCTATGTGAAATACGCAGTGTATGAACTCTCATGTTCAATATGTCAGAAGAAGTTTATAGGACAAACAGCGCGTACCATCAAAACAAGAATCAAAGAGCATATTACATCATCATCATCATCCTTCTACCAACATGTGGCAAATGAGCATCACAGTTTTCCAGACCAGTGTTTTAAGTGGAAGATTCTGAACATAGAGCGCAACTTTCACGCTAGATTGTCCTTGGAAAGTCTTCATATCCGTGACAATTTCAGTTCCCTGGTAAATGGTTGTTCTGGTGAAACATTGCTTTCGTTTTTATGAGTAATTTGCTAGGATGTTATCTTCTATAAATGGTTGGTATTTTATTTTCTGTGTTTCTGATTATTCTGATGTCTTTGATCGATAGCTTGTGTACGTCTTGAGTTGTATTAGCTGGCTGTGTGAATCTCTCACCTTGTTTCTGTTATCAGTTGTTATTTGGTCCTGAAGAAGAATACCGAAATATCGACTTCAAGATTTTTTGATTCCTGATTTAGCCAGCGGCATATCTTATTCATAAAGATTTACAGGAATGGCCACTCTTAATCAAAAGTATTATTGTATGGTAGTGAAACGTGGACGATATGCAAAGTATTTGTAAACGAATCAATGGCTGCTACACGAAGAAGCAGAAACTAACAAGCAGAGAACTGTATCAATCTTTGAAAGTCTGAGAGAAGATAAAGAATAAGTGAATGTGATTAGCCGGACATAAGGCATAAAAAGATATCGCCTCAAGACTAGTGCGTGGGCTACCTGTCTATCATGAGTATGACACACCATAGAGGCGAACAGAGGAAGCACGAGTCATTATGAACAATCGTGTGTGTCAACCGTGTGTCAATGGTGTGTGAACAATCTATGTGTTGGCAGCTTGGTCAAATTAAAGGTAAAGTAAAGAGAGTAATTTGAAATGCATGTTTAAAACATGATCTTGAAGCAACTTGAAAGTACAAGGCTACAGAAACATGCCTAAAACCTCCTGGTGGTACAAGCAGTTTTGAAATGGTCGTTGGAATACAAATTCGCAGAAGTTGGAGATAAAGAGGATAACAAAAGATCATGATATTAAATATGCGATTTTTTAGCTTACATGCGGTTGATGTGGCCAGATAATCTCGATTTAAGATTTTTTGATTCAACATGTATTTACCTCAGACAACGAATCTAGGATGCATAATGAACTAAGTATTATTGTAGAACTGATGTTAGCTCTTTGAGGAATATGACACTTCTTACATGCAAGTGAGTGTGGCTCACTCTTCGATTGATTAATGAATTGCAGTCGCAAAATGCCTACATATTGCAATATGTTATATAGAGACTTTGAGAGAACTAAAACAGAAGCTTATCGAGCTTGTAAGCTTGTATTCTAACATCTAGAATGAAGAAATATCTTCTACAGAGTTACAATTACAAACAGAATTACATGCAGTTAACTAATTTTACATAGAAATAATGCTTTGCAGCTCTCTCAATGATAAATCTCTCTCCAACTCACCTGCTAGGCTTGACATCTCAACAGATCTCGGATCATGCGAAATAAGTGTAATTTTTTCCAAGTAGACCGATGAAATTTAGACGTCATGCTCGATGCGTGACATTTAACAGCATCACACCCACGTAATCGTCGAAGTATCATTCACCAATTGTTACCGGTAGCGATAGGAGTTGCTGAAAATAACGAGGAAGGAGCGCAAACCAAAAGTCAACCAGTTATATTAGTAATGGATGAAAAAGGCAATTCGCACAATATGAATAAATATTATCGGAATCTGGTAAAACTGTGTCAATAAAATTTGAACCCAGATTATAAAAATAATTAATTTCAATTCAGTGTGACTTAGAACTTGAAATGTCAGCATTCCTTGGACGCAAACAAGGCCATAGAAGAAGAAAAACAACATCTTCCAAAACTCGTGGTTTTCTCTTCAAAGTGATAAAATCCAAACATTCAAGTTTGTCTGTCGGGTTCTATTAAAAGCAATGATATGTACATGCAGGTAGATAAAAATGTCAATCTCTACGATATAAACTACGTACCAAATGACCAAATGATGCTAAATGTTAATAGATTATTCAGACACAGATGCAGCTTACATTGACCAGCAATTACTCTACCAATTACTCGTTTTGTTGATTTGGAATGGTCAAGTCTTTGAAAACATTCGCATCTTCACCGATGCATTTCTTCATGCTGCCTACATGTAGGCCCTAAAGAATATTGAATTCCTACATCTGCAGCTCAATATTGAAGCTCCATCCAGGATCAATAATTGAATTCTTGATAATATTTGCTTGAAATAGTGCATAACCTTGAAATTTGAAGAATATATAACTTAACGTTTGGAGATTTGAAGACGCGTAGGCGCCGAGATCCATCGCCGAATGCCATAAAACGGCTATATAAATGTATACAGTTATCATGCACGGGTGATGATGCAAAACATATCCCCATCAATTTTACACGAACATTTAATTTTACGTGAACATTGAAGTTGAACCTCAACGCATGAAGACCAGCTGAGAAATCAAAACAGAGAAGCTATGACTATGATCACAGACATTGGATCACACCAAGTTACAACTGGACCGGACATGGCCAATCTGATGCTTTATCAGTTGATGGCTGCACACAATATCCCGGAACAAGACACTTTAATTCGAAAATATTTGCCCACTATTATAAATTCACTAATGCAATAACACTGCCATATTTTAAATGTCGGATGATATAAATGCGCACGCAGTATAAAATCGCAAAATAAAATGATGCTGCACTCAAGACATGCTGTTGCGTGTTGCTCCGGAAATCTTATTATTCAAATTTGCATGTTATATAGCTACTATTAAATTATATTTAAATACAAGCTACATCTTTTCCAAAAGATAAGGTCTTCGTCACAAGGCGTGCAAGCCTTTGCAATTGTGTTGCAAAGATCCAAAGAAGCCACTTTGAAATATGCCACAGAAACTTTTCGTGTGGGTCACTTAAAGGAACGCCAGTATTACAGTAAAAGTGACTGAAAAAGGTATAATTACAACGACCGATACTTTGCCTATCTTCTTCAAGAGAGCACTTGCGGTCTGTGCTTTTGACCCTTGGAAAATGAACCGAAATCGTCCAGTTTTATAGATCTGTTACTGTGATGTGAAGACAATGGGAACTTTTTTATTTGGTATATAATTCATCCAAGAATAATCATAAAACAATGCATCCTTTATAGTACATCAGAAATAAGAGAATGATTACCGGGTATTTGTTACGCTCCCTCAAGGAATTTGAAATAATAATGTGTATTGTAAAACGCTATGTTGATATGATTTCTGTTGAAACATTTGATATTGAAAGTTCTGCTGAAATGAGATATTTGATGAAATTTGAAATTGTCCTCATGATTAAACCTAATTGCATTCCAACATTTGTAATTTCACATTCGATCTGAATTTCGCATATCAGATACGGATAT
Organism: Prostheceraeus crozeri; assembly: GCA_907163375.1. Taxonomy (NCBI): domain Eukaryota; kingdom Metazoa; phylum Platyhelminthes; order Polycladida; family Euryleptidae; genus Prostheceraeus; species Prostheceraeus crozeri. The sequence continues at coordinate 60,111 of CAJQUW010014328.1, forward strand.
ACAAAACAAAACGCTCCTAGCGAAACAGTTTAATGGCGAAGGAGTGCAGTCCAATACGATGTCAATGGCTGTGATATTCCGCCGAAGGAGGAAGCGCGCATTCCTATGTTAGATCGATCGTGCAAAGAGATGGATTTCCACTAAATTTAGGAGCTCACTTGAACTAATTTTGTTTGAATCAGAAAAGGCAGTCTAAAAAGTGGTTTAAGTATTTAGAATTCAACTTCATGAAATTTTCTCATGGGACTACTGCTCCTATTAAGCTTGCTGTTTACTGCTGGAGATCGATATGCTCCTTCCGTCAACTATCATCTCGACAGCGTATCCCTGAAAAAATCAGTCACTGTGAAAGACGTAGGCTTTTTGATCTCATCAGATCTCAGCTTTAGTGATCACTGTGCGCGCATCAGCTCAACCGCATATGCCAGAGCATACTGTATCCTAAAATCTTTCGTTTGCCACAACTCTCGTATCTTGATAAAAGCCTTTGTTGCCTTCGCCCTCTCTTGGAATATGGAAGTGTAATCTTTTCACCGTACCTCAAACGCGACATTTTTCGTATTGAACGTGTTCAGAGATTCTTCACCCACATCGTCTGTAAACGCTCTGGTATCAAGTATGACAGCTACTCTCACAGATTACAACTGTTAAAATTAAAATCTCTGGAATATAGGCGCATGTTGTTGGACTTGTACTTCTTGTATAAACTCTATTACAATCATTTCGACTTGTCGCTCAACTCTTTCTTTACCACCTACCTTTCATCTCAAATTACTCGAGGTCAATCACGTAACAGCTGTCAGATTGTGGCAGTCTTTAAAGTTAATTCGAACTATCTCAGTGGATTGTTTTTCTTTCGCGTCATCAAAATATGGAATTCATTAAACGACTCAATAGTGAAAGCTCCAACCTTCATGATGTTCAAGAACAGACTCAAATCAATTGATCTAAGTGAATTTTGCTCATACTGTGACTGCTAATATGTGATTTCGTATAAAATTATTTGACAAGTGTTTTTTACATGTATACCTGATGGTAAATTTTATATAGATACATTCCTACATTCTATACTGAAGATGATTCTCTTCATAATGAAGATCAAGAAGAGTTTCAATTTCATTGATCCGAGTGAATTTGTATATATTGTGACCATGATCATTAAAGTGCAAATTTTGTATAGATGATTTTGTTGTATTCATTATTGTATTAGATGTTAAGAATTTACGTTCTTTTGCTCCATTGTGAGGACTCCCATCCAATGAACTCTTATCATGTCGTGATCATCACTCTTCAAATTTGTAAATATAGGCCCTATAGATCTCACGTATTTTGTATATGGTATATAATGTATATGAAAATTTGTAAATATGTAGGTCTCACATAATTTGTTTATGATGGCATATGATGTGCATGTACATCATGATCACTCTGTGTATTTGTAAATATATATCTCATGTATTTTTTATTGATGCTAAACTTTGCGTATGCATATGTAACACGTAATCAACGCTTGCTTGTAAGTGCCCTTGCGGCCATCGCTTTGCGTTTTCTGTATATTTCAGAATAAACATTTGTGACTTATGACTTAAATGAAATGTTGTTTGTTTCATCTACGTTAATTGCTCTTATGACAAGCCTGCACATGAACCCGTAGGCGCCATCTAAATATTTCATCTCGTATGATGCTTGACGCTATTATTGTTTGGCTGAAATTCTTACTTGACATTTTCACTTTTTCCATAATCATTTCAACTTTTGAATTCAAATGCAGTTTTTGCAACTCACTGCTCAAGAAAGTAGGGCTAAATGTCCACAGGTCAGGAGACTATTGATGATGTGAATATCTCTAATGAAAATCAACTTGAGTCAATTTTCAGCAAGTGCTGTTATCTCGTATGAAGTTGTGAAGCAAACCATGTATTGCCAACAAGTTTTCATCAGAAACTAGCAGGCCTTGATGGAGGTCACAGAAGCGACAGTCATTGAGGTCATCTGATCAGCGATTCCTTTCAGTTGCAGCGAGCAATGATTGTCATTCAATACTATTGATGACAACAATGTCTTCAAGCGCACGGTGCTACACAAGGTTGGACTTTGGGTTTTGGTTCGATCTTGGGTAAGTGATACAAAACTTAGGTTTTCTATCAATGCTGCATAAGTTACAAAATTAAATATTTTGATTTGAATCAAGTGAGAACTACGTGATAAGAGCATGAAGTTCTGATTTTTTATCAAATTTCCACTCATTTCACAAAATATTTCAAATATGAAGTACTTGTGATTATTAGATATTTCATTCTGGGCTTGACAATACCGCACCTTGAAAGTTCACACTTAGGTTGGGCCAAAACTTGAGGTCAAAACACAAAACCCAAGCTCAAGTGAATGAAATCAAGTAAACGAAGTGCATTCTTTGAATTTTGTGCTGACATAAAGATTTTTCTATGGGCCAAAATTCCTATTGGGCCATGAGAAGTATGGTATTAGTGGGAGACGATTTATTATGGCAATAATTGCAATTAGTAGCCTAAGCACATGTATTGCGTCCTAAAGTTTTCTTTTAATTTAGCCTACACTGATATACTGACTAATTGAAGATCTTTGATTTAATTATGATTGAGTTACACATTGCTCATAGCAAAGCAATTGTTTTCATTTTATCATTCAGAAATATAAACGAACTTGATGCATATTATGGCTGCGCAGTAAGTGTATGGTTAGACATATTTAGAATACGAAATCGGAATGAATTTATTTTTGGATAAATGTCGGCTATCGCAGAAAGTAAAGGGTGCGAAGATGTAAAATATACGGAATATATAAAAATTCAATATGCACAAATGCAACAAAATACATGTAAGGTTACAGTAGATACAATATGTATGAACTTTCAATGCGCGGTATTGTCAAGCCCAGAATGAAATAGGTAATTAAGCTAAAGGAGGTGATAACAATGATAGGAAAGATCTAAATCATGTTATAAGCAACAATTCATTTCAAGAGCTGAAGTACATGATAACAATTAAATAAGGGACACTTAGAACTTAGACAGATATGACTTATGACCAAACTTATGACCTAAATATTTTGGAAGCCATGTACATAAAAAAACTCAACCCCACTTTGAATAAGCAAGTTAACCATGATGGTGCTTTTTTCAAATGTAAATTAATTTGAGTCTAGTTACTATGTGTACCTTATTTAATTTTTATCATGTACTTCAGCTCTTGAAATGAATTGTTGCTTATAACATGATTTAGATCTTTCCGAAATAGGTAATAATCACAAGTATTTCATTTTTGAAATATTCTGTGAATCCAGTGGAAATCTAATAAAATATCATAACTTTATGCTCTAATCCTGTACCGCTCCAAGATTCAAATCAAAATATTAATTTTTGTAACTTGATCTGTATATATTCAGCATTAATAGAAAACTCAAGTTTTGTATCACTTACCCAAGATCGACCCAAAACCCTAGGTCCAACCTTGTTCGTATACAGCTTACATGTATTTTCTTGCATTTGTGCATATTGCATTTTTATATATTCCATATATTTTATATCTCCGCAATCATCTTCGCACCTCTAAAACGACTGCAGCAGTCGATATTTATCCAAAAATAAATCAATTCCAATCATAGAGTAAGTATGTTAGGTAGAGCAGCAACTCAGCATTTAGTAAATCCCCATGTGCATACATTTTCGATTTCATTAAAGGAGCTCGAGATGAACACAGTTGGAATTTTTGACACAATGAGATGCGCAAATTTTTGCAGTTTTGAAGAAATTACCACGGAATTGACTGATCATGACAGTAATATAGAAGGAATGATGGTATTTTACGGATCCTCCGTGTCATGACAGCCTTGGAGAGGTAATGTTCCCAATGACATCATTCTGATTAATGCACGTATATACAGTAGTATTGCGATGAGTAGTTTAGTATGCACGATTGTCAATATGAAATCCTATATTAAATTTGTTTGTTTTGAGCATTTAGAGAAAAAGTGATCATTTATTAATTTATCAACAATTTGGAAGCTCCACAATGAAAACTACAAATCTTTGAGGTAAATAAATTTCATTATGAAATGACGATTCTCATATAATACTCTTCATTGCAAATAGGCAGTAGGCTAGTACAGACTACCAAGGCTATTTCTAAAGCTGAGTACGGAAAACATTGTCAGATAACTGGATGCGATTTGTAGATGTCATTCGCAGCTGTTTGCATTCTCGTTTCAGCTTTATGTGCTAGTATTTATACGTATATTGACTACCAGCCGAGTCACCATCTGAGTGCCATCAGTCACAGAGGTTAAGCTCAGTTTCTCAGGAAGAAGACTGGGTCAGCAATAGTTCTTAAAAACTGCAACAATACAAAAATCACAACTAAATGTAAATAATAATTATGCAGGAATGAAATTTTGCGCAGAGGTCATTGCTTTACATGTAGAAAATTGGCATTATTTTGTGCTTACTGTTGATGGAAAATCAGGGTGCAGGTGTAGGAGTCTGAACTTCGACTAATGTGCATTGCAAAGCAGCATTGCACCAGCGTGCAACTTGCATTGTCAGCAGCTTACGTGATTTCCGCCCTCGACGAATATCGGATGTTCTATGCAGAATCATGTTTCTTCGGAGCAGTTTGTAGTAGGCCTACTTAGAATTTTCTTTGAATGACTTGCATGTCTTTTAATATTTTTGAAATTATAGCCATGTAGTTCGGTTGATCTGGTTTTACCTTTTTATGAAGCAGTTGTCCAGAAAGCTGTGTTAGAAGCAACTTCAATTAACTTGTCATTGATCAGAGATTAGGATCCCGAGCTCTTTAATTAAATGCAGAAAAAAAGCATGCAAGAGGCAACAGCTCAGGCATGCGTAGGCTCTTGATATGCGAGGAAGTAGTTCCTATCATGTAAATTGTCAAAACTTGAAAGATAAAATGAAAAAGAAAGATAATCTATTAGGATAAGAAATCATGATAATCACATATGAAGATAGGATCTCAGAAAAGCTTTTGAATTCAGAAAAAATTTCACAATATCCTAATATTACTTAGTCTTGCATCAAACAAAGCTAAAGAGTAGTCCGACTTTAAAACTGTACGTCACTGTGATTTGGCAAATACAATAGAATAAAAATAGATTCAATGTCTCAAGTGAATCTATTAGCGCTACAAAATTAGATTAAGTAACAACGATCCATAGCAACATTTTTAGATAGTTACCAAGTGTATTGCATCGAATTTTGGGCCGAAAGTAAAATGAAGGCCTAAGCGACATTTTGCAAAGGCTACATACTGATTTATGTAGCATGTAGATTAGAGCTATTTCAGCAAAGATTTTAGAGGGGACAGTCAAGGAGATCATATGCGTGTTTGTGTGCATGCTTACCTGTGCGTTATTTTGCACGTTAGGTTGCTCTTACTTCGGCTTCATTTGTTCTATGGAATTGATATAATCTTAACTTTGTAACAGCTAGATCAAATATAGAGACCTATGAAAAGTTGAAGTCCTATCAAAAGACGTAGTTGGAACTCCTTCAAATTATATGATTCTGCAAACCGTGCACACATGCAAGGTGGCGATAGCGAGCTGATTGCACAGGTCTTTTTGAATGCAGCTTTGTTTCACAGAGCACAACTGAAGGCCCTATGACATTACCAACGTGTTACGTGCAGGGCTGGGACCGGTTGATTTTTTGTAACTGGTCAGCCGATTTTATTTTGTAACCGGTTAAATGGTTAAATTCAGTTAAATGAGGATTCCCGGGATTTATTTAGTTGACAAGGTTTATCGACAATTTTTTGTCATTATCACAATTATTCATTCACAATTATCGACAATATATCATTATACAAGGTAAATCTAACCAAACGTCGCAACCGATTTTAACCAGTTAAAGAAAGTGTAACCGGCTAACCGAATAATTAAACGGTTATTCGGTTAACCAATCCCAGCCCTGGTTACGTGTTGCTTTTTTTAACGTCGTGTGAAACGCAAATATGTGCATGTAGGCTAGCCATGGAAGAAGTTAATTGCACGGCAGTCATATTGTGATAAAGAATTCTGTATTATGGTATTCATAGATCTTCCTGGTCCTAACTGTCACATCCAACAGATTGGCTCTAGTTGAGCATTTTTCAGCTTACTGCTCTTTGACAGCAATGATATTTCAAAATAGTCTATGACATTTCATTCCTCTCATCGTGTTCACGTACGTGTTTAACTGCTACCTTTTGCTCTTGAAATTTCACCATAGATATGAATAGTTTATTAACTTATATCTGTGATTTGAACACGTAGCACGTAGGTGAAGTGGTGCGGCCTTTAATTCAACTACATGCATGATAAACATTTCAAATCTAGGCACTTTTCATTTAAATTCACACTTCAAAAAAGGTGCGAATCCGGCAAAATAGTTCTAGCTTGGTATACGAGGCACGAATACCGATTCCGGCCTCGCAGATCGGCTCTTTCATATCTTTCCAATTATGCTTGTTTTTTTAAAAAAAAATCAGTTTATTGAAGTGGTTTACGATGTATATTATCCTAAGTGTCCACCTGTAAACATTATCCAAAGCGCATGCTCAAGAAGATTAGCCCTCATCAGACAAACAAACTCTGAATTCGATAACTTAGAATGAGACTGGCCACCAGCTGTGATCGGATGAAATCAATGAAATGTCATTATATAGAGTGTGATATTTGTAATGTAAGATGATCGTCATGGATCAGCCTAAATCAACTGTACAACTGCACTTCAATGCACGAGTGAACTTAAATCAGTGTTCAGATTGAAATAATAGACGTAATGCATGGATCTGGTCAGATGCGCATAAATTATAGGTTAATGAGGCAAAGATGTAATTGTCTAAGTTGGAAATTCCGGATATCGTCCTCCGCAGAATGTTAGAGGCAAACAGCTGCTTGTTTCAGATACTACAGAGTTGATCATAAAAAACGGACCACCTAAATTATGTCAAACTTCAATCTATTTTCCTGTCTTTCAATCTCACTTTCTATTGACGAGTCATACGCCATTCGAGAGCTTGTGTTCTCAGCTTTTCAATGAGCTATTATATATTCGAATCCGTTGTTATTCTAGGTGGACAGAGGTAAAGATGTGAAAATTGCCTCTCATATAAATCTCACAATTTCAATAGGAAAACTTGTGAGCATGATAATGAATCAAACACAAGGTGAAAGGGTTTTCTCTGAGCATTTGAGGTGATGCAATTCCAGGTCATTTGACATTGCCTGCATGATTTCGGATGAATATGTAAAAGTTTCGCCTTTTTTACTGAAGAGCGGTGTGAGTAGGAGCGTTATGCGAGAGACTGTAAAATGTTGACCAAGGACTGTAAAGTTGGACAAAGTTGAAGTAATGCATAATGCGCTCTGAAGCCTGTTATAATATCAACTTCTCAACACATGCATACAAATAAACATGTGATCGGAAAGCATGTAAGTGCAAAGATCCAAACAAGGAACATGACTATATTGAGATAGTTGTCTATAGAATTATATGCAAAATAAGGGCTGTGCGCGGTGCATTGGTGCACAGCGCTCTGGTCGGTGCACCTAAATGGAGGAATTCATATTTTGCTGCATGATTTCAATTATGATAATTCATTTTATCTGCTATCTTAATCAAAGCAAATTGGAAAGAAAATTATTCTAAGCACACATTATTCCCTTTCTTGAGCGACCGCGTTAAATCCATAAAAAACGGTCGTTCGAGCGGGGGAGTCGCTGTTGAGAGGTGAGTAAATTTTACGGGACGACAGGCGAGTAAATTTAATACCGCATAATATTGGCTACCCAGTAACATGAATGTAGCCATATAGGCATATCAAAATATAATAGGCCTACATGTATAACTTGTGTACATGTGCATATATAAGTAGACGTAGTCCTCCATGCATGTATTAGGCTTACGCCCTACGCATAATTGAACCGCTGACAATACTATACAGTAGGAATGATAACATATCAGTTGCTACAAAAGATCATTTTGCTTCTTTTGAAAGAAATTGAAAGTTTTTAGCTGCTGTTAGTTGGGGAATTGCATTACGTGCGCTTTGAAAGATCAATCCGTTCATTTTTGAGGAATACGAGTACACATGTCATTTTGGAGTTTCTGATAATTATCTGATCTAATGTGCGAACAATTATCATTCGCACCTTAAGTGACACCCCAGGTGTCTTCAGAGAGACTCTTTCTTAGATAATTATCAGTCAAATTAGAAATAACATCTCATCAATTGTCAAAATGTGATGATTTGCACGCTGGTCGTGCGACATCATATCCCGTCTCGTGCAGGTGGTCAGAATTATGTACTCGTGTGTGCACCGTGTCTTCCTCTTACCAGCACGCGTGCGCTTTGATAGATCGATCCATGGATTCCATGATCGATCATTCAATTCTTATGAGTACAGCGGTCGCTGTAGGGAAGGAAGATGTTAGATGGTGAGCCAAAGCTCGGTCGCTGGTCGTTCTTGCGGGAGGGTCGCTCTTGAGAGGTCAATTAATATGGAAAAGCTGTTCTATCCCAGACAAACCGGTCACTGCAGCGGGGTGGTCGCTCTTGAGAGGGTCGCTCATCAGGAGGAGTACTGTAATTAATTCAATTAGGAAAACATTCACTTCTTTTTATCAATTCAATTCAAACGTTAAGTTTGTGTAACACGAAAATGAAGCCTCTTTTAAAATATCTGCCATATCATAAATAACTGATGATGCATTTCCAGACATTAAGAAAAATGTGAAAAAGGTGACGAAAATTAGATAATTCAAGTTCATGATAAACCTCTTTCATTTCCCAACATATCAAATTGCGTGACCTCACAATTTCGAGATCTCACAGTGAATAGTCCCACTGCGCAGCGAATAGTTGCTCCTTTTGGCACGATTTAGGTTATGTTAGCATTCCTGCGGTCAACGATCCGTCTTCTGGAGATGTTGACTTTCTTGCATACCAATTTGTAGATGACGCAACATTGCTTCGAATTTTGAAAAATGAATGAAAGCTAACTCCTCCTTTGCCATGCATGATTTTAAAAGAATCAATTGAAAACACAACCTTTCATCCGTCGGTGACTTACTTAGCTATGTACCAGTCATTGTGACTTTTTTTTAGAATTTTTGCTGTATGTTATTTCTGTCTTCATATAGCTTTGAAGAATTCTGTTAGAGGCTGCAATTCAATTTAGCTATCATCGAGACGCACGGGTCGAGACGCACCTGCAAGCATTGGCAAAATGTGTAGGCCTATGTAAGTCTGCTTCGCATTCTTTAGCACCAGACAATCACATGCCAATCTTGGGCGCGAAATAAATCACGCTTCGTCTCTGCTTGAATTAGCCCTTCAGTGTAACTTCATAGAAAATTTCGGTTCACTGAACGGTGCACCAGTGCGAGAAGGTGCAGCTACTGCCTAGTCCTAGTAAAAAGTGTAAAGAAAAGTATGCGGGCGGTGCGATACATAAATCACACATCAGAATTCATGAGCATCTCACTAAATAGCAATTTCTGTATACCAACTTCTACTAGATATTCTTAGCCCTTAATATTTGTGACGATTTTATCGAAAGAGGCTACATCTGAGAACATCTGAGATTTAGAGAATCACTTAAAAAAATAAATCACAATAAATATTGGCCTGCTTTGATGACATTAAAAGTTTTGAAAAGTTACATCATCTTTTGTTATAATCCTTTTCTATTAACTTCCACTTGATGAGAATTCGTAAATTTGTAATGAGCTCCTAGTTATCATTCTCAGTGTAGTTTGACGTGTGTTTACGCAAAATAACGTATTTTTATCATGCTACTTGAAAAACCACAGTTTTTTTAGCTGCTGTGTACCGAAAAGTAAAATTAGACATAATTTATCTTACTCTTTAAACATGAAAGTAGTGCCTTTCATCGATAAATTAAATGATGATAAATAAAGAGGATCTCTATTAGACAAAGCTAGAATTTTTCCAAAACTACGAGCCAATAACTAAACTTGCATTATCTTATGATTAATTCCAGAAATTAGAAAAAGATTTTTGAAGATAAATCTTTTGGCTTTATAATTGTTTGAGTTGTTGAAACTAAAGCGTCATCCACATGCTCAAGATTTTCTACTCCAAACTCAATTCACATAAGCTTCTAAACATTCAGCTTCATAGAGTCAATAGTAATAAGTAAAGAGGAGCTGTCGTACTAATCTCACTTGATAAAAAAATGTCTAAATGCTGTATAACAAATATAAAGTTCGTAGAAATACTTCGCAAACACGCATAGCATTTTTTTTGAAAAAATATTCATTCGACGCTAATTTCCTGCAGACAACGGAGTTGCTCATCTCAATCGCAAAATGCCATTCTATTTTCTAGTTTTTGATTGAAATATTATCACATGTAGGCTTACATAATGTCAGGATCTACAAAACGATTCTGGTGCGCGGATCCGACGCGATCAGCTCAGTAAACTTCATTACTAGAGATCCAAATTGGATGCTGCCTTCAAATTTTTCCACAAAATGTCTCATTTTCATAAAGTTGAACAATTTTGTAAAATAATGAGAGAAAGACGACTGTATCATCAATATCACTAAACTTGCTCATTCGCTCAGTTTTTGTAGTTTGACTAATAGAAAATGATTGGAAGCACATGTTAAGACCCTTTAAATGACATGATGGTCATGAAATGATAAATTTCTAATCTTGATCATCATCATTTATCATGTTATCAACGATTTTTAATGTGTAATTTTGTAATTTCTTAGTTTTGCGCATTTTTCAAGTATTCCAGGCTCTACAAATCCTACTAAAAAAAGATCGAATATCTCGTTGATAGAAAATAGAATCGCTTAAAGCCACTATCATTCTTCATTTGGCCATTCTTTAAAAGTTTTTATCATTCTTTTCAATGTGTTATCATTATTTATATGTTCTTATCATCCTATTTAAGCTATCTAATCTCTGGATCCCTATAAGGTCATCAAGTTACTTCACGTCAGCAGTTTTTGCAGAAGCTATTCATGCTTTATTTTCATGTTTTAGTTCAATTTAATTTATAGCTTAAGTTGAGCTTAGTTTGTCTTCTTTACATTCTTTCTCTTTGTACCGGTCACTAAAAGCTGCTGATATGGACGTGATGAAAATGTAGGTGCATGCAATTGTGATTTTATAATAGTAATGTCCTCGCTTCATAGGCTCCATGCAATTTTTAATTTTCAGTTTTCTAAAATTCAACAAGAAAAAGTTGTAAAATGCGGTTGACACAATTGCATAACATACATGTACATGGGCAGCAATGCATTATTTTTGCAGCATTCATTGATGATGTAATTGTTTCGAAGCTTATTAGGCTACTGTACATTTCTGAAGTCATTTTTCTTTTCTATGTGCAAATAGGCTGTGTAGGCCTATTATGTTTATGTTGCAAAATGATCACAGAAGAGTATAAAGTCGATGGATCTTGGGGGTAGAGGCTAGCAATTATATCTAGAGTCATTCAGTTCAATCTTGATAATTGTGACCACTGTTCTACAGGCGATGCGTGCGATATATTTTATTGCAGGTAGAAGATACACCCGAAGGTGCGAAATGGGAATCTAGTCCAATCCATCCAGCACCAAGCTAGCAGCAGCCCTGCACTACGTTTGGAGGTCATGATATGTTGCCATTGATACAGCAATGCAGGGACTCTCCATTAAGCCGACAGGGGACGTAGCTGCTCTTATGGAGAGGTCCTCATCAATCTCCTCAACCCTGGATCGTTTGCCCCTGCATCATGCTGACTTCCAATGAAAGCAACCCTGTCAACAATCCTCCAAATTGTCAGGGACTAACTCTGGCGTTTCAGGGACACACTGCAAGTTGCACGGGTGCCTTCACCCGTCTTAAACACTAGCTCGTAGGGGCCATGGACCCCCAACAAGAGACAACTTTAACTCCAAGTAACCATGCCAAATTATCGCTACCCCAGATACAGCCATCAAGTACGTGCTCTCGCACTTCCGTGCTCCCAAAAGACTCCCGTGTGAGGCCTTTGCAATTTATATGATTTTATCTTGATATGCAAATTAATCATGTGTGAATTTAAAATTAGCGTTTTCTGCTTAATCTAAATAGAAATTGCATGTTGGGTAGGAAACAGGAAAGTTTCTCAAATTTCTGGGGATTGTTGAATCACAAAAGCACCAGAGGTTTTCAATCAAAATTTACACCGAAAAACTCCTCAAAAATGTGGAGATACATTTCACATTTTTGTCTGAACTTTATCTTCATTCTTCATTTTTCTTTCACTTTATCTCTATCAGTGGCAGCCCTCATAAGAAATATAACTTTGTATTCAAATGTTTAAGAAGTTTAAGAACAAGTAAGTTCCTTCAGGTCTTCAGATAGTATACGTCAATGACCATAATGAAACATTTAAACATTTAAAGATTAAGGCATTTAAACTTTTAAGATGTCATGCAAATCATAGATATTTATTTTCAGATTATAAACAGACATTACATGGAAATACATGTTTTATTATAAAATCAATGCTTGATTTATAGATTATGTCCACAAAATGAAGACAAATTACTTGCACTTTACTCTCCCGCATCTTTTGAATCACTCATTTGCATAAAGTACGATTAAAGTGATTATATTTAATAGCATGCCATCTACCAGTTGCCATAGCATTTTCTATAAATATTTTGTGCTAATAATATTGTTCCAGATTAACTTTTAGATACTATTCAGATATACATTATACATATTTCGCGCCACTTGAAGAACTAAAATTTGATATCTGAGAAAATATAATGGTTCCAATGGGCACTCTTGTTTTAGTTTAGTCTTTAGTTTTAGGCTTAAGCTCACCCTACAGCCTGATTTGCTTGCATGGTATCAAACCATATTCGAAATTCATCAGTGGTACTCTTTACAGTCCCTGGGTAGTCGCTTTTGACGAATTCCAATACATTTCATATTTGAATCTAAAATGATTCCAGAATAAAGCGTTCTAGCACTAATATTTTTGCTATTTCGTGCACAGAAATCTCAGTAGAGCATTTATTGGAACGGAGAGAATATCTTGCAAGAATTTGATCAATCAATCTATTTTTCTCGAGTCCAAATTGTATTCCATTCCATATCTATTGAATGGGATGCAACACTCAGCATACAACTGCTTGAGAATTCATTTTCCATGCTCAATAGGATTTTCATTTTAAACTCTCATCACTCACTATAGTCTACACTAGCTCGGCATTTTGCGCATGCATATGATGGATGCCAAACGCAGTCGAGTTTCAACCCTGAATATGCAATGATGTTTGTTCGTTGATACGGATCAAATCTCGTCTCAAAATAACACCCATGGAATGAATGCCAGCAAATAACAGACCGTAAAATCTGCGCGATCCTTTCTGTCACATAGCGAATCCGTAACAAAGCTATTTTTAACTCCTGATGCAGTAGAGAATTAAAGCAGAGGAGGAAAGAGCTATTTTTAGCTTTCAACGAGATTGCACCACCGTAAGCAATCAGCTGGCAATATAAAACAATGCATTCTGCTGACGATGTCATTGTCTAATTAAAAGTTTCACGTCTCGATCCCGTCATGGCAGCCCTAGGACTCATGCCACATGACATGCATTCTCGCCGAAAGTCAAAACGACATCAAAACATGAATTCAAAGAAAAGAGGTGGCGGATACTTCACTGTACAAGCCCAAAACACTCTTTCTTTACTCGATCAAAATTACCATCCAGACATAGAATATTCACTCAAGAAGAAGGGACGCTGGAACCTGTTAGAAGAGTGCCAAAAGAACCCCGCGGCATTATTCGATCAAGACAATTGTCCTGATCATCTCAACATTGCGGTGTGCCAACCACGAAGGAGAATTACTCGGTCTCGCTTTCCTCCAACAACTCACTTCTATCATCAAGGTGCGAGCGGCATAGTTGAAGCGAAAGACTCGTCAAAGAAACGTCACAAAAATATGAATCTCCAAAGCATGATGATGGAAGCAAAGCTGAAAGACGCAGCGAAGATAAATGCAAATTATCATCATGGTATGGAGATATCTCGCGCTCAACTACTATTCCAAAAATATCCCACCGCGGCAGAGCTTCATTCCGAAAGGGTGAAATGTAATGTGGTCAGCGATCGAAGGTCGCGGAAACATTACAGGAAGCAGAGAATACACGATTATGTGAAGGAAATGGCTGAAGAGGCTGTTGAAGAAAGTGATGGAGATGAATGGCTGAGTGAAGAAGAAGACTTCTTCGATGAGCAAACTGAATTTGAAATCAGAACACATGCATCTATAGACCATGAAAGTCAAAGCATTTTATCAGACGACTTTGAATTCATCAACGAAGAGACTGATAATCAAGAATTCGAAATCATCGATGAATCAGAAGTGTCTGCTGTGAAGGACAAAGTCAATATCCATGCAAGATTAGTCTATTTACCAGACTTTGTCTTATCATTTGAATATTTAGAGACTGTATTTGACAATTCCATGATTGAAGGATCGAACTCTTCCGGTGCATTTGTCATCAACATCAGCGATATGGTTCAATCTGGCATCGCTCGCAGGATGCCATCAACAGAATGCCACTATCAGGTAAGGAATTGAAGTGTGTGAAATGATAGAGAACTAGATTGAGAAATCAGTTCTTTAATGAAGTTGGTGTCTACACAAAATCTGTTAATGGAATTGATGAATGTTTAGGAGTGTTTAAATAATGTTGAAGAGCGACTGTTTCGGCCTATATTTTAGCAAAAGTGATGGAAGTTCACAGAGATTTTGAACTTAATGTTAAAACCTAATAACTCTACCTAACCCGAATACATGTCGACAAATAGGCAGCTCCATTTTTCTCAATATGAACTAGGACGTGTATTTTTAATATATTGCGTATTTTTTAAATTATGGTTTAGATGGATTGCACATTTAAATGCAATGATGCTCAGTGCTATTCAGTATAAACATGAACTCATGACGCAGTCACAGCATTTTGCATTTTAATAAATGACATCAAGTTGAAAAATATATTTTGAATGAGACGTTCATTTATAGCGCAGTATTTATATTTCAGCAGGAAAACTCTAAGGCACAAGTATATTGATAGGAATCGATTATGTACATGTTGTTATTTGCCTTCAAATTACAAGATATTGATTTATTTAATCAAAAGAATCACTACAAAAATAGTGCACGTTCGTAGTTAAGTACTCTGACTGAAAATGTCAGAATATAACTCTTTGTTTATTATCTAGCATATGATCAGTTTCTGAGTTGCGAAGAGCTTTAGTCAAATTACTTCCAGGAGGAAAACCAAAGTACTTAGTGTGTGCACGGAAAGCATTCTATGTATTTCATGCGCATGTTCGCTTCTTGTCATGCGAAAGAGATTATCTATAGAGCTTATGTATTGCTGTTTCTTTACATTTGTCTTTCTTTTGCAGGCATATGTCATCTTGGAGAAGGCCGGAGACTACTTATCTGTTCGAATGAACTGCTATGTGAATGCGGACGTTGTCTCGGATATTTGTCCTCCATCTTTCAAAGATTCTACGACTGTTGAGGAAATAGTGAATGACTGTGTTCGGGAATGCATTTATGTTTACGGACCAGCTCTCATAGCCGAGAAACGACCGCAAATTCTAGAGGTGTCTACATACTCCGTTCCCCTCAATGAGCAAATGCAGATGAAAGAAGTCTCCGTGAACTCTGTTCTTCCATCTAGACAGTCCAAATCAGTCATCCACAATCGACCGGAGATTGAGGTGTCCAACTGTGGCATTTGCCTTGATTCCTTGATACCTGGACGATTCTCTGTTTTAAATGGTTGTGGTCATGCATTTTGTGAGACCTGTTGGAAACAACATCTTCTCTTACAGATCTACTCTCGTCGACTGGACATTCACTGTCCATCATTTGAATGCGATTACAGTGTCGATATCGTCACGAAGTTGCGTCATTTATCCCTCAATGTTATACAAGAGCATGATCGTCGAGTGATTTTTACAACTTTGGAATCTGATGAGGATTTCGTGTGGTGTCCAAATTCATCGTGCAGTCGTCCTCTGAGATTGCTTGGTTTTTCACAACATCGACAGAGGTCACCAACTGTGCCGCTGAATGTTTGGTGCTCATGTGGGACCTTGTTCTGTCCAAGTTGTCGTCAAGAAGCTCACTGGCCTGTGTCTTGTACCGTTTATTGTTCGTTCATCGATGATCTCAAAAGTAGAGGTGAATGGAAACCTCAATGGCACTTGACTGACCATACACCTCTTCAAATTAATGCAAAGCCTTGTCCGGAATGCCATCAGATGTGGCAAAAGAATGGAGGGTGTAACCAAATGAACTGTCCATTATGCTTAGAGTGCTATTGTTGGCACTGTGGCAGGAGTTTTGAAAATCACGAGATGCCTTTTCCGTGTGATGTCTATGAAAACCATTGGCCACATGAGGAACTACAAGCGGAAGTACATATTATCCAACCAGAATTTGCTCCTCTACATCTTAGAATGCTGGCAGAAACTGCGTCCCTACAAACTTTAAAACAGCGTTATCTTCGTCTGCTGAAACGAGCTATGCAGGCTGGAACATCTCATCCATGCAAGAATTCTTCAAACCTGGAAAGCACTGTCATGTCACTGCTGAGACCTTTGTCTGAATGTGCGCAGGTGTCCCAGTTTGCAAAACTTGCAAGCCTTTATGAGGAGAATCAATTGTTAAAACAACAACTCATAGACTGTTCAAGCACATGTGAAAAATTGACTGTAGCTGGTTTGACTGCATTGAGCAGTTTGAATGCAGCAGAGGTAGCGAGCACTCGTTCTGAAGCCTTTCTTCGACTTCGAGACTGTCAGGTTAAAGGACATGACTCAGTTTTACAATTAAAGCTTTTGTTTAGTGAATTCCATTGATAAGAAGATGTGGAATGTGCTGTGCTAGAATATTTTCCATTATTTTTAAGTTAATAATATATTGGAATATTCAACTAACAACATTCCTGTTTTTTGATTGGAAATTGTTTCTGTCTTCATTTCAGTTACTTATGCATTTGGTGGTTGCAAGCGCTCTTGAAATATCAGTGGTTATTTCCTAAAGAAAAAAGGTTAATTTTACCTTTTCATAAATGATTGAAGTCTCTCATTCTCTAACTCAGTTTTTCTGGAAATTAGTTGCTATTGATTTATTGATTCCCACTTTAATTACAAAAATTTCAAAATAGTGTCATAAAATGATTTACGGCACTTAAGAAGCACAAATGTATCCCATTTTTGCTTTAGTCTGAAAACATTTTGAATATTTTCTGATTGAAGCGTGGTTCTCTGTAATTCATACAAACGAATAAAAGTCTTGTAGTCGGATAGTAAATTAAATCAATGTGTCTTGTTTGATAATTATCTTGATGCGAACCAAATTTTGAGAGAAATTTATAGAATAATTCACTTCACCAGTTAGTTCGTTTCGGTAAACCACTTATACGTAGTTCTTAACAAACACTATAGGCAAATAGATAATTAATATTTCTAGTCAGAACATTGTATTAGACGTTTCAGATACCTTTTGTTGAGAATCAGGCATCAAGCTATACAAGGAAACTTATCAAAAATCCTAGATGGGAATCAAAAAGACGAATTCACACTCGCTTTAGAGAACATTGCTTGCGGGCTATGTACTCGTGTATGCACCGTGTCTTCCTCTTACCAGCACGCGTGCGCTTTGATAGATCGATCCATGGATTCCATGATCGATCATTCAATTCTTATGAGTACAGCGGTCGCTGTAGGGAAGGAAGATGTTAGATGGTGAGCCAAAGCTCGGTCGCTGGTCGTTCTTGTGGGAGGGTCGCTCTTGAGAGGTCAATTAATATGGAAAAGCCGTTCTATCCCAGACAAACCGGTCACTGCAGCGGGGTGGTCGCTCTTGAGAGGGTCGCTTATCAGGAGGAGTACTTTAATTAATTCAATTAGGAAAACATTCACTTCTTTTTATCAATTCAATTCAAACGTTAAGTTTGTGTAACACGAAAATGAAGCCTCTTTTAAAATATCTGCCATATCATAAATAACTGATGATGCATTTCCAGACATTAAGAAAAATGTGAAAAAGGTGACGAAAATTAGATAACTCAAATTCATGATAAACCTCTTTCATTTCCCAACATATCAAATTACGTGACCTCACAATTTCGAGATCTCACAGTGAATAGTCCCACTGCGCAGCGAATAGTTGCTCCTTTTGGCACGATTTAGGTTATGTTAGCATTCCTGCGGTCAACGATCCGTCTTCTGGAGATGTTGACTTTCTTGCATACCAATTTGTAGATGACGCAACATTGCTTCGAATTTTGAAAAATGAATGAAAGCTAACTCCTCCTTTGCCATGCATGATTTTAAAAGAATCAATTGAAAACACAACCTTTCATCCGTCGGTGACTTACTTAGCTATGTACCAGTCATTGTGACTTTTTTTTAGAATTTTTGCTGTATGTTATTTCTGTCTTCATATAGCTTTGAAGAATTCTGTTAGAGGCTGCAATTCAATTTAGCTATCATCGAGACGCACGGGTCGAGACGCACCTGCAAGCATTGGCAAAATGTGTAGGCCTATGTAAGTCTGCTTCGCATTCTTTAGCACCAGACAATCACATGCCAATCTTGGGCGCGAAATAAATCACGCTTCGTCTCTGCTTCAATAGGCCTTTCAGTTGAACTTCATAGAAAATTTCGGTTCACTGAACGGTGCACCAGTGCGAGAAGGTGCAGCTACTGCCTAGTCCTAGTAAAAAGTGTAAAGAAAAGTATGCGGGCGGTGCGATACATAAATCACACATCAGAATTCATGAGCATCTCACTAAATAGCAATTTCTGTATACCAACTTCTACTAGATATTCTTAGCCCTTAATATTTGTGACGATTTTATCGAAAGAGGCTACATCTGAGAACATCTGAGATTTAGAGAATCACTTAAAAAATAAATCACAATAAATATTGGCCTGCTTTGATGACATTAAAAGTTTTGAAAAGTTACATCATCTTTTGTTATAATCCTTTTCTATTAACTTCCACTTGATGAGAATTCGTAAATTTGTAATGAGCTCCTAGTTATCATTCTCAGTGTAGCTTGACGTGTGTTTACGCAAAATAACGTATTTTTATCATGCTACTTGAAAAACCACAGTTTTTTTAGCTGCTGTGTACCGAAAAGTAAAATTAGACATAATTTATCTTACTCTTTAAACATGAAAGTAGTGCCTTTCATTGATAAATTAAATGATGATAAATAAAGAGTATCTCTATTAGACTAAGCTAGAATTAGTTCCAAAACTACGAGCCAATAACTAAACTTGCATTATCTTATGATTAATTCCAGAAATTAGAAAAAGATTTTTGAAGATAAATATTTTGGCTTTATAATTGTTTGAGTTGTTGAAACTAAAGCCTCATCCACATGCTCAAGATTTTCTACTCCAAACGCAATTCACATAAGCTTCTAAACATTCAGCTTCATAGAGTCAATAGTAATAAGTAAAGAGGAGCTGTCGTACTAATCTCACTTGATAAAAAATGTCTAAATGCTGTATAACAAATATAAAGTTCGTAGAAATACTTCGCAAACACGCATAGCATTTTTTTGAAAAAATATTCATTCGACGCTAATTTCCTGCAGACAACGGAGTTGCTCATCTCAATCGCAAAATGCCATTCTATTTTCTAGTTTTTGATTGAAATATTATCACATGTAGGCTTACATAATGTCAGGATCTACAAAACGATTCTGGTGCGCGGATCCGACGCGATCAGCTCAGTAAACTTCATTACTAGAGATCCAAATTGGATGCTGCCTTCACATTTTTCCACAAAATGTCTCATTTTCATAAAGTTGAACAATTTTGTAAAATAATGAGAGAAAGACGACTGTATCATCAATATCACTAAACTTGCTCATTCGCTCAGTTTTTGTAGTTTGACTAATAGAAAATGATTGGAAGTACATGTTAAGACGCTTTAAATGACATGATGGTCATGAAATGATAAATTTCTAATCTTGATCATCATCATTTATCATGTTATCAACGATTTTTAATGTGTAATTTCTTAATTTTGCGCATTTTTCAAGTATTCCAGGCTCTACAAATCCTACTAAAAAAGGAGATCGAATATCTCGTTGATAGAAAATAGAATCGCTTAAAGACACTATCATTCTTCATTTGGCCATTCTTTAAAAGTTTTTATCATTCTTTTCAATGTGTTATCATTATTTATATGTTCTTATCATCCTATTTAAGCTATCTAATCCCTGGATCCCTATAAGGTCATCAAGTTACTTCACGTCAGCAGTTTTTGCAGAAGCTATTCATGCTTTATTTTCATGTTTTAGTTCAATTTAATTTATAGCTTAAGTTGAGCTTAGTTTGTCTTCTTTACATTCTTTCTCTTTGTACCGGTCACTAAAAGCTGCTGATATGGACGTGATGAAAATGTAGGTGCATGCAATTGTGATTTTATAATAGTAATGTCCTCGCTTCATAGGCTCCATGCAATTTTTAATTTTCAGTTTTCTAAAATTCAACAAGAAAAAGTTGTAAAATGCGGTTGACACAATTGCATAACATACATGTACATGGGCAGCAATGCATTATTTTTGCAGCATTCATTGATGATGTAATTGTTTCGAAGCTTATTAGGCTACTGTACATTTCTGAAGTCATTTTTCTTTTCTATGTGCAAATAGGCTGTGTAGGCCTATTATGTTTATGTTGCAAAATGATCACAGAAGAGTATAAAGTCGATGGATCTTGGGGGTAGAGGCTAGCAATTATATCTAGAGTCATTCAGTTCAATCTTGATAATTGTGACCACTGTTCTACAGGCGATGCGTGCGATATATTTTATTGCAGGTAGAAGATACACCCGAAGGTGCGAAATGGGAATCTATTCCAATCCATCCAGCACCAAGCTAGCAGCAGCCCTGCACTACGTTTGGAGGTCATGATATGTTGCCATTGATACAGCAATGCAGGGACTCTCCATTAAGCCGACAGGGGACGTAGCTGCTCTTATGGAGAGGTCCTCATCAAGCTCCTCAACCCTGGATCGTTTGCCCCTGCATCATGCTGACTTCCAATGAAAGCAACCCTGTCAACAATCCTCCAAATTGTCAGGGACTGACTCTGGCGTTTCAGGGACACACTGCAAGTTGCACGGGTGCCTTCACCCGTCCTAAACACTAGCTCGTAGGGGCCATGGACCCAACTTTAACTCCAAGTAACCATGCCAAATTATCGCTACCCCAGATACAGCCATCAAGTACGTGCTCTCGCACTTCCGTGCTCCCAAAAGACTCCCGTGTGATGCCTTTGCAATTTATATAATTTTATCTTGATATGCAAATTAATCATGTGTGAATTTAAAATTAGCGTTTTCTGCTTAATCTAAATAGAAATTGCATGTTGGGTAGGAAACAGGAAAGTTTCTCAAATTTCTGGGGATTGTTGAATCACAAAAGCACCAGAGATTTTCAATCAAAATTTACACCGAAAAACTCCTCAAAAATGTGGAGATACATTTCACATTTTTGTCTGAACTTTATCTTCATTCTTCACTTTTCTTTCACTTTATCTCTATCAGTGGCAGCCCTCATAAGAAATATAACTTTGTATTCAAATGTTTAAGAAGTTTAAGAACAAGTAAGTTCCTTCAGTCTTCAGATAGTATACGTCAATGACCATAATGAAACATTTAAACATTTAAAGATTAAGGCATTTAAACTTTTAAGATGTCATGCAAAACATAGATATTTATTTTCAGATTATAAACAGACATTACATGGAAATACATGTTTTATTATAAAATCAATGCTTGATTTGTAGATTATGTCCACAAAATGAAGACAAATTACTTGCACTTTACTCTCCCGCATCTTTTGAATCACTGATTTGCATGAAGTACGATTAAAGTGATTATATTTAATAGCATGCCATCTACCAGTTGCCATAGCATTTTCTATAAATATTTTGTGCTAATAATATTTTTCCAGATTAACTTTTAGATACTATTCAGATATACATTATACATATTTCGCGCCACTTGAAGAACTAAAATTTGATATCTGAGAAAATATAATGGTTCCAATGGGCACTCTTGTTTTAGTTTAGTCTTTAGTTTTAGGCTTAAGCTCACCCTACAGCCTGATTTGCTTGCATGGTATCAAACCATATTTGAAATTCATCAGTGGTACTTTTTACAGTCCCTGGGTAGTCGCTTTTGACAAATTCCAATACATTTCAGTAGTAACCCCGTGGCAAATTCAAGGCCGGTGCGGTGCAGTGATGAGTTATCATGCTGACTCAGTCCCCCCCGCTCTGGAAGGAAATTGAGGGAGTTGGCATAGGATGTGTTGGGAGGAATGGGTCCGTGAGGAGAAAACTGTTCCCTCCCCCCTCTGGAAGGAAGGAAGGAGTTTTCGGGTAAGGGATGGGAAGGAATGTGATAGGAATGTGTGAAGGATAGAGTGAGGAAAGGGTAGGTGTTGGTTGTGTTGGGATGAGAAAAGTTGGAAATCGTCATGAATTTTCGGATTGGAAATTGGAGTTTAGATTTTGAATCTACGTGAAATGTTGGGTGGGAAAGGAAGGCGGGAGGAGCAGCAAGGGGTGGAATCTCTGAAAACGGCAAAGTTGGAAAAAGGCGGGGTTTGGTGGTTTTGGGATGAGAAAAGTCGTTTTTCGACAGGAAGGAGGTCTCGGATAGGAAAACGGAGGCCAGATTCGGAATTTTTGGCCAATTTTGGGTTAGGAAGGATGTTTCCAGCGACATCGGAGAGAAAAATCTTTCAAGACGTCCCCCCCCCTCCTGCTAAACTTCCAACTTTAGTGTGAGAAATCGTAGAAAGTCGTGCAATAGCTCATTTGAAAGCTAAAAGTGAGAAAAATGCAGTGGAAAGCTTAGTTTGGTCCCCTTTTCCTGGGTTGAGGGAGGAAAATGGCAAGAAAACGTCAGAGTTGGAAAAGGCGGGTGTTGACGGTTTTGGGATGAGAAAGGTCGGAATTCGTCATGAAGGAGGTCTCGGATGGGAAAATGGAGGCCAGATTCGGAAATTTTGGCCAATTTTGGGTTAGGAAGGATGCTTCCAGCGACATCGGACGGAAAAAGTTTTGAAGACGTCCCCCCCTACCAAACTTACAACTTTGGTGTTAGAAATCGTAGAAAGTCGTGCAATAGCTCATTTGAAAGCTGAGAATGAGAAAAATGCAGTGGAAAGCTCAGTTTGGACCACTTTTCCTGGGTTGAGCGAGGAAAATGGCAGGAAAACGTCAGAGTTGAAAAAGTCAGGGTTTGGAGGTTTTGGGATGAGAAAGTCCATGTTTCGGTATGAAGGAGGTCTCGGATGGGAGAATGGAGTGCAAATTCCGACGTTTTGGCCAATTTTGGGTCTAGGAACGTCTTCCCAACTCATTCGGAGAGAAAAAGTTCTGACCCCCCCCCCTCAGCAACGATCTTCCAACTTTGGTTGTAGAGATCGTTGGAAGACGTGCAATAGCTCGTTTGAAAGCTGGGAGTGAGACAAATTCAGTGAAAAACATGGCTTGCTCGTATCTGCGTTCGTTTAGAGGTGAGACTTTATTGAAATTTTGGACATAGACGAATAAACGACAGAGTTAGAATGTTTATGAAAGTCGCTCTAGCGGGTGAAGCAAGCCTCGGACGGGAAATCAGAGACCAGATTTGGAATCAGCGTGCCATTCTGCATCTGAATACCATTCATGCTATGTCTCCGAAGTGAAAGGAAGAAAGATGACAGAAGCAGTAAAGTTTACGAATGAATTTTGTTCACTACGTTTTCATCGACAAAGTCTTCGTGGTGTGATTAGGGACTACATCATCTCCTTTCATCATGAAAAGGCAGACTTAGAATTTCCTATCGCTAAAGGTTACTTCGTTTTCCAACAGCTCATGGACAGTTTGATGAATAAAGATGTGAAAGGACGATTAGTTGCAGAGATTGAATATGAGAAAGTGACTGATGAACATGCAGGTGAACGTGTAGTGTTTCATTTTGCATCCTATTCTGCAGAGACGATGCATGATCCAAAGATTTCTATCAGCGACACATGTCAAAAATTGCATCTCGACTGGATTCATTTCATGAGCATGGATCCAACTTGCTCTTATGTCGCATAAAACACATTCATATTCAACTCAATGTGTTAAACTAGATTCGACTACAAGATTTGGGAAAAGCATTCATGAGTCAGACGTCCGCGTGCCTCCTTTTCCCTGCCGCAACGAAGTCAGGGGAGAAACGGAGGTCTCTGATTGGCTCACATAGTGTCAAATGTGGATTCGCGGGAGACTATAAAAGCAGACGTCTCCCCATTTTCTCTTCATTTCATTCTCTTGACTTGGAAAGTGTGTGTGACTTGCTGAAGCCATTCTCTCCTCTCAACTTTGTCTGATCAATCCTGTTTGCAAATTTACAAGTGAGTGTCATGACTGTCTGGCCTAAACCTTACCAGCATTTTAGAAGAGAGACTTAGGAGAGTGTGTGGCCGATGATTGTACAAGCTTATTTTGTTAAACCATCACCGCCACCACCACCGCCACCACCGCCTCCACCACCTAGACGCTTTACCTTTAAGTCTTTTAGGGAATTGAAACTCATTCGGGTCCTAAGCCCAAGACATTTAATTTACTGGACGATGACGAAGACTTAGACTTTGGTGATCAGCTTTAAATCCTGTGACCGCTCCAAAAGGTCCTCTTAAGGGCCACCTCATATGTCACTGCTAAGCTAACAATTTTCTTTTCTCTGATGATCATGAATGTACTTAGTGGTATTCTTTCGTTACAGACTGCCATGGCCATGAATCCTACTCCTACTGCTGCATCACTCAATCCTCAACATCTCGAGCTGTGGAATCCGAAAATTGAAAAGGTAATTCACGGATATCCTACCTACAAGCAACAAGTGCGCTACAACGGTGTTCGACTCTATCTTCAAACGCCGGCGGTATACTTACCAAAAGTGGATACGCAAGTAAATCGTTGCGGTCAAAACCTGAGTATCCCTATTGATAATTGATTGCGTCAGCAGCTTGACATTTTAGAAGACTTTGTGAGGCAAAAGGCTCTTATTCCTACTGAACTATTAAAGTTGTGGCCGGGAAAGAAAACTTCTTATTATAAACCATTGTATCGCGGCACTCGCTGCTATATTTTACAAAGCAAGTATTGTAAAGTCACTTCAGGAGTGACAGTTGAACAGTCAGTTGAAACAGAATTGTCATCGTTAGGTGCAGGCTTTTATTCATTTCATATTGAGGTGCCTGCTGTTTATGTGGGACCTCATCAATCTGACGAGAATTTGATTTCTCTCAATTTGCGCATTGCTCAAATTCATCATCAACCTGAGTTAACAGGACTTGATCACATTGAGAAAGTCATTGATTCTTGAGTCAAAGAGTGTCAAGAACCTGCCACTAAACCTAAACGTCGTCGCGCATCAATGAAAGATGGTGCTACCACCAAAGAGAAATCTTAAGTATTGTAATCAGTTAGTATGTAGTGAATGTGGAAAACGCGGCCTTGCGCGTTATGTTCAAATAAAACATTGTCATCATGTTGTATGTATCTTTTGTTATGTAAAGGACATACATCCTTGTAAAGTTCCTGCTCAATGTATTATTTTGTAATGAAGTCTTTTTGATATTGTAGGTTGTCATCTTCATAGACAGTGAGGGAACACCCATGCAGGAATTGAGTGCCATTGCAATGAGAGAAAGTGATCAAACTGTTGTTAGTGTATATCATAGATTTGCCTACTGTCCTCCACACAAAGACGAATGGTCACGACGTCATGTGCATGGACTTGATCCTTCTATTTTGATTCATATTGGATTTGTAAATGAAACGTATTTGATAAGTGATCTCAAACGGTGGCTGTCAGGTTTTCATATTGTTAAAATATTAGGAAATGATTCTGAAACGAGAAGCAACAACACTTCAGTTGCACATTGATAATTTATATTTACCATGTTGGGTAGATCGTGTAAGACAAGACTATCATATGCATTGTGTTCAAAAAAAGTTTAGAGATGAAATGATTTTTGACATGGCAATATGTTTCGGTGAGAGACATTACCTGTACAGACCACCATCCCATTGTAATACTAGAAATAAAGCTACCTACATTGCAAAACTCTCTTCACGCTGGCATTGTAGTCTCTATGACGTTTATGAACTGTATCTATATTATTGTCAACAGCATGGGTCTATGTAAAACATGTTTTTGCTCCTTGTGAATGAATGATGATCATTTTATGAAGTGTATTCTGTACTTGTAAATTTTGTCTGGTGTTGAATAAACTTACAGTGGAACATGATTGTTATTTCTGTTTTATTCATAGTGGAAGTCATTGAAGCAATGTGAAATCTATAGTTACAACGTTTATGATGGCGCATCGTACCTGAAGTAACCACATGTGTCATTTGACACTTGATCAACAAGGATTCGATGGATTTTTACAAGATTGGAAACTTACATTTAAAATGAAGATGAATGATATGAAAGTAGTGCTCACTGAAAGCCTTCCTCTCTTCAAAAGATTGATGGAGA
Organism: Prostheceraeus crozeri; assembly: GCA_907163375.1. Lineage (NCBI taxonomy): Eukaryota > Metazoa > Platyhelminthes > Polycladida > Euryleptidae > Prostheceraeus > Prostheceraeus crozeri. Next base: position 86,755 of record CAJQUW010014328.1, read on the forward strand.
GTTTACAACCTCAAAATGTAAAGGGTAGACTCATTGCTTATATTGAGTTGAAAGATTTGCAAAAGCCACTTCGTTTTGAATTCTATTACTTAGAATGGACTACTCTTAGTGACCTTTCTTATGCACGACATGCGGAGAAAATTATGGAGAAAATGGAAAGGACGATGGAAGGAAATGCATACGTTGTTAAATATATTATGATTCAAATGAGTGTGTTTACATCCACGACTTTGTTTGATCGTCGACACATTGTGTAGATGCATTAAAGATTTCTTTTCACTGAGTATTTTGTAATGGTGTATAGAGCAACATGAGTCATTGCGCTTTGTGCATTACTATCAGGCTCTTTGTTAGATAAATGAATGCGTCTTTGTTCGAGAAAAGGGGCGTGTCACTCAAGTCTTTGTGAGGACTAGAACGACTTTGTAAGAGGGAAGGTTTCCACCCACGCAGTCAAAAGTTCACGTGCGATAACTCAACTCATCATGGAGAAGCCGTGACCATAAAAACTCCAAGTCATCGGATAGATTATCTACAGGTTATGTCAACAAAGTATGGACTGGCCGTATGTGTGCCGTTAGACTATTGGACACGGTTACAATTCGATACTCTTGAAACATTCCTGAAAAAAATCTCACCATTCCCAAAGAAATTGTTCGACACAATGGGAAACGGCCACAAGTTCCCATCATGGAAAGAAGATACATGTATGTGCACATGGATAGACACTGTCTCATCATCCATGAAAAGGAGGGCAGCGAATTCGACTTACTCAATTGCAAACCACTCCCCATTTTGGGAAAAGGATTCTACTCCTTCGAAATTAAAATTCAAGCCATCTAAATGGGTCCGCGCAGGGACGGAAGGTTGTTTACGTTGAATCCCTATCTTGTCTCCATCACTTTTAAAAATGATGTCCATGTTGATGATGATCAACTACAGTAACACTCTCCACACACTGAGAACGCACCATCGGTCTTTATGAGACCACGGCCTAACGGCCACCGTATCAAGAAAGAAAATGTACACTCACCATGCCACACATGAACATGACTCTCTCTCCTTCTTTCTTTGGCATACCCTTCTTCACTCAAGTTTTAATCATGTGGAAATTATCAGCATGGCTCCATGTATCATGGAAAAATCAGTGTGTTACATTTCATGATACGAAAAGTCAACTTCAGATAACTCTAGAACGCTTTCATCTACGAAGGTTGCATCGCGCAATCCTATTCAAGTCTTGCCGTGTCATTAACGTAGGAGACGGCATTGTATTTATTCGCATTCAAGAGATGATTCTACATAATGATCACTGCTACATTGTGATTCCAAAACCCTCATGGGAAAAGTATAAAAGGGAAGTTCACTCAACCCTCATGTCATTTGTGAGTCATGCTCCCCATCCGCAACATCAACGCCATGCGCGAAATGAATCTCAGAAGAGACATCGATTTAGAACAGTCGCATACCCATCTTCCCGATTCAGTCTATCATCGCGGTCGTCCGCAAATGTTGGTCATTCGCATGAGCAACGGTCGAAATCTTCAAATCTTTCGCTGCGGCAAAATCCAAGTCCTAGGAAAGCTTTCTCATTTTGTGATGCAGTCCATGTGTTACGAAGTCGTCAAGAAAATCCGAACACTCATGCCTCATCTGCGCCTCAGTCCCCTGACATTGAAGAATATAGTAGTGTCTGTTCAATTGAAGACGTTAGTGAATCTAGCAAACATTAAAACCAGTAATCATTGCATATTTTATGAAACTGAACTCTTTCCTGCTGCTCTGATTCGGAAGTGGCTTCCTGTACCTTTGCAGTGTTTCACAACGGACATTGTATCATGACTGGTTCACGTGATATCAGTAAAGTAGCTGACATTGTTAAATCTTCAATGTGTTATCTGTATGAGTCACAGTTAATAGAATCGTGTTAATCACATGATGTGTTTTGAATGAGTCATCGCAATGAACTATCTCTCACACTCTTGTCAGTGAAAAGATCATCAACAAGGTTCTTCGCTTTATGATGAGTCAGCGCTATTTATAGACATGAAATAATGTCCACACCTACATGTCGGTGAAAAGATCACGCTGTCTGACGTGAGGCGCCATCGATGTTGAATGACACGCCCACACACGTGTCGGTGAAAAGGTTGAACAAGACTGATTAGATATGACTGGCGCCTTACCACCTCATGAGTCAGAGCTATTTATAGACATGAGTCATTAAAGTGGTTGATGTTTCCTAAGCCGAAGAAATTGTCATGATGTTACATTCGTTGGTGAGGATGTTAACTTACAAACTCTAACATGGTTATGACTTCATTTATATTTCACCTATCTCACAAACAGTGACATGGAGATAACTTTGTTTCTAACTTTACAATCATCAACTTTATTTCTAACTTTACAAACAGTGAAGTGATTCTGACTTCATTTACATTTCACCTATCTTACAAACAGTGATATGGTTATAACTATATTTCCAACTTTACAAACAGTGAAGTGATTCTGACTTCATTTACATTTCACCTATCTTACAAACTCTCACATGGTTATGACTTTAAATCATCAACTTTATTTCTAACTTTACAAACGTCAACTTTATTTATAACTTTACAAACTCTAACATGGTTATGACTTCATTTATATTTCACCTATCTCACAAACAGTGACATGGAGATTACTTTATTTCTAACTTTACAATCATCAACTTTATTTCTAACTTTACAAACGTCAACTTTACTTCTAACTTTACAAACTTTAACATGGTTATGACTTTATTTATATTTCACCTATCTTACAAACAGCGACATGGGTATAACTATATTTCTAACTTACAATCAACAACTTTATTTCTAACCCTACCCATCTTACAAAATGATTAGAACTTTTACTTCTGTCTAATGAGTGAGAAGTACGGCAGTACCCGCCTTTCCGAAGGAACGCTCGAGCAAAGGAGGTATTACAGCGATGATATGTTTTATGAGCAGAAGATGTGATAGCAAGAGACTATTCAACTTGATAGTAAGTCAAACAACCTGATAGCAGGAGCTAACCGACACTCACCTTGTGAAAGATAAATGTGAAGAGCAGAGCTGGTGCACTGCCTTTTATAAGATTTTCCTAAGCGGTGAATGGATCAGACCTCTCGTCCAATCACAGACGAGCTAGAGTTCCCGATGTGCGCACGCACAATTGTAACGCGTTATTGAAATCGTGTTAGGCAAAAATGTTGTTTAGCAATAGACTCAACCATGGCACCTGAAGTCAATACATTGAAACATGATGATTGCTCGATTCGTTTTCATCAAGAGAGCTTCGGAGGCTTAATACAAGATTACATCCTTGAGTTTCAAAGGGAGGAGACAGAATTGGAAGCATGTTTAGACTACACAAGAAAAATATTTACGGTGTTGATATCTTATTTCAAAGACAGTCTCATCAAGGCTCATTTAATTGCAAATGTCAATTACATTCATTTTCCAGAAGGTGAAGTAGCGGAAAGTGTTGATTTTCAATTTCCTTCCTATGGACAAGAATATGTTACTGATGCTTCTGAGTTTTATACACGACATCTGCGGAAGATTATTTCTCGGATGGACAACTTTCATGGTTACGACGATCATTTGCTTCTGAATAAAATAAACCATATTGTCATTGCTATTAGTAAAGTGGTTTCAATGATGTTAAATCAAAGACCAAATAAAGTATTTTTTCATGACACTTGTGTTGTGCTAAACTTTCTAATGCTGTTGTGAACACTGTTTTCATATAACATTCTAAACTCTCATTGCAGTAGAAAACTGCTTTTAGTAAACCTGATGAAGCGAATCTAACAGTCATGAAGTTTGAATTTTCTAATAGAGAAACATTTGGCAACTGTCTCCAATAAAACTTTTTAACACTGTGAAAGTATAAAGGGTTCAAAAGAAAAGATTCTTCGGGTACTTCCAAGAAGTTCCGGGTACTTGGAAGTACCCGAAGAATCTTTTCTTTTGAACCCTTTATATTATGGAACCGGGTACGTGGAGGACTCGGCCTCAGGGCCATATCACTGTGAAAGTAAGTTACAAGACAATCTACATTGTGCAGTAAAACCTTTTCGATAAAACTTTCTATTGCTGCTGTGAGTTCGGTCAGTCATACAACTTCAATGATCAAACTTTATTTTCACAAACATGCGTCGCGGTAAAAACTAGTTGACTACACTAACGCTTGCATTTCATGACATGTGTGTTTCATAAAACATCATGATCAAACTTTTCTAACTATACATCAACCTGTGTTGCAGTAAAACTTTTACAAACCATGATACACTTTCTGAATAGACTTACGAATAAACGTCATGATCAAACTTTACTTTCTCAAACGTGTGTCGCAGTAAACTATTTGACTACACTAACGCTTATATTTCATGACATGTGTGTTTCATAAAAACGTCAATGATCAAACTTTATTTTCACAAACGTGCGTCGAGGTAAATTATTTGACTACACTAGCACTTGCATTTCATGACATTTGTGTTTCATAAAACATCATGATCAAACTTGTCTAACTATACATCAACCTGTGTTGCAGTAAAACCTTTGTACAACATGATAAAGTTTCTGACGACACTCACGAATAAACGTCATGATCAAACTTTCTAACTATACATCAACCTGCGCTGCAGTAAAACTTTTGTACAACATGATAAAGTTTCTGACTAGACTTACGAATAAACGTCATGATCAAACTTTCTAACTATACATCAACCTGTGCTGCAGTAAAAACCTTTGTACAACATGATAAAGTTTCTGACTATACATCAACCTGTGTTGCAATGAAACTTTTGTACAACATGATAAAGTTTCTGACGACACTGACAAGAGCTTGTTCACTAGTGAAGAGAGAAATCTGTGATGTGTTGCGTGTGGCGCATGAATGTTCTCCCGTTTCATCCGTTCATCATTTCGTCTCCGTGATAGAGACAAGAAGAACTGATGGTTCATTCTCGCATGGTTGGCCAAATGTCGGGAGACAAGTGCAATGGAGATTTTATGAGGTAACCTGTGGCAGATAGCTAAATGTCGCGCTGGCGGTCAGAGTACAACGTTGAGACGAAAGGCAACCACTTGCAAACATGACGAAGAGAGGTTTCACAAGGATTACCATTGCCCACGTCCCGTGCACCCGATTAACCAAATTCAATGGCATTCTATGACATGCAATGGGAGTGCCATAGCACACCTCACGATTCAATCGAAGTCAATTGGATCCAATTGCACTGGAAGTGGGAAAATATGAGTGCCATAGAAGCTATCCAAAAGAAGCAAACGCGCAGCGACAGTTTTGACTCAGTAATCTGACTTTGTCCAATGATATTGCAACATTTGCATGTTCAGTATAATTTCAGATGCCTTTGGCATGTGCAACAGTCATTGTTAATCACATCCTTTGGTCGTGTCTCAGTGTCTCGTATTTTTATGAAAATCCGTCGTTTGCTGAATCAATCATCTTATCCGGTTTGTCTCAATCATCACACCAATGGAGTAAGTTCAAATGAAACTTCAGTTGTTCAGTATCATTGTTCAGTATCATTTGTATAGTCCATCAGTCAAATCATCAAGTCCTTATTGTTCCAGCAATTCATTCACGCACTGTTTTATTGAATTATGCAATTATTTAGATTTTTCGAGGTAGGAATTAGAACTACTGTAATATAAGATTTATGTAGACAGTCTTATCTATTCCTCGTTCAATTATCGTACGTGTAAAGTAGCTATTTCAACAATACGTTCAAGTGCTGTGCGATGTGTGTTATCATAGCACAAAAATTATTGTAAATTTGAATATTTTAACTAGATTAAATTATTCAGGATATTAATTTGAAAATCGTAAACCTTTCTCATTGAAGAACTACGCATAAATTTTTGCTATAAGTTTTGAAGATAAGCTGTAATCACTTCAATGATGCAGCAGTTAGTTACATCGAAATTGTAACAGAATTTTTCTTATATTAGATACCGGGTGTATCTTTTGATTCCGCTTGTTTCATAGCTTTCTAACTGGCCCAAGCATATTATGTTTTAAATTTCAGTTCGGGCTAATCGGGTTCTTTCAACGAGTCTGCTGCGTCATCTGAGAAATCCAAGTTTGGTGAAATCCTCGAATCGGTGTTTTAAGCCATGAAGTAAGTTATCAAGTCCTCGGTGTTCCAACAATTTATACACTACTATCTGATTGAATTATAGCCCAATTATTTTTGGTCTTTTAGTTATCACTTAGAAAACCGTTCTTTAATTTCACTTTCAAAACCTTTAATAGGTGTGCCATCAGGTTGACTCCACTGTTTCACAAGTGGTTGGAAAGATCAACTCGAGAAAATGAGAAATCGAACACAGATTTTCTTGAACCAATTAAGAGAAAATATTGAATTATTTTTCTGTGTAACGTTTCGCTTTCTGCTTCACTGATACAATCATAAAAATAAAGGGAACTTTAAAATCACATTGAACGAATTGTACTAGAGTCTGATACATGGGAGCTGCTTTCTCTTGTTCCCACAGCCCGACAAATTTCTATGTTCTTTGCTGAGGTGCATAGTTGACCATTGAATCACTTTCATAGAAGGATTGGCACTGTATGCAATTAGCAGTTGATAGACATGTGATATAGAGACAGTCACGTGAACTCACACTCTAGATCTTATTGTGCGAACCGATTCTCCAACATATGTCGATGTGCAACCTGTACATTCAATGAGATATATACAAAACTTTAGCAATCACACTTCAGATTTGTAAGACTGTGTACAGTATACACAGTTAGCTATCATGTATGCACTCCTGTTGTGACATGGGTAGTAAAATATGAGATAGAGGTTTATTAGGGAAACAGACATTCAATGAGGTGGCAAGCTACATTTGTACCATATTCTTTTTATTTCTCTTGAATTCTCAATTCATTGCTATTTGGTAATGATGACCACAACTTTTCTCTTTCACCTCTTTCTCACTCGATATACTCACTTGCTTCATGGCATGTCTGATAACTTTCTTTGGACAATCGCTCTTGCATTGCCGTTTGGAATTTGTGTTACATTCATGTCATTTCCTTCAAAGCATCATTTTTTCACATTTCTTGAAGTTCACCTAAGTTCAATTTTCAATGGATTGACGAGGATATATAAAAAATGGCATTAGTGTATATATGATAGCTATCTGTAAATACTGCACACAGTCTTACAAATCTGAAGTGTGATTGCTAAAGTTTTGTATATGTCTCATTGAATGTACAAGTTGCACATCGACATATGTTAGAGAATCGGTTCGCACAATAAGATCTAGAGTGTGAGTTCACGTGACTGTCTCTATATCACATGTCTATCAACTGCTAATTGCATACAGTGCCAATCCTTCTATGAAAGTGATTCAATGGTCAACTATGCACCTCAGCAAAGAACATAGAAATTTGTCGGGCTGTGGGAACAAGAGAAAGCAGCTCCCATGTATCAGACTCTAGTACAATTCGTTCAATGTGATTTTAAAGTTCCCTTTATTTTTATGATTGTATCAGTGAAGCAGAAAGCGAAACGTTACACAGAAAAATAATTCAAAATTTTCTCTTAATTGGTTGAAGAAAATTTGTGTTTGATTTTTCATTTTCTCGAGCTGATTATTCAATGCTAGCGATTATAACTAAGTGTTATTGCGCTTTATCAGGGTTGTACTACAGTAGTGCTACACTTGTTTATTACATTCGTGATGCACCGTGCGCAATATTCTGCGTAATAATGTGTTATAATGCTGTTCTTCTTGAAAATTAAGTAACCTTAATAAGCGTACCACGGCACTCTAACACGAAAAATTAATACACACACACGCAAGCATAATCGTAAAAGAAAATAATTCTCTGGAAGTCGTCATTAATATTCAATTCGGTTGCCTTAAACTCATACTTCAAATTATAAGTTAGAAGTCTTTTAAAAAGTCTAAAAAGTCTTTTAAGTTAAAGTCTAAACCAAAAATTGAATGGACTAAGATGCACTGTAAAATTTCCTTTATTCTATAGATTGACGATGTTTCCCAAATACATGTGGTAATAACTTTAGATAGTCTAGGTAGCAAGGATTCCATTCCAATACTTTTCTTGAGTCACTCAGCTTTGTAGCCGCTGCACAACTTTCCCGCTTGTCTGTAACGCCTACCTTGTGTGATTCATTCATTGCGCTAGGCACATGGGCAGCATGTAACCAATACGTTGTCTGACCCCTGTGTGCAAGCAATCTTAGTACAAACTCACAGGTTTCTCAAGTGATCGTCTTGAAATAGAACAGTGAAACTCATGTTTACATTATGGATTATTTCCTCGAAACTTTGCAGACTTGCCTGCCAGATTCATCAAATATAAGCTAATCATCTCAACATGCAGTCTGACCAAATGGATTTCGGGTTTTAGTCATTGTTCCATTATGCATTTCCTGTTTAAAATCCCGCTGGGCGCACAGATGTGGACGTCACTCGACAAATGTTCATCATATTTCAAGCGATTATCTTCAGCGATTATCTATTAATTTTCATCCACTGCATAATTTGCATTCTTGCTTTTGCTAATAATCCTTGCAAAGCGCAAAGAGAAATATAAAAACTGCTGATTGCGGCAAATGATTGAGGAACTTTTCTTCTCTCTTCTGCAGGCCTGTTATATCACGGAAGTTGATACCATTTATCGCTACTTGACAAGTAAATCAGTTAAATAAGTTAACTATTGGTTGTTGAAATTTTAGACGGCCGCCTTAAATAAAGGAATGTAAATTCCGACATTTAGTTGTTCTGATAGGAAATAGATCAAGCAGCGTTTGTGATAAGAAAATGACGCTTTGCATCTAAGAATTTTTGGATGATAAAAAAGATAAATATTTTATTTGAAATTCTCTCAGAAGGAAGGAAATAATTACGAGAAGGTATTCATCTTTCGAATATAGTAAATAAGCATTGCTTCCTGTATTTGTCTTAATGCATGTATGTAATTAAGTATGCGTAATCCACTAATGTATTATTGATGTACTAGCCATGATTCCCCAATGTTATTCCCATGCTACAACTCCCATGAAACTGAGGTTTTCAGTTTTCAATGCCGAATTTTTCGACCGACTTTTCAAAGAAACAAAGAAGAGAATCAATTCATAAGGATGATGAGTTCCTCTCTAAAAAAGCATGTATGGACCAAATGTAATAACAGAAATCTAATATCACCGCCACTACAGTATATTAATTATCTATGAAGCTTGAATCCATTGTCCATAATTTTTGAAATTATTTTTATTAAGTATTAAAATTAAAATTCATATTTGAACTTTAATGCAAACATGATAATCACTCTAATAAGCTTAACCTCTTTCGTTTCATCTGATGCGGTTTTAGTAGGTGAAAGCTTAGGAGCATAAATCTTATCAATAATAGCAGTGCTTTTAATTCTAGAATTCTACCAGCATCGCAAGATGCTTGCAAAAAGTTAGAAAAGACAATAAATTTACATACTTGCACCTTGAATACGCGCATACATGCATGCATGGAAACCAATATAATGTTTCACAAAGTTTCATTTTACTTGCTTATTGTCAAAAGCGCGTTTCGTCTGATTTCAGTAAGTGTGACACGCAGAATGAATCAAACTGATTGAAACATGATTCCTGCTAGAATATCGATCGAGCAATGGACAGTCATTGGACAAGCAATCACGAAATGAATAAGTAGTAGCTAAAAAGTACATATACAGAAAAATTACTAATATGAGAAGTAGTGCATCGACAACTTGAATAAAAAGAAAGGACCATTGTTTGATCGATATTCTAGCAGGAATCATGTTTCAATCACTTTGATTCATTCTGCGTGTCACACCTACTGAGAGCAGACGAAACGCGGTTGTGACAATAAGCAAGTAAAATGAAACTTCTGGCGTATTTTTCATCTGCAAGATCACAGCGGGGCGCAATTGCTTTATTATGCTATAATCCTATATAAATAATATAAATCTCCAATACAAGAAACACAGCAATTATCAAATATTCTTCAATTGCAATATTTTGCATCATTTTTCACTTAAATGAAGTTTATCTGCCTATATGCAGAATCAACTTATCATTTATCGCATATTTATCATTTATTTCCCGTTTGTTGCAGATCAACTTCAACTACATTTCCCAATGGAAGAGAAAGAAATATGGAGAATGATTTCTGAGAAACTTTTTGATCGAAGCAAGTGTTCAAAAGACTAAAAAAAGAAAATATTAAAAATCATTGGCTGTTTTTTGAATTAATGGCGTTCTGTGAATGATCATGAAATTAGTAAAAAAATAATGCTCCATAGTGTGATTGATTTTCAAACTATTTTTTTTAAATCTGGGCCAGACTTTCACCGACATATCAAGGGGATCGAAAGTAAAAAGTGCAAATACCTCATGCATGTTGTTGTCTTTATATTGACATTATCACTATTGCTAAACTAAACTGATTATTCTTTACAATCATGATCACATAAAGCGTCAGTATGTCGCGGAGAGGGTTAGACACGATGTAGCAATAGGAGCTGCCATGCAAGCTGAATTTCCCTAAATTCTATGGGACAGGATTTCCAGAACATCGATAGGACAGGATTTCCCACAAGTCTATGGGACAAAATAGTCCCAGAGGCAATAGGATCAAAGTTCCCCAAAATTCAATGGGACAAAACTTTCCCACAGTGCCATAGAATGGAGTTCCATAGCAATAGCACTACCCGCTATAGGAAAATTACAATAATTCCGTAGGACGTTTTCTATAGGAGTGCCATAGATTTTGGTTAATCGGGCAGTACTCATCGCTACGGACTTCACCGCTGTCTCGAAAGAACGCCCACCCACAGGAAGTATCACACCGAAAATCTCCGTGACTTGCACCGTCCATGACTTGATCGCCAGACATGAAAACCGGTGGAGTTATTTACAGGAGGTTGGTAAGTCGTTGCTTTGATCAGCTTGATAGCAAGCCGTAGAGAGCTTGATTCACCAGCGTTTTGCAATGGAGATGTTTAGAGGCCACCCATGACAAGATAGCTAAGACTCAACCGATTGGCGTTCAAACTGCTACGTTGAGAACTGTGTCAAATGCCCAACATGAGACATGAGTTGTCCCAGCGGTTTCGGTCTAAGCTATGACACACTCCCTTGCCACACTTATCACTACGGCATCGTCCGCCGTCCCGAAGGAACACCCTGTCAGTGGAATATTACAGCAAAAGTCTCCGTGTCTTGCTCGCTTTCAGTGAAAAGCTGCTTAGTCCATGAGAAGGCTGGCTCACCAAAAATCCTTTCATTGACTTCAACAGGGTCGAATACCCCAGAAAACCTCCAAAACTAGTGAATTAAAATTTTCAACTTTTTAGCACTACTTATGAAATTTTATAAGTAGTCTATCACTTAGGGCAGGTCAATAGCAACCGAACCTTTTTTGAATCAAGTCAAACGGACTTGTAGAAGCAAAGTTACAAGCCTTTAAAGTTTTGGAGTCTTTTATGGCCTGGAGACGAAGGCCATCTCCTGGCGAACCTCTAAGTCTGACGCCTTAGCTGACTTCAGCTTCTCAATTTCTAAGTTCAATTTCAATTTTCTAAGTCGGTTTCTTACAGAAACCCGGTTTTTCAGATTTCCAATGCTATCATCGGAGCTCCGGAGTTCACCTACCCCAACCCAGTCGGGAGGAGAACTGATTTCCACAAGCAGAGTTTCCATTTATATAGTTTGTGGCGATCAGCTGATGACGTAATACCCATCATTCAAACACTAAAAACCCGTCTATCTCCGGTTCTAGTGCTCCGATGGAGCCGGAAATTAACCATTTTCAAGTAGAATTTGATGCTGAATCCGAATCTGCCCTCCATTTTCCCATCCGATGCTTCGTTTTGGCTCTACAGCCTACAGACATCGCAAAAATTCTAACTCTGTCGTTTTTCGGAAAAATGATGAAAAATTTTTTCTCTCCGATGGCTTTCAAATTTACCATGCCGAAGCTGAATTTGACGCTTATTCCAATTCTGTTTTCCCGTCCGAGGCTTGCTTCACCCGCTAGAGCGATTTTCATAAACATTCTAACTCTGTCGTTTATTCGTCTATGTCCCAAATTTTCAATAACGTCTCACCTCTAAATGAAGGCAGGTAGGAACAAGCCATGTTTTCCACTGAATTTGTCTCACTCCCAGCTTTCAAACGACCTATTGCACGACTTTCTACGATCTCTACAACCAAAGTTGGAAGATCGTTGCCGAGGGGGGGGTCAGAACTTTTTCTCTCCGAATGAGTTGGGAAGACGTTTCTAGACCCAACATTGACCAAAACGTCCGAATTTGCACTCCATTCTCCCATCCGAGCACTCCTTCATACCGAAACATGGACTTTCTCATCCCAAAACCTCCAAACCCTGACTTTTCCAACTCTGACGTTTTCCTACCATTTTTCTCTCTAAACCCAGGAAAAGTGGACCAAACTGAGCTTTCCACATCATTTTTCTCACTTTTAGCTTTCAAATGAGCTATTGCACGACTTTCTACGATCTCTCACACTAAAGTTGAAAGTTTGGCAGGAGGGGGGGACGTCTTCAAAATTTTTCTCTCCGATGTCGCTGGAAACATCCTTCCGAACCCAAAATTTCACGTAGAGTCCGAATCTGGCCTCCGTTTTCCCATCCGAGGTCTCCTTCATGACGAAAAATGGACTTTCTCATCCCAAAATATCCAAACCCTGACTTTTCCAACTCTGACGTTTTCTTGCCATTTTCCTCCCTCAACCCAGGAAAAGGGGACCAAACTAAGCTTTCCACTGCATTTTTCTCACTTTTAGCTTTCAAATGAGCTATTGCACGACTTTCTACGATTTCTCACACTAAAGTTGGAAGTTTAGCAGGAGGGGGGGGACGTCTTGAAAGATTTTTCTCTCCGATGTCGCTGGAAACATCCTTCCTAACCCAAAATTGGCCAAAAATTCCGAATCTGGCCTCCGTTTTCCCATCCGAGAGCTCCTTCCTGTCGAAAAACGACTTTTCTCATCCAAAAACCACCAAACCCCGCCTTTTTCCAACTCTGCCGTTTTCAGAGATTCCACCCCTTGCTGCTCCTCCCGCCTTCCTTTCCCACCCAACATTTCACGTAGATTCAAAATCTAAACTCCAATTTCCAATCCGAAAATTCATGACGATTTCCAACTTTTCTCATCCCAACACAACCAACACCTACCCTTTCCTCACTCTATCCTTCACACATTCCTATCACATTCCTTCCCATCCCTTACCCGAAAACTCCTTCCTTCCTTCCAGAGGGGGGGAGGGAACAGTTTTCTCCTCACGGACCCATTCCTCCCAACACATCCTATGCCAACTCCCTCACCTTCCTTCCAGAGCGGGGGGGACTGAGTCAGCATGATAACTCATCACTGCACCGCACCGGCCTTGAATTTGCTACGGGGTTACTACTTCTCATTTCATATTTGAATCTAAAATGATTCCAGAATAAAGCGTTCTAGCACTAATTTTTTGCTATTTCGTGCACAGAAATCTCAGTGGAGCATTTATTGGAACGGAGAGAATATCTTGCAATAATTTAATCAATCAATCTATTTTACTCGAGTCAAAATTGTATTCCATTCCATATCTATTGAATGGGATGCAGCACTCAGCATACAACTGCTTGAGAATTCATTTTCCATGCTCAATAGGATTTTCATTTTAAACTCTCATCACTCACTATAGTCTACACTAGCTCGGCATTTTGCGCATGCATATGATGGATGCCAAACGCAGTCGAGTTTCAACCCTGAATATGCAATGATGTTTGTTCGTTGATACGGATCAAATCTCGTCTCAAAATAACACCCATGGAATGAATGCCAGCAAATAACAGACCGTAAAATCTGCGCGATCCTTTCTGTCACATAGCGAATCCGTACAAAGCTATTTTTAACTCCTGATGCAGTAGAGAATTAAAGCAGAGGAGGAAAGAGCTATTTTTAGCTTTCAACGAGATTGCACCACCGTAAGCAATCAGCTGGCAATATAAAACAATGCATTCTGCTGACGATGTCATTGTCTAATTAAAAGTTTCACGTCTCGATCCGGTCATGGCAGCTCTAGGACTCATGCCACATGACATGCATTTTCGCCGAAACTCAAAACGACATCAAAATATGAATTCAAAGAAAAGAGGTGGCGGATACTTCACTGTACAGGCCCAAAACACTCTTTCTTTACTCGATCAAAATTACCATCCTGATGTGGAATATTCACTCAAGGAGAAGGAACGGTGGAACCTGTTAGAAGAGTGCCAAAAGAACCCCGCGGCATTATTCGATCAAGACAATTGTCCTAATCATCTCAACATTGCGGTGTGCCAACCACGAAGGAGAATTACTCGGTCTCGCTTTCCTCCAACAACTCACTTCTATCATCAAGGTGCGAGCGGCATATTTGAAGCGAAAATATGAATCTCCAAAGCATGATGATGGAAGCAAAGCTGAAAGACGCAGCGAAGATAAATGCAAATTATCATCAGGGTATGGAGATATCTCGCGCTCAACTACTATTCCAAAAATATCCCACCGCGGCAGAGCTTCATTCCGAAAGGGTGAAATGTAATGTGGTCAGTGATCGAAGTTTGCGGAAACATCACAGGAAGCAGAGAATATACGATTATGTGAAGGAAATGGCTGAAGAGGCTGTTGAAGAAAGTGATGGAGATGAATGGCTCAGTGAAGAAGAAGACTTCTTCGATGAGCAAACTGAATTTGAAATCAGAACACATGCATCTATAGACCATGAAAGTCAAAGCATTTTATCAGACGACTTTGAATTCATCAACGAAGAGACTGATAATCAAGAATTCGAAATCATCGATGAATCAGAAGTGTCTGCTGTGAAGGACAAAGTCAATATCCATGCAAGATTAGTCTATTTACCAGACTTTGTCTTATCATTTGAATATTTAGAGACTGTATTTGACAATTCCATGATTGAAGGATCGAACTCCTCTGGTGCATTTGTCATCAACATCAGCGATATGGTTCAATCTGGTATCGCTCGCAGGATGCCATCAACAGAATGCCACTATCAGGTAAGGAATTGAAAATGTGTAAAATGATAAAGAACTAGGTTTAGAAAGTAGTTCCTTAATGAAGTTGGTGTCTACACAAAATCTGTCAACACATTGATGAATAGTTGGGAGTGTTTAAATAATATTGAAGAGTGAATGTTTCGGCCTATATTTTAGCAAAAGTGATGGAAGTTCACAGAGATTTTGAACTTAATGTTAAAACCTAATAACTCTACCTAACCCGAATACATGTCGACAAATAAGCAGCTCCATTTTTCTCAATATGAACTAGGACGTGTATTTTTAATATATTGCGTATTTTTTAAAACCATATTTTAAAGCATGTTTTTTGGAAATTCCAATGTTTTAAATTTGTTAATTTAATTTTTAAATTCTTAATGCCGCATTAATGTTCACTCCTTAATTAGCATAAAATTAGCTTATGACGCAGTCACATCATTTTGCATTTTAATAAATGACATCAAGTTGAAAAATATATTTTGAATGAGACGTTCATTTATAGTGCAGTATTTATGTTTCATCAGGAAAACTCTAAGGCACGAGTATATTGATAGGAATCGATTATGTACATGCTATTATTTGCTTTCAAATTACAAGATATTGATTTATTTAATCAAAATAATCACTACAAAAATAGTGCACGTTCGTAGTTAAGTACTCTGACTGAAAATGTCAGAATATAACTCTTTGTTTATCATGTAGCATATGATCAGTTTCTGAGTTGCGAAGAGCTTTAGTCAAATTATTTCCAAGAAGAAAATCAAAGCAGTTATTGTGTGCACGGAAAGCATTCTATGTATTTCATGCGCATGTTCGCTTCTTGTCATGCGAAAGAGATTATCTATAGAGCTTATGTATTGCTGTTTCTTTACATTTGTCTTTCTTTTGCAGGCATATGTCATCTTGGAGAAGGCCGGAGACTACTTATCTGTTCGAATGAACTGCTATGTGAATGCGGACGTTGTCTCGGATATTTGCCCTCCATCTTTCAAAGATTCTACGACTGTTGAGGAAATAGTGAATGACTGCGTTCGGGAATGCATTTATGCTTACGGACCAGCTCTCATAGCCGAGAAACGACCACAAATTCTAGAGGTGTCAACTTACTCCGTTCCCCTCAATGAGCAAATGCAGATGAAAGAAGTCTCCGTGAACTCTGTTCTTCCATCTAGACAGTCCAAATCAGTCATCCACAATCGACCGGAGACTGAGGTGTCCAACTGTGGCATTTGCTTTGATTCCTTGATACCTG